>BOPP01000034.1:3433802-3492743 GCA_017312745.1 Gryllus bimaculatus
CGCCGGAGAGGAGATCAGGATATTTCAAGAAAAACGACCTTTGGGGGTTTTTAACAAAAAATAAAAAATTTTTCAGAAAAAAAAATTTTTTTGGGGGACTTTGGGAAAAGTTGGGGGGACAATTAAAACCCATTCAGCTTAGCGGGGGCCCAATTTTTTTAACTGCCTCCCAAAGATCAAAAAATAGAACATAAACAACGAATTTTGGACAACCCTCTTTTTTTCTCTCAAGTCTCCTAGGAATAGGTAACAACATGCTCGGGGAGGAGACAAAACAAAATGCCAAAATCCCACACGCAAAAATGGGGAATTCCAGCGCTCATCCACTCAGAGGGATGTAGACTGCTGAAGAAGCGTTACGCTCACTCTCAGCTAGAAACATTTTCTTAAAGGAGAAGCCTACCTACTGGCCCTAACGCGATCTAATCCAAAACTCTAGATGTAGCATTGCAATAATTCATAAATAAAGGATCCCATCCATAACTGTATCATAGAATTTCTTTCCCCCACGAACTGTTCCCTCAGAACAGCACTCATATAACTTAATCACAGTCCGGTCAACAAAATTAATTCGCCTACAACTCCCTCTTCGCGTGCACTCAACGAACGAAAGACAAACTGGAACTCTGTATAGAAAACCGACTATCTATGAAACCACACATCCGTTGACCAATTAAAATCAGCCTGACACAATAGACGAATGACGACTGCAGTTATATAATCACACAATATTCAAGAAGAGCTTGGACCGCTTACAGCCGCAACTTTCGTTACTCCAAGGCGGCGTGAATATTTCCAAAGTTCTTTTGAACAAAATAGCGCGAGAAAAGAAGAGCTAAGAAGATGGTTGGCATCCCTTCAAATAATCCTGGATAGACCGTACCCCACTACCAACAGAGCAACTAGCAAGTAAAAACCGCTCTAAACGAATTCAACACACAACAGTTTCAAGACTTCATAAAAGCAAACCTTACGCAGATAGAAAGATTATCCGAATATCTCATTTAAAGCACAGGGAAGCTAAAAAGCCGAAATCGATCAATCCGCCAATCAGGGACGACAAACAGAGCGTTGTGGCAAGAACCACAGGAAAAGCGTCTACTTCTGCAATTCTTTGCTAATGTATTCCCAGATCATCCATTAAAAGTACCTAACCACCGAGCAACCAATCAGCGATTATCTCTACACTTCCCACAAATGACTCTTCAATCCCGGCACTTTATTCATACAGAAATTACGCACAAACGCATGAACTCTTATGCAAAAAAAAGCTCCTTGGCTATGACTTAATCAAAAATCACATCTCTCTCAAAGACTACCCCGAAAAAGCCAAGAATATCAATTACTCGCATGTTCAACAGTATTGATACAGCCAGGGCACTACCGGAGAATGGAAAGTGCCCCAAGATTCAAGTTTTTTCAGCGCTGGGAAACCTAAACATAGAACATCCATCCTTACCGTGCCAATCAGTATACTTCTATTTCCTATTACAACGTATTCTTTGAGAACTTTTCTATCAAGAATGGACGTCCTCTACATGCAAAACAATAACTATGTCCTGATCAATCAAATGGTTTTAGACACAGCATTCGCTAACCTGTCGAACAGTTATAGAATCAATACTACACCGATTGAAAATTGCTTCTACAGAATAAGAAATAGCTGTTCAGTCCCCCGCATTTTAGACATTGGGCAAGCTTTCTGAACAAAAGTCTGGGCACGGATTGGACTCTTATGTTAAAAGTCAAGAATTTTACTACGGTCATTCCTTCTTCCAACATTATTCATGACTGTTTCTATCCACCCCACTCCCCTTCCATAATAGATACTCGAAATGAATATATTGAATTCATCCAATAAGGGCCGGAGTACCACAAGGTATGTCTGCGGCCGTATCGCTCATACCCGAGCTACTAGTACTGCTGGATAATAACCGCCCCAAAATCAGCTAACACACATAGCACTTTTGCAGATGATCAAGGCATATAAGCTCGGATGACGACCTAATGTAGCAGTCCAAGCACATTTACAAGAAATGTCTAATGATTGAAGATTCGGGCCCGCGCAAAAGTGGAAAATTAAAAGCATCACCGAAATAATCAGTCATATTAATTTTACCCTTGAAATAAAAGAACCACAAATCGCTACCTCGCTCACATCAACAACCAATAATTAGTAAGGTGAAAGTGTAAAATACTTGGGCATACATCTAGACAAACGGTAAATGGAACACTCAACTTTACTACGCCAATAAACACGATCACCCAGTACACCCTCCAACATTCTAAATAATTGAAAACTATCCTCTGGCACCTAATAGGCATACCATCACAGAACTATAATGACCTCAAATAACCCTGTTGATCATATCTCAAGTACGCTCTCCATCCACACTCCAGCATAGTGGAATACCGGCATCCAAACTCTTGCGGCACACCAGCAACCGCCAAGAGTCATATCTCTCCGATCATCCCCCCAGCAGATTCTAAAGATCAAACCCGATAAGAACATTTAAGCAATCGACTCTTGCCCGGCACGCACCACCATGGGTTCATCCCTCCCCGCCACCAAAGCCACGACAACTGCACCCATACGAGACTTTACATAAACATGCCCCACTCGTCCTTTGCCGACAAGCAATAGAATTTATCAGCTCAACCTATCTCCAGCGGTCTTTGAACAACCATCCAAACACTTAGCTCAAATCATCCTAGACAATAGTGAGACATCATCCGACTAACCAGACACTCACCCCTAGAACCCATATAGATTCTCAACAATAACTTGAAACAAATTACTCAGCTACTAAACTATCCACTTCTGGCAGTAACCAAAATATATACTGCTTTTTTGTTATACCGTATTGAAGAAAGTAGATGACAGAGTACCTCGATGGGAACCTTAACTGGAAATCAATCAATGTAGAATAAATTCTACAAACAACATCATATTTACTTATTATTTTGTAAAAAAATAGATTGTAAATTTTTTGTTATAAATAAAAAATTTTCCAATTATTACGTGGCATTGCACTTGCATTGCCAATACTGGCGTAGATACAGAAAATACGCAATTATTCCATAGATGTCATATTGTCTGCAACTAAAATTCTGATATTCGCGAATTGGCTCAACAAGTTAAAGAACGTGACTATTCAGTAAATGTATTTGCCTTATAACTTAGAAAAAGGGCGTCATTTTGAGAATACTTATTTTTTATTCTGAATTCTCTCAGTCATGAGCACTCAATGAATCGTGAATGGGCCTGCTGACGAAGATCTCGCTAGTACAAAGCTGGCGACGAGTTTGCAAAGGTAGGCGAGGACGGTAATGGCGAGTACGCCCAAGAGGATGAAGGAGAATGGCGCAGTCTTCTGGACTCTCCTATCCTCACCATGTTAAATGCATTGCGCGGTCGATGTCCAACTTCGCTAGGTGCGCTACGTGGGCCCCATCTTAAAGCTCCGCTCTGAGCAGTAAAGAAAACCTTCGGCTGCTCTATCTTTGACCGTTGCGGCCTGCAAAGAATTAATGCATGTTGTGTCGACCATTCCACAAGACGTAATAATTACGATTCATTTGAAATTCATTTCAAATTGATAACGAGAGAGAAATTGATAACGAGAGGGAAATTGATTACAAGAGGGAAAGAGAACAAGAAGGATAAATAAGAATGGAAAGAGAAAAAGAAACAATACATACACTATTAAAAGTGGGAACAAGAGAAAAAGAAGAAAAAGAGGAGAGAAGAGAAAGAGTTAAAGAAGAAAAAAGAGAAGAAGAGAGAAATTGATAAGAAGATGGAAAAAGAGGACAAGATGGAAAAATTAGAACGTAAAGAGAAAAACAATACATACACATTAAAAGTAAACAGATATATAAAACAAATGAATAACCATTTAAAATAAAAACATTTATATATGAGTGTAAGCGCAAGTGTAACGATAAGAGAGACAGGTCAAGATAGTAAAAGAGGGAATAAGAGAAGAAGAGAACAAGAGGAAAGAAGACAACAAGACGAAAGAAGAGTAGGAGAGAGACAGAGAAAACAGATAGGGTGAGAGCTACAGCAAGAGTGAGAGGAAGTGGTAATGCTAGAGCGAACATGACTGTGCTAGGGGCTCGGTTGAGTAGGCTCGTGGGAGTAAGTGAGGGCGAGCTCACGGGGGAAACATTCTCTCTATTGGGTTGGAAGGACGGGCGAAACGCGCTCGATCGCGTGCCTCTGCAGACAGCCGTCATTCGCTGGCTTGGCGAAGCCTGAACACCTGTTAGACTTCCTCCCTCGCAGATTATTTGTACAAGTAATTCGCGGGGAAGGAAGCCAGACGACTGCAGCGGGGCACCGACCCCAGGAGAGGGCTCCTTCTCAAGATTGATCTCGCGATTAAAACGATCGCTCACTGGAAGATGGGTTAATATTTGATCGGAGCGAATTTCTTAAATGTCCATCGGAAATTAGAAAGGCAGATTGCGCGTTCGTGTGGCCCGAGATGTTCGCGCCAGAATGAAAAATGGGTTCATAACTGGAGAAGCAATTTTACAGCTGCTATATTTATTACCTCAATACCTCGTAGTCATATTGGCCATAACGACACGTAATGCTTATGCTAAACTGACGTTTATCTAGTTTATGTATTAGAATGATTGAATGAGTTGCACAGAACATTAGCAATATTACTTATTACTCACGTATTGCACGAGTTGTGGCATATGAATCTGAAGATTTTGACTAATCTCCAAGTTCAAACTAAATTCATTATTACATTTATTATGGTAATATATGTTTCTAATGAACGTTATTGTTGCGTTATTTCGATGATCTTCCATTCGAAGTTCACTGAAAAGCCAAAAAACTGGTACACTCATGCATATCGAAATATAGACATGTTGAACCAATCAGAATACGGCGCTCGGGTCGGCAACGACTATTTAAGTCAACCAGAGTCCGGCACGGGTGTTAGATCGGTTACTGCTGCTACAATGGCAGGTTATTGCAATATAAGTAAGTGGTGTTGAACGTGGTGTTACAGTTGGTGCAAAAGAGATTGGGCATAGAATCTACGAAGTTTGCGCGGAAATTTAATTTTCCCTGTACGACCGTTTCACGAGTGTACCGTGAACATCGAAATTCCGGTAAAACATCAAACTGACAACGACTAAAGAGAATCATTACAGTCAGAGATATGCCACACTTTCACAAATTGCTGCATATTTCAATGTTGGTCCATCAGTAAGTGTCAGCGTGCGAACCATTCAACGAGACAATATCGATTTGGGGTTTCGGAGCCGAAGGCCCACTCATCTACCCTTGACGACTGCTCGACACAAAGATTTAAGCCTCGCCTGGGCCTATCAACACCGACATTTCCACACCAATCCCTAGACATGAACATTATTGAGTTTGTTTAAAATGCCTTACAACGTGCTGTTTAGAAGAGATCTCCATCCCTTCGTACTCTTACGGGTTTATGGACAGCCCTGCAGGATTCATGGTGTCAATTACCTCCAGAACAACTTCAGACATTAATCGAGAGTATGCCATGTACTGTTGCCGCACTTCTGCATGCTAGCAGGGGCCTCACATAATATTAGAGAGGTGTACCAGTTATTTGGCTTTTCAAGGTTTTTGTATCCGATTTATGTATCGTTACGTGAGTCATTCTAATTTATACATTCTGTAGAAAAGCTGCTATCGTGCTTCGAAATGATTAAAAAACTACTGATAATATAAAAAATTCAAGAGAGAATGTCACTAAAATCAAGGTGAGGCGCGAGTGTAAAGGTCACATTTTCACCTGTTTCGTCCCTTTCGTAGGTCACTGCATTTGTGCAAGGAAAAACTTTGGTTACTCATAGTAATTGCGTGAGCTGTAAATTACTTATTGCAACGAAAAATTGTAAAGAAATGGCGAATGATTGTATAAGTAAAAAAGTTACATACAAAAATAACAAACATTGAGGTTGTCATTTTATGGTTTGAAAATAGGGCTACTTCGAACACAGAAAAAATAATATCACAATCAGGCGTGTGCTGTACGCGGTCATGAAATTTACTGTGAGTGATCTGTATTAAGGGTAAAGAGGGAGACGGAGGGAGACGGAGGGAGACGGAGGGAGACGTTGGAGGGAGACGTTGGAGGGAGACGTTGGAGGGAGACGTTGGAGGGAGACGTTGGAGGGAGACGTTGGGGGAGCCGTTGGGGAGAGCAGGTGGAGGGAGCCAGTTGAGACAGTGGTTGCAGGCAGTGGTTGAAGAAAGCGAGCGATGAGATTGGATGAAGAGAGGGTTGTAGAGAGCCGCGGATGAAGAGAGATGAAGAGCCGGTGAAGAGAGCCACTGCAGCCGGAATTTTACAAGGAGAACTGAGTTTGCCTACGTATTTGTAGAGATTCAGCAGGGAATAAATATGCAACGCACATTCATTGTATGTTTGAGAATTTGAAACCTTCGTAACGAAGAGAGATGAAAGGTTATAACTGGGGGAAAGGAGCGAAGTCGTATTGATTGGCGCAATGATTCTCTCCCGCCCGAGGGGCGTGTCTGCCTCGCCGCCGCTGCGCGGGCGAGCGTAGTGTGGGCGCGCGTGGGCGCGTAGGTGGCCGTGGAGCGTCATCGCTCGCCCGCCCACGCGCCATCCACCCTCTATTGGTTTAGACGTCATGCTTTAGAATCGGGAGATCGGTAACAGACTTCCAATTTGGAATTGAGTTGATATTGAGAGGCGAGTTTGAGATTGTGCGAGAACTGATTAGCTCAAAATAAGACGCGTTTGTTTACTCGCTTCTTAAATTTTGATGATAACGCATAATGGATGTTTTCTGATTTCTGCCAAAGAATACGTATATTTGCTTATCGATGCAACTTCTTATTCGGTAGTAGAACCACCTTATTCGGCATAGATGGCATTTAAATAGATAGGTGTCTAAATAAATCAATTAAATATGCAAAGATATGAAACAATAAATTCGTTGTAAAACGGTGGACATCAATGGTACAAGATAATTAATCCTGAACTATATATCGCTGAATAAAAACTGAGGTTATTCACTTTGCTCTCTTAAAGTTTGGGTATTCTGCGAAGTAATAAAACAGATATTTCTAGTTAAACAATGAAAATATTTTATTGCACTGACCCCTTTTTTCAGTAAGTCAATCACTCTACTCGAAAATTAAGTAGCAAACCTCCCTTCAGTCATTGCATTTTCTCTTTCTCAGCCATGTTTTTCTTTAAACAATATTAACACTTCTATTAAGTGGCAGTTTCTTCCGTTATTTGAAGAAATGTTCTTTTAATTTCTTTCTCCTCACACAAATGACTGAAAGTATTCACTCCCTGAAGATTCAGCATAATCTGAAAAATTGAGTAAAAATTGATTAAAAGACTGGGTGTCATTAAATTAAAAATACCTTTTGTCTGACTGAAACAAAATCGTCGGATTTTGCTTCAATTTAATTTCTGATTGTCATGCCTGTAAAACTTTACTGCCTCTAAAACGCATTTCAAAATTGGTTAGTTCATTTTTGAAAAACAATTAAATCTGAAGGTTTGGGACTCGTTTATGTGAAATGATGTAGAAATATTTATGGAATGAAATGATTCTTTCTTTCTAATTACACGTTCTATTTGCGAACTGGGACACTAGCACGTAATTGCAACTATTTCATATTCTATGTGAGTACGTCCATAGATATCTCTAGTACTTTAGTTTAATTGTGGTGTCTTCAACGCACTGTCAAAGTACAGTAAGGAAGCGAACCGGTTTTAGGAGACTGTTGAAACAGAATGTGTGAAGTTGTTCTCATTCGCCAGACCTGCAAAAGCAGTTTCAAGAAAACGTGATTGGATTTGGCAACCGTCTACTCATTTTAACATGCAGCAATTACACTACCCGATAAACCAATCTGAGAAATAAGCTTAGTTCTGAAAAGAAAGCTTTGATCTTATTATGTGACAATGGGATTTTCAACTTCGAAAATGATGAATAAAAGTCGTGAGGAAAAGTTAAGATAGAAGCAGAGTTAGCAATGCAAAAAAATGCATCAATTTCTGGACGACTGGATTAGAATTTCATGAAATAATTAAGATTTTACATTCAATGTTTCCCCTTAAACTTACACAACGAAACAAATAGTCAATCTTTTTTAATATTTTCACACCGTACTCATGGTTTGTGTTTAATCTTGCAATTGAGAAAGTGAAATATCGTTCACGCCTATTTAAAAATATTTTTGTTCCCACAAGGTCTCGCATTCAGCGTTCAGTAACACTAGCAAGGCTATTATCAATTCAACTTCTGTCTCCGCGCCCCCCTCTGCCCTGAAGGCGGGCAGGTCAGACGTGTTTCGGGAAGCAGCCGATTTCATGATTATACCGATATAATGTTTCATTCGTGATTGCTTTATAGTACGTGCTTATGTAAGTGCGAGTACAACACAATCAACTTTTCAATTTCGTGTGCGCAATAAATTGCAGAAAACCCGAGTTGTTGATTCATCGTAATGGAGAGTACAGCAAAATTCATCTACATACTAGCAGTGTTCAAGCTTTTAAGACATCTACGCAAACTTCTATTGAATGGCATTGACTTCATGTCCGAATGTCTAGCGAGGCCAATTCTTTTTGTACTCATTTATACACGCACCTGATAGTACGCTATTGCAGCAAGACTTTAACTGCATCTACTTTTCAACAACAACTACAGTTCAATCTTCCATACAACGGTTTTGACTCATAGTAAACAGGCATTACATTTCCTGTTTATTTAATAAAATAAAATGGCGTTCACTTGTTATTAACGTTTATTTTACCTAATATATGCGCACAATTTAACCGCTTATTTTAATGATCTTCCTATTGTAAATTTTGAAAATACGTTTCTGTTATGAAGTTTCTTTTGCTATGAATACTTCATGAAGTTAAGTCACAGCAATGTATTGAGCAATATAATATGAGTGCATTCTCAACATTAGAAAAGTAAGATATATTTTATTCGTTTTGATTAAAAGTATTCTACGTTAAAGTGCTGATCATCATGATAAAATACAATTTCGTCAAGTTATGTTTGTGTTCCTGTATTTTGCGAGTTCCCGTAAGTTGATAATCGAGCAAAGCTACACAAATGGGATTCTCATCTGCCATCCTTCTCGACACTTTGTCGACACTCGACACACACCAGTCCGCTGCACGTATGAAAACTTCTGGTTTTACAGTAGAACAGTTTCTCGCATTAAGGTAAGCAATATTACACAACTTCATAAAATTGCAAAAATGCTTTCAGCTAGCTTTTTTCTCCTAGCCGAGATTCCAATCTTACTCATAACTTTCGTCTCAACACACCAAGCAATTTACCACTATATTTCCTCTGGAATGGTCATAATACACTTTTCCGGCGCTTAAAAACTAGTGATTCCTTGCCTTATTTCTCACTTATTCAATTTTATAAAATTCAGTGAATTCAACAAAAATGAGACCTGCACGGTTCTGTGAGCGTCTTTTACTCTATCCGTGAAAAAATTAAAGAAAAACCTAAAGGACCTAAAGGACCTTATTTAAAAATATATTTTTAAGAATATTTTCATTTAACAAAAATGTCATCTATATTTTACTTTGGCAGTTAATTTTTTGCCATTTTCGAAAATGAAAATAGTTTAAAAGTTACCTAGATGTCATGAAAAATTACGGGAAAACTTCTCATATTTTCAAAAAATTGTACATGTCTGTATCTCAGGATCTGCCTTAAACAACAGATATTAAGCAAAAAAATCGTTTTCTTTCAATACTGTCGTTCCTTCAATACTGACGCCGTTTGAATCCAATCAAACGTGGATTCCGACTAAATAACATAATTTACTATTACCAAGGTGTAACAACCTTGTACTGAGGGATACAGGTGAAAAGCTGATCCTGAAAAAATTACACACGTTACTAGGGCAGCGTGATCAGTAATGGCCTCTATTCCAATTATTATTATGATTATTATTATTATTATTATTATTATTGTTGTTGTTGTTGTTGTTGTTGTTATTATTATTATTATTATTATTATTATTATTATTATTATTATTGTTGTTGTTGTTATTATTATTGTCATTATTAATATAAACCTGTGTATCATTACAATTCTTCTTACGTAGATTTGTTCATAAGTCAAGTATTTTTGCTGGTGTAAATAGTGTAAGACAAAGTCTAGACGTCGTTTCTACTACGGATTAAACTCACCTTGTGGCCTCGGGGAGATGAGGTTTCTCGTCACCCAACGCCGTCCTCGAACGTGATACTCTATTTAACCTTCCAGCAGAAGCGTCTTCGGGTAAGAGGACGCGCCGTGCACTGGGTACACAGCACTGCAATCTAATACTCTAAATTATTGGGAATAAATTAAAGAAAGATACCATTTAACTATATCAGAAAATCGTAAATATTTCGTGAACTGTTATTAAAAAAGTAAATCTTATTTTTAAGATAGATTTATTAAAATTCAAGCTGTATTCTTTAAGTATCAAATCGTTCAGCCTTTGTCATCAAACAACTCTCTGAACACTGCCAGTAACATTAAACCTCGATGCGGCACTAATTGGATAATCGAAAAGCAGATGTTAATACGGGAGGATGGAAGTACACAGTGAGCACATGTGATCTTCCGTCAAATCTATCGAGGCATTTTGGAACCCCTCTAGATAATAGTAATTCAGCGTGCTTTTTTATAGTAGTAGTATATCTGTGAATTCCATCTCGTCTCACAACTACTGATGCTATGAATCAGGCGTATAACACATTTTGCGATGGGTAACATATTTTTTTTAGAATATTTATAAAAAGTAATTCCAGTAATTACATAATGCATATAAATTTCATTTTAAAATTAAATGTATGTACTTCGAATTGAAAATTATTCTATCTCTACTAGATTAAGTGAGTTGGTTATTTCGAAAATACATCTTCAATCCTTGCGATCTGTCAGTTACGTTAATCCGTGATTTTAGAGCTTCATTACAATGTTCTATCAGACGTGAATTATGATACCAAATCTTAAAGCACCTCTAAATTTGTTTAACATAGATAATTCGTGAGACGAGCGTTCCCTCCTCCATTTTCGGTTATGTTGACTGTATAGGCTGAATTATTACAACAAATTTTATGTACCAAGGGTGTTACAAGCGATATAATAACTGAACGGCGCAAATGGCACTCTGGCCAAAGGCCTTCGGACTTTTCGCTGCCTCTCAATCAGAACTAGTTAACACTCGTGGTACGTACATACAAAAATAACTTCACTCGTTTTGTATTTTCATATTTCCCTCTCATATTTTTCTTTCATAAGTTCCTCTCATAATTCCAGCTAGAGAGAATATGTAGTATCATTCAACTGTTTTCATCTTTCCCTTGAAACCACACGATCCAGAAAAGTTGGGCTGTGAAAATCGAGCTGCCTATCGAATACAATATAAAACAATAACGTCAGTAAGAAATAAAGTCATTATTGAAATTATATTGACTCACCGCTGGTACAGAATGTTTTACGTTGTTTAACTCTTGACTCACTGGCACCACTCCCAATAATTGACAATGAGCTCACGCCAGTTATTGGTCCACCGTATGAAAGTATTTCCCTATTCCGCCGCGCCGGTCCCAACGCGTGCGTGGCGTTTGTCGAGTGTGTTTAAAGTGGGGCGCGAGGCGGCTCGCCGCTAGAAATAGGCGCGCTTCTGGCGCGGGCCACGTCGCCGGTCGATACCGCGAGGCCAGAGGCATGGCTGCGACCTCCCGACCTCCCGACCGCGCTCGCCCCGGCCCCCTCCCCTCGCCCCGCCGGCCACGAGGAGAGGCCTCTCTTCGTTGCTGCTCGGCGATACAGCCTCAGTGGCCTGCGCTCTCGTGATTTTTTTCTATTACGTCCCAGGTTCGTTGCTATTGTCCTGCGGGATTCTACAGCAGGGCTGCTCGAATGCAAGAATTGGTGGCTGGCTGCAGTGACCCGCGTGTCACTCGGTTTGAATTAGACTAAAGGCGATTGCGCCCGAGCGTCTCCCGTTCTCGCACCTTTCGTCGGGCTGACTCAGCAATTACCGGGTCGGCTGAGATAGCTCTGGGAGGCAACCGTTGTCCTGCAGTGTGTGACCGGACGGCCCTAGGTGTTCGAGTGTCCACGGGGTCGGATTTTCTACATTAGATACGTAGCTCGAATTAAGCCACGGTTTGGAGAATTCTATCAGTCGTCTGTTCCGAACTGTAGTTTTCCGTGCTTTATATGATCAGCACCAAAAGAATGCCGGAGCAAGACACTAACAAACGGACCATAGACCGCGCGCCATCATTCCTTCATCTTTGTCGTCTCCCTTACACGCGCAGTGACTTGCACTACAGTACCACACGTGAAAGCAGTTTATAAATGGTTCCAGCTAGGAAGATGCCCTGCTGACAGAGAGACAGAGAAGAGAAAGACGTGTAGGTCGGCGCCGAATCTCACGTCAGGGTAGAAACACTGCCATATTTCTGAATATTATAACATGCACTTCACTTACGAAAATTCTGGTAACAGTAGTTTACGCCTCCGTAAATGCTAAACAAACAATCAGTCAACGAGAAGTGGGTCACACCAGTGGCTTGCAGAACAGTGCTGAGCCATAACACGGAAAGCCGGACCTCACTCGTAAGCAGCAGTTTTACAACCAGTTACATCAGTTACCAACTGAAATGTGGTGATCTTATTGTGCAAAGAAATTTGGATGCGCTGCTTCCGCAGTTGTAGAGACAAGGAGCAGAGGGCGATTTGTCTTGCAGAAGCAAACTGTGGTATTCGTTCTAAAACTGGGCTCAGACGATTTCTTGAATTTCTTTAACATATCAGCATTCTGCCACAATACAATTCACTTTACATTATTTCATTCGGATGTTGAATAAATAACTTTTTATTCATCGGGTCGACCGTGTTAAAACAAGGCAACTAGAATGTCATGGTGCAAAATTCGCGAACTCCAAATAGTTCGATACGCTAAACAGTATGTCACACTTATAAACTCTAAACAGCAAGATGGTTCGTAATGTAATGTATTGCTAGTAATATATTCTCCAAATCATGAAAGAAAATTGATTGAAAATTTTCATCCTTTCTTGGGGAAAATATTCACGACGATTCGTCATTCAACACTCATTGAATGTACGCAATTACCAGGGGTCTATTCTTAACTGGTATGGACAAAAGAAAAAACTTCTATCGATATGAACTCTGAAGTTTTCTTCAGATTTATTGAGATGACGTTTTTCCAACAATTTGGTGCCTGTTTAACTTTCTGGATTACTATTACGTTTTATAGGGGTATCTGGTATCTGAACTGTAAAGTTAAGTTGCTCATGTACCCAGTATATTATTTTCTCCTGTACGAAATGTAGTAAAAACTACGTTTTCTGTATATTGGATACTGATTTTTTTTGTTTCTGAAACCGTTAGAAGTAATGCAAAAATGTTGTAGCTTCACCAGTTAACCCAGGAACACTGTTAAACGTGTGATAAACTGAGTGCAATAACTTATTTGCTAAATGACATCCGGGAACAAATTATAGGTTTTATCTCTCTCTGTCAAGGAATTCACAATCCTATCGAAGGAAATATATTTCTTACGCTTTCTTTTAGGTTCATCCAGCCATAATGTGTGAATCTACTGGACATTTACCGTTTGAACAAACCTGTTCAGCTTCGTGAACTACCTGAGGGCGGGATGTCACTAGTGAGATCCGAACAACCCCCTTCCACTAGACTATACTCAGATTGAAACACAGTGGCGCCTCAAGGTCACGAGCTGGAAGGAGAGGTGGACATTGTCATTTAAACGGAAGCTCCAGTACCAAAAATGTATGTCAAAAAAATAGATGACAATGTTCCTCTCCCCTTCCAGCTCCTCACTTTCGAGGTACCATTGTGTTTAAATAGGAGAATAAACGTATTTGCCCTCCCTGTCCCCTCTATCAGCAATACGAGTAGTGTTTCTTCTCCTTCCCCCTCCCTCCTCTTCCCTCGGAGTTATTCGAGAAACAGCGGCCCACAACGGTCGCCCGCGGATACGCGCTGGCCCCGAGCACGTCTAGTAGACCGCCCACCTCAACAGCGCTGCGTTAAACATTGCGGTCAATAACAAGCGACCTATGTTCGTCAAATACTATTATAATTAAAGCAGTCAAAATTGTGTCTTTGAATATAAAAAAATATATTTGTGAATGTTCGATTTTTTTCTTCGTATTTAAGGTCGTATTAACTGCGAGGTCATTAGCGACCACTGTTGATTAACGTGAGGTGTATCAGCATAAAGTGATATGGTGATGGTTAGGGGTGAGAGACGAACACAAATATAACTATGTCCGAGGCGGGACTCTAACCCTCGATCCTACGGCCTGAATCGCCACTACACGACTGCCTTAGTGATCTCGGCCACCCGGATCGGTCAAAAAAGTTTTGTTTAATATTTTCTCTCGCGTTTGCTCGCGGCAAGGTAACATACAATGCGCACTTTTACGGCAAATTGCCTAGTTCGTTTGCACCAAACGACTTGGCCATCATTGGTGCACAATTCTTTTTATGGACCTTTGTGGTACGTAGGAAATGTTTGGATATGAAAATATTTTGTGATTCAATATTAATGTTTAAGCTACAAATTTCAAGTGTAAAATATCAAAACTGCTAGCCTTCTTTAATAATACTAATAAAGTGGGCATATTTAGGGTTCGTAAATACTGGCTGTCCGGCAGACGCCGCATCATGGGTACAGGTTCTAACGTTTCACCCCCTACTTTCTGCAACCTTCCGAAATGCATTTTGCCCTGAGGAAGGTCGCAGAATACCAGCCGAAACGTTGGCACCTGTGTCTAAGACGTGGCGTCTACCGACCAGACAAGTACCTACTGATTCTGGCCACGGAATGTTTTGGTTTTCTTTCCCGCTTTGATCTCTGAACCAGAAATGACCATAGAGCGACTTTGAATAATTTCGAATTTTGTCGCAGCGGAATCTCGCCGGCATCGCCCAGCTCGCTGCCTCGTTGCCGGCTGACGTGATCATGCACGATCGTGCTGATACAGAGCTGTCTTTATTCGCACCTCAGTTGAAGTAACAAATTTAAGTATTGTTTCTTTTATACCTAAAGGTTTTCTCCCTAGAGGTACCTATAAAAACGCCTACTGATTTCTCTCACTTTCAAAACGATCTTTATGGCTTTATGAAATAACGAAATTTGTCGACTACTAACTACTGTGCAGTAACGAAGATTTACGTATACGGGGCAGGGGAACAAAGGCACTCTTGATCAATGCAATGATTTCCTATTAAATTACGAAAAATAGATTCTTGAACACCTTGCATTATAAACTCATATGAAACATACAGTGGGTGGCCCAATTATTACACTCAAATCGTATTTTTAGCTAATTTTAAAGTTTGTGAATAGCCTACGTGATTGATTTTAGTTGTTTACTTCAGTTGTTGATTTTACTTATATGTAGTTTATTTGGGGAAGGAATATTTAAAAAAAATGGTTTAATGATTTGATATATTATTTAATACATTGGAAATCAATTCTTTAATATTTTTAATGAGAATTTTTGATTTTCATTTGGGGTTCTTGAAAATTTTGATTTGCTTTGACATGTGCTTTATGATTCAATATTTATTTTTCTTAATTTTACAAACATTGTGCTGTAAAAAATTAATGTAATGACCCAATATTGACGAAATCGAATTATGATTCTTTTTTTAATTTCTGGCCACATTTCAATACGGCGAGTCTCAAAAATAAATGTGAATACTATGCGTTGAAGAATCTTTGTAGGTGATGACATATTTTGTCACGTAAAATGCACAATACTTGCAAATACAGATTATGGGAAATGATCTCGAACTTAATGATCTAGAAAATTACACTACTGACACTACTATGTCAATGTTTATTCCACCGACTCGGTGTTTTCTTCGTCATGGTAAGTTATTACCGATAGTATGTTTCGGATGAAATCTTCTGTTACACTTACGGTTAAAAACTGCCAGTATTTGTGTCTCCGACTCTCTTCCCTTAGTCATTTTTTTGGCCTTTTCCGTCAATTTAGAGCAACTTTTAGTGATTTCATCTATTTTAATATAATTTTATTTGTACTTCCTTCAAATATTATTTAAGACAATCAACAAATGTTATTCACAGAATTCCTGAGTTGCCTATTCGATTTCTTTGCTCAGAAATTGTAATGTTGCCGTTGTATGAAATCTAAGGTCCGTGTGCCGCCTATCAACGCAATTGTCTGTTTGGCCTATTTCGTGAGAACTGAAGGCAGAAAGTCGGGGTAGAGGACAGCACAAACCATTTTTTTCAAGTTGTGTTCACTTGAAAGAAAGGAAGAAAACTCGATTATATGAGTAACATATCCAACAGCTTCAGTTGTCAATCTGAACTGCATTTGATCAAATGTTTACGTCATTTGCATTGATGTTAGGACATTTTAAAAACATTTTAAAAGCATTTTATTTACAATTTTTGGCGATGGTTTAGATCACCAAAATGCGCCTAGTCATTGCCATATAAAATAGTTTTGACAACTACCGCTCCCTCTTTGCTGAAGTTCTCGGCAGCTTGAACGACGAGGATTTTCGCAGCTACTTGTTTTTGAGCGAGGCGCTCGTGAAAGTATACGATCGCCAATCGATCTGCCCTCCATATTGTTGAACTCTAAGTTAGCTTGTAAACCCTGAGTCGTGTTCCCTTGGATACCGAGCCCTCGTGTGATCAAGAGAGTTTGCTCAACACCTGCTGTAAATTTGCTTGCCTCGTTAGCACGTTTGCTCGACCCGCCGTTCGGAGAGCAGTCTCGAAAAAAAAACTCCTGCAGCTAGAGGCACCCGGTCTACAATTCGACATGTTAAAGGCGATATTGCGCGGGTATATGCACAAAACACAATTATAGTCCAGTGGCATGAGAGCGTTTACGAACATTGAAATTCTGTGAATGTGCACTCCAGGTTGTGGAATGCCGGTGGGGTATTAGGTGGATATTGCAACCAGATAACTATCGCTCTGTTGATGTCACGTCTCTCTTATCTTCAGAGAGGCATGTGTTGACAATATTGGATATTACGGATGCAACAATTATAAGCTGGAGAACATAATTCAATCAAAGGATTCCTTGAAAAATACTTTTGGGAGAAAGTTGTGCAATAAATTAACAATCACCATTTTTGTGTTGTTTTCGTCTGATGTGTTTCTACGAATCTTAAGCAGAGTATGCTGTAATTTGTTTTAATACTAGCCATTTTTTCCGAGACGTTTTGAAACAAAGAATGTGGAATTTAACATTTTACTCGTATTTACATGGTTTTGCAGAAAATCTATTGGAAACTTGTGTAACGTTTTTAAATGTATTTAACACTTAGGGATAGTATCTACAAGGCAATATTTGCCCGCAAAAAGGAGAATGTGTCCCGGTTTTGCCTGTGCCAAAAACATACTTCAATGACAACGTTTAAGTCATAATAAGTACCACTGGTTTTTATGTGATTAGTTTGTTAAACACACAATAAAAAATGTCAATACCGATGATGTCGATTTCAGGGGAATGTCTTCTAAACGCACTTGACAACAGGTAAAAAGACAGATTTTCAAACCAGAACACTCCATGAAAAGCTGCAACAAAATTATCAATCCCAAATTGCAGATGGCATATTAGAGATTCGGTCACTCTCCTCCCCCCATGAGAATTGAAAGCCAAGAAAACCAACCATTGTATTACGCTACGAATTCTGCGAACCAACAACGTCTCGGAAGCATCATCTTAAAGTTGGCAGACGTTAGAGGCTGATGCTGTCGAGGAAGAGAAGAGCAACAAGAGTCGGCAGATTCTCCGCGCCGGCAGAAACTTCGCCTTTTTTTCCATCCGCGCTCCCAGGGCCACGCGATCTTTTCCGCCGCGAGGAGAAAACATGCGTGAAAATTGCGAGAGCCTCCGCGGCCCTTACCTATTCAATTAATGCGCGGCATCTCTCATTTGAACGACGCGCCGCTTCCCGCGTCTGCACAGCCAAGGCGGCGGGTTGGGGTCGGACGGGCGGGCGGGCGCACTGTGGCTCCGCAGAGTGGTGCTCGAGTCGAGGGCGTTTTCTCGGGAACAAGTAGCCGCGACGCAGGCAGACGGAGCGAGAGAGCGCGACGCCTGGGGCCGCGCGCGCGAAAGAGACGGAGAGCCGGCGGGAGGGAGAGCGCGCGATCGCCGGACGAGGATGGAAGGTCCCCTGCCGGGCGGGAAGAACGGAGGAGGAGGGAGCAAGGCCGCGGCCGAAGCAAGCGAGAACGAACGGCCCCTCTACGCCGCTCGTGCTTTTGGGGGTTTAGTATGACGCTCTCGACTAGGCCCCGGATAGGCGCTTGCCGCCGCTGGGGCGCTCTCGCGGCGCGCTTGCCGCAAATGTCTAGTTCCTCAGCGGCGGCTGCGACGCAAGAGACCATGTAGTCGACAGTAGACGCTTTTCTCTCTTCTGTATAATAACGTTGATCACAATTTTATGTTCAGCAAGATAATAATGTTAAAACTAGGTATGCGCTGTTTCTTAAAAAAACTTGTAAATTAAGAGGATGGCTTGTCAAACGTTAGTATTATTTATGAATAGACTTATAAGAGAAAATGAATATACACCGATTTAAAAAAAAATAGATTATGTATATGTGACAAATTGTGTTGAATGATCAAAAGAAAACTGTAAGCGACGTAGACACACAGGTAGGATTGATTCATTGTAAGTACTTCGGGCGCGTCTACGGCTAAGGTCGTTAGTCCCGTAAATGTAGTGCATGTTGATTTCCTTGCAAGGTGGCGGTAACCTTCCATCACTGGATGGCGAGATACAGCAAAATCGTCGGCGAGCGGGTTATTCCTCAACCAGGTATCTCCCTCCAGCCGGGCGCCGCCTCAGCCGGTACAAGTTCTAAACACCGGTCCGATATCCCGGCATGTGTGGTAGTGCAAGCGCTCAGGCTGAAGCAAACGCTCATGGGTTTGTGTCTCCGCCACGGTTTGCCACCACTTGCGGCATTGTGTCCTAATAAAGTAGTATGTAAACCAAGGCTCCTTATTTTGTGCAATTCAAAGTTGTTTTAGATCACTAAAATGAACAAGGTTTTTCGATCCCGAAGTCATCCAACCTTGATCTTTCTCTAAGATTAATAATATTCAGATGTCGTTGTAATACTATTTTATTCTTCCTATAATTGCCATTATTTTAGATTCTATCGATTAATTGACCTAGGTAACAGTGTGTGAGGCCTCTAAGTTGACTAAGACAATTAGGTCCAGATTTATTTGTTTTTACACACGTGGTACAAAGACACTGAAATATTTGAATGACGGAAAACGAATAGAGTGTACGATTTGAACTACTGTTTTAACCCATAGAAGTCAATTTTCAAATATGAAACAAAGAAAGCTTAGAACGCAAAGTGAGCAATGTCTCATTATTTTCAACATTGCAATTTTCGCATTATTACGTAATACATTGTTCTATTTAATAGTGTTGTTAATGTTATGAATACATTTCACCTCTTTCTCTTATTTTATGACCTTTAATATTCACTAAAATGAAAACTTGGGCTTCTGCTGTGCTGCAGTGAGCTACGCCCCGCGTCACGTTACTCTTTCCAATGCCGTGCCAAGAAGTGATCACGTCATCATTGATTTCAAACAGGGTTGTCCAACTGGCGGCCCGTGGTGCCATTTATTGTAGCCCGCGAAAGGTTATTAGTCAAAATTTGAAGTCGCTTTCCTCCATGTCCTCATGTCGCGAATACTGCAAACGCGCCCTGGCGGGGTCAACACCCTCTTTAATGTAAAAATAGGGTAAGTTCAGATTTACTGATTTTTTCATGTAAATTCAGAAATTTAATATCGTCCCAATGTGTTTCACTGCGTTTTTCATGGAACGGCCTGGTATCACACATTGTTTCATTCCCCGTTTCAGAGCAGCCGGGCCAAGTGCCGAGATCAACAAAACGAGGAAGTGCGGTGTGGGTCACCCGACAAATGAAAATACGGCCCGCCATCCTATTAAGGGTTTTAGCTATAGCCCTTGTGGCCTCTTAAGTTGTACACACCTCGTTAAAAACATGGATGGCGCTGATAATGATAGAGTTCCAAGCAGATGAGAAAAATAAAAGAAACAGAATAAAAATGTGATTGGAAGAAAGTAAAATGCAAATAAGCAGGAACTTAGGACTATCATAGGTATGTAATACAAGTAAACGTATGCCGGCAGACAGAATGGCAATGGTTGTACATATCCAGTAATGTTAGTGTAATAGACAAAATAATGTGTTTTCATCCTTGAACACCAGTTCAGATTTGTTGAAAAGGCAAGAATCAAAAATAAGGTTCAAATAGAAAAGTTGGAGAAATGTGACTTTTAAGTAGATACATTTTTATTAATAAATTAAAAAAAAACAATAACGGATCTGGAAGAAGGCGTTTAATTTAAAATTTTTAGGTCTGAAAATAGAAAGAAAGAAACCAAGAGTCATCCAGTATAATTATCATTATTCAACAGTTACTTAATGGATGAAAGTGGAAATTGTAAAACGTAGAAGTGTGCTACAAAAAAGAAAGTTCCTGGGAATGTTGATTTGTTTGAGATTTATGAAAAGCGTAGAAAGTTTCCTCAAGTATCTGAGGACCTAAAGTAGTTGCTATAATGCTTTATGATTATGAACTATATTCATAATAAATGAAAATGTAATAAATCATACACTGACGAGCTCAAACTATTTCCCTGGTGAGAAACGCAAGCTTTAGATATCTCGGTTTACTGTTTGTATGGCATAACTCACTCTTCCTTTCCTGCGCCTTAGTTGTTGTATGATATATGAATGGACAACCACAAAATGTTTGTTTAAAGTTCAATTCAAACACATGACCTTTTAACTGTTATGGTAATGTGGTTGAGCAACCCGACTACATCAGGCTGTCATTACCTTTTAATTCTTTATATTTTTGAATCATGCAATTCATTCATTTGGCTTTCCACTCGTGTATAATTGCATTAATTAATTAATTAATTAATTAATTAATTAATTAATTAATTAATTAATTAATTAATTAATTAATCAATTAATTAATTAATTAATCAATTAATTAATTAATTAATTAATTCTTGTTCGTTGAAATTTGTTTTTTCTTGTCTTTCTATTCCCCTCATGTTTCTAACAATATAAGACATTAAGGAATACGTGTAAACTACCTACTCAACCACTGAAGATGTTAAGATCACATTGCTTTTAAAATTGAAATTTATATTCTATTAGTTTTTACTGTGGGCACACATAATGACATAATCCGATTAAATGAACGAAGTTTATGATTTTTTCCCATAAGTCACTCTTAAGCTAGGCAATACTAAAGTCGTATATAGAACTTGAATCAGTTTGCATTGCTTGAATTCTTATTAATCTTCTTAAATTATTCAACAGATAGCAGACTAGGAAATTTTAGTACATAGCCCATTCTATAGTCACTGTCAATATTACACACTTATTGCAAAGTACAAAGAGAATCGTATAATTTGTGTTTATTTGGATGTATCACCTGTAAGTGCGATGTAAATCCTTTTTGAATGGCGACGATTCAGTTTTCTTTCGATACCTCGTAAAACTAATAACATGGCATTTTTTACTGTAATCGCGATGAATCGTCGAATGTATTGCTCAATGAATGTTTGTCTGTTTTCAAAATTGAATGCTTTCCGGCTTCGACAACTGTTGTTGCCGGTACGCTTTTGACGGTGCGGACAGGCATTGATGGATGTTCGCACACTATACTAATAAATTGTGGTCAAAATAATTATACTGGATTCGCACTTCAAGTGAGACACAAAGGTTTTTTTGAATGAGGGTTTGTGAAATAATTTTATCACGCCAAATGCTATTTATTCACCTTTATAAATGCGATAAAGTGTAATATCCATTGGCGAAGTTGTGGGAATGTAAATTAAATAAATGGCTTACCTTTAATTTTTTTGTATGAGTTCATGCTGTGTGTTGAAATTATTCTTGTGTGTTCAATGGAATCATGTTTCACTGATATTTTCAAACA
This sequence comes from Gryllus bimaculatus, assembly GCA_017312745.1. Classification (NCBI taxonomy): domain Eukaryota; kingdom Metazoa; phylum Arthropoda; class Insecta; order Orthoptera; family Gryllidae; genus Gryllus; species Gryllus bimaculatus. The sequence continues at coordinate 3,455,909 of BOPP01000034.1, forward strand.
ATCGTTAAGAAGAAATGCATAAAACTCGAAATTTTTAGACTAGTTATTAAATCAATGAGAAAGTTTTATTTTTCTAAAAATACTATTTTTCTAAAAATACTATTTTTCTAAAAATACAATTTTTCTAAAAATACTATTTTTCTAAAAAAAGTGAAGTTTTGCGAAGTGAAAGTTCATATTAATGACTACGCAATGAAAAGTGTGAAAGTTCGTTTAAGGCTCAGGAAACATTGTGAAATTTTGTATGTATTTGACTTTTATACAAATGCCTACAGTTTCCAAACATTTACCGAACATATTTACACAACCCCATCACTGCCCAAACCCCCAACGCTGGTCAGTGGATTTCTTGACAATTACTTTAGCAGGTAAAATGGACTGCAACGTGATTTTCAAATATCTCTCACGATATTCCATTTGCGTTTCTGGACTTGTTCAATTACTTTGCATAATAACTGTAGGATTCGTGGATTACTAGGAATAATGTATAAATGTGAAGTTCATACTACTTTTATAGTATATTATGAATACTAAATTATTGATTATTCATTCAATGTTTCGCAAGAAATCATTATTTTCTGGTACTAATCGTAATAAATATGACAAATAGAATGTTTTGAACTGTCTCCTCACAGCAAACATGACAATACCAGTTTTTCCCAGTTTTCACTGCAGGATTTGTTTCCTGCAGTGTTTACATCATTGTAATAGTTTTTCTTCATGAAAACGTGTTTCTTCTTGTCAGGATAATAGTTTATATAATTTATTATATATAGTCAGCAGATATTTTAGCCATCATATGTATATCACATTAAAGCGAAAACCACTTTTTCTTCAATGTTTCGATTCTCAAATGCCGAGCACGTAAACCCCGTGAAATGAGGTAGGTGTCCAAATGGTAATTTCACTGGTGTTTTCAGATTGTTCTGACAGGGGTAATACGTTAATGAACTCTTCGTTTTGTCCTTCAATATTTGTATTCTCAAATGATGGGCGCGTCAACTTTGTGAATCTTGGCAGGTATCCAACTTGGTAATTTCACTCATGTTTTCAGAACACTCTGATAGGAGAAACTACTTCATGCATTCTTCGCTTCTGATTTTTGTAAAATTGTACGTAGGACCCTTGAGACCATTAGACCATCTGAAAAAATTGATGGCTGCGGTGGACCTTTTCAGAGCAGGGAAGCTTATTGATGGCAGGGAGTGGGCAATCAGACGTAATTGAATGAGACTGCTTTGCGATGGACGACTTAACATTAATGCGTCCTGTATGGATATCATAATAACTTTGAGTAAGAGCACACAGTTTCTACAAAGTCATGTCATTTCCAAAGATTACGACTAACATTTTGAAACACATTAACATTTCACTACATTAATATTTCGCATCGCGAAATATTAATGTCAATCGCGACGCGAGGAATGTTTCGAGGTGTCGAAGTTCGACAGCTTTATCACGGGTCTACAACACCAGTCAAGAGCTTTCTTTGAGTAGTGCTGGATGGGCCGTATTGGGAATGATATCAGCTCGTTTCTTGACTGTTAAAGATTGTATTGAGGACAAAATGTCGACGGAAGAATTTCCCGCCATCCGTGACCCGCTTTGTAGGGTGCTGCTCTAGCATTTCGCTGAAAGGAAACAGGAAGACCACACAAACCAACGAGAAGAATAGTACAAAATTATTTTTGTTAATCTTACGTGGCGCTTCCCGTAAGTATTGTCATATTAAAATTTTTTATTTGTGTTACGCAAGTTCTAAAAAAATACTTTTATATCCATAATTCAGTTCCCTGGATCGTCCGTTCTTGAGCTTAGTAAGTTATGAAAAAATAATCCGCGAAAAGAAGTCCTATTTTAAAAAATGTTCATGTTTGTGTACTATATTAGGTTTACTTATGGTCAATGTGATGAATCGAGTGGCAATCCATTTTGCAGGAAAAGAAACATCAGAGCGTTGCACCATTGCAAGTGCCTTAAAATCCACAAGAATACGTTTTTCTAGAGTTCCTCAAGAACAATCTAGAAATATTCTGATAAAATACTGCCAATCGATTTGTCTTGTCGCGAGGAATCGAGGTGATATTGATTACTTCTGTAAAAGCCTACACACGTGTTTTGAGCTTTTTCTTAGAATGTTCTGTAAACTTTCGAAACAAATGGTCAGTTCCCGATTAGTAAACAGAGACGCCTGGAATGATAATTCAATTACCGTGATAGGCGGAACGGAAAAAGTCAAACTATGTGTTGCTGACACACGGTCACATACAGATTACCCGACTTCCCGATTACTAAGAGTTTGCAGGTGCTTGGAATTTTGGGTCGACTGTACGACTTTGGCAGCTACTGGTATCTCCTCATGCCGATTACTCAGTGTAGCATTGCATTTTATTGTCATGACAATAATTTTTGTAAAGGTGAAAAAAATCTAACTTTTCAGTTGCTGAAAATAATTACAATTGATTAGACTTCGAAATCCAATTGCGGACTCTCAGCAGCGCCCCCTCACACATCAAAAAGCAGGAAGTGGTAGGCGTGCAGGCAAATCGGCAACTGACGCCCCCGGCTTCTCCAGGGGGGCGCGTGCAGTTTGCCGCCTGATTTACGTTGTGGTAAAAGTCAGGGAAATGCCTGCAATTAACAGGAAATGTCGAGGCTGTAAATAGCACTTGGAGGGAGGGGCGAACGCGGGGGGCGCAAACGCGATGCGATTCATCATGCTCGAGAAAGAAAAATTATAAGGGCTCCCGCGCCGAGGCATTCCAGGGCAGGCAAGGGGTCGGCGGCACGGGAACGCCCCATTTATATCTTATCACGGCCGCGTGAGGCGTGCAGCCGCCGCCTGGAAATTGACCGGTGCTCGCGCGGGCCGTCGTTAATTCGCAATGGGATCAGAAATCGAAAGAAGGGCAGGCCGCCCAGTCAGCTAATGGCGGATCGCCACTCATTAATATTTGACAGCAACATGTTAAGTAGTCCTAGCCCTGGATGGCTCTTTGGTTAGCGTGCTCATTTTCCACAGCGCAACTCCGGGTTCGATTCCCGGTCGGGGCAAAAATTAATTGCGCGCTTTCCCTGCAATGCTCCAGTATGTGTTGTATCTGTTGCTGTGTGACGATGAGAAAACTCACTTCTCAGGTTGATAATAGCAGAAATGCAGTTGACGGTTATGTGCTAACCAAACATACGCTTTAGCCGCAATGGCCGCAAGAGCGGAAAGCTTTTGGTAGGCTTTAGCTCGTAAAGAGCTGTTGTGTCAAAGTCCATACATGTTGAATAGTAATGGTGTGTAAATGAAAATTGCAACATTATTAACGCTGAATGTAAAAAAAATGTCAATTGTTGTTAAGACAAAAAAACTGCACAGATGTTGTGTACGTTTAGTTCTACATCGTAACTTACCTTTCAAAAGAGGCAACAATCGAGTAGCTTTTCTGTTCATAATGAACAGCAGTATATCCACTATATGGTTGCTTGTATAGCAGATAGATTCAAAATCTTCTGAGAAGGATTTTAGATCCTAGTTTCGAGTCGGTTTGTTAAGGCCCGTCTTAAAAGATAACATGTAAGTGTTAGACGAACATTACGTTCGATATGATTAATGATTGTCAATATTGGTGAGTAAACAATCTAAAAAAGGTAATTGTATGAATATAATCGTGATATAAGCAATTTTAATGTCAATGTAAAGTGCAATTGCATAAAATGTAATTTATTCTAATTTCTTTCTTAGTTTTCGACCTGGGAAATAAATCGATTTTTCTTATTCCTTTCCCCATGTATTTACTAGTTTTTTGCCATCTTTGAAGCGTCTCAAGGGTGTCCTTTTAGGGGCGTGTATTCTTTATGAGGACTTTCATCTTTATACCTGAGACTCGGATAAGATAGAGGACATAAGAATGTCATGATCTAGTTTGCCAACGTTTGCGAGTTTTAAGCTTCCTCGTAATTGTTCCATCTCTAAATCACGTTTTCAAAATATATCAAGAAAATATGACAGGCTTGGTTGATAAAAATGGTTTCAGATAGTAGTTTTTCCTCCTCCGCCCAAATTTTACATACATACTTTATTGCATTTGAAATTACATTAAAGTACAGGATTTCTCGAAGTCTGGTTTTGACTGCTGGCATGCAAATCTTCGCCCATTCATTGCTTTCTCGTTGATTTTAATGTTTGGTCGTGCTATGCCACTCGTACGTATGCCGTCGAGCCACGTATTTGGGAGTTCCTCTTATATACGTTCTTTGGTTATTTTGTTTTTCCTGGAGTGCCGGGTTATGGGCATCGTCACAGCCTCGTAAGTGTAGTACATTTTATATTCCGGAGGACGGGGGACGAAGAAAATTATTTTTGCATTATATAGTTATTGTGAAAGATGATACAGTTTTATATTTCTGGATCTAGAGATCTAGCGATAATTATGTTGGTAATTCATAAGAAATATAGGCTTATTTACTTTGCACATTAGGGAAGAATAATTGCAAGTAGACTCATCCGTAAGTCTTCATGTTTAGAAGACATTCACTGAAGTATTGTTTGGATAGAAATCACAGAAAATTATTTTTTGCATAGGTGTAAAGATAGAAGAAATGTAACGGTAGCTTCCCAGCGTCTGATATCAAAACATATTTTCTTCTAAAAGAAGAAAATGCTTAAATGATTTCCCATAACGAGTGTTTCGTGAGCCCAGACGATTTCAGAGCCACTATATAAATTCAATATGCATAATAATATTATAATAATAATATTAATAGCAACAACAATAATAATAATAATAATAATAATAATAATAATAATAATAATAATAATAATAATAATAAATTGTAAGATTTTGCTTTGTTCTTGGAAACAATTAATTATCTTTTTTAAAACTTCGAAAAGTAGTGCCCTGTAACTTGAAAATATGACCTATATATGCCTTATTTAAGTAAAAAATGACTTACTTATGAGCGCGGGGATATATTTTCAACAAACGCCGATGTCTGTAACTACAACATTCGACTTAGTAATAATATTCATCCCATTCGATACGAAGGTTTAAGTCCCAAGTAATATCTCTTCTGTTGCACAACTGTTTCTATATTAGGGACTGTACGGAGCATCCAAAAGGAAAGTAATATTAATTTTAACAATGACATTTGATGTATTATTTACCATATGGATTGTATAATTGTAAAGAACATGTAACAAGTATTGTACTTCAGCTTCTAGGCCAATGCTCCCCACTCGATCAGGTTTTCGTCCAGTTTCCCTGATCCTTGAGCAAATGGTGAGATGGCCCCCTTGTTTTGCTTCTGGACATAAAAGTAACTTCATCGCGCGTCACACACAGTTGTTAAGTGTTTTTGACGTAAATAAACAAATATAAATACTATTGATAATTATTTGTAAAGTATATCATTTTAGTGCCAAACTCAGTAAGTGCGTTTTAATGAAATATATTTTTGACGATAATTACGATGTTTGGAGCTTTTAATGCAATATTAAACTTGAAAGGCGTTACCATGTTGTACGATGTTCGAAATCGTTCGATACCTTCTACACGATATACAGCCGGAGAATATGGGTCGGAATTCTTTTAACGCCTGCTTACCACGATAAATCACTTTGCCGTTTTCCCTCCTTTTTTGTTGTTTCGAGCTTTCTTTCCGTCGTTATCTACCGCACATCTTATCGGGCAGATCTTGAGATACGAGGGCATGAGGACCGCATGGAGCCCAGACATTCTGGCGCGGAGGTAGTTAGGCTGTGTTATGGCGCAAAGGAGATGGGAGGTGGAGATTGTGCTATAAGGTAGGACGTGCGGACGCCGAGTTGGCTATGACCCCCCTGACCTGTGGTGACCCCCTGAGGTTGGCGGTCACGCTGCGTTTGTTTCTATCTCGGACCAGCTTTCCTAGAGGTGATGTGCTAAATTTTCTTGCTGTCTGCGGACACTTCTGTTACATGCGGTCCATTTGATGAGGCCGATATAATTACTAAGTCAAAGAAAAAGGTTTTAATATTTAATACCTAAGAATCTTGAACAAATATATACCTCTATTTTTATAACATTGTTTCAATTTCTTCAAAATGAATTTGTTCCGTGTTTTTTCCACTGTGCCCTATTCGTACAACGTTTTATATTTCTCCTCAATATAAAATAATTATGAAAATTATTGACGTGTGTAATTGTCATTTACTTCTGCAGTCAATATTAGATTGTAAATTGTATAAACTATCAGAATCCAAGGATGTTTATTAGATAGAACAGCAAGCTATTGAAATTAATTGTAAACAATTTGGGATAATTAAGTAGCCGACGAAAAATAATTATTTTTGTTTTGTTTTTATGTATTAATACGCAAGAATTGAAGTATGAACACCAAGAAAATAAATTTAATTTCGATTGTAATCTGTAATGATGAAACATTACCTAATTGGCAGAATGTTATAGTATATTTTTCATACAGGAGCTATAATATTATAATTTACTAAATCATCCCCTGCATAACTTGATATTCCGCTTCAATATTCATATTAAGGAGTTACATTTTTAACAAAATAAATACCCATTAAATTCCAATTTTTAAAGATGAAAATATTTTTGGATTGGTCGCATTTAAAACACACCTCCAATTAGGCTGTTCGTTGTTGAGCAGACCACAAATAAGTCATTAGAGAAACGCTTCATTAACATTCATGAACATACCACATTGATACGTTTTTAATGTTCAACGTTTCTTGTATGATTAATTATAAATCACTAGAATATTCTTAATAAAGTAACAATGCAAGCTAAAACCATATTAAATACTGTAAGTATAATTTGATCTGCTATCATGACCACTCTATCGATACGAACCACCACCCAAAATAGATACGATTGACGCATCTTGCTTTCAAAACCGTTAACCACTTTCGTTGTGGTAGCGTGGAGCATTTCATTTTCACCCTAAACTGAAAAACAAAGGTCCCGCGCATTTTCAGCTGCAAAACCCATTATTTAATTGAAACAAAATGCGGGGCGATCATTCATTACGCAGGGCCGGGGGCGCCGGGCGCGGCTCGCCTTCGCGCTCAAAAAGCGACTAATCCCCGCGTCCCCGCGGGGGCCGCCCCCGCCGCCCCCCCAAGTAGCGCCGTGTCAATTAGCGCAGTTCGACCCGCGCGCCCGATTGCCCGCGGCGCGCGATCGATCCGTATCGGTTACGTCCCCCCGAAAATTGCGTTAGGGCGCGACGCCACGTCCGGGCGGGCGCGCGCCGCCGGAGCGCGGCTCCGAGCCAGCGTCGCGGCAGGTGGGGCCGGCAGGGCCCAGGTGTCTAGTCCGGACGGTGACGGAGTTTTGACACTAGCTGCGGAGCTGGGTCGAATTTAGACGATGCGGCGTGCGGTTTGGAGGAGAGTTCTAGCGGCCGGCTGCTCCGTTCGGTAGTGTTCCGTGGTTTCAATGATTAGTACAGGCGAATGGCCCTAACAACCAGGACACGGACCGAGCAGGATCTTTATTTCCTCCTTTTCATTGATTGATTAGTGATTTCGGGCACGTCAACGGATAGTCATTAGTCCGTAAGTGTAGTACGTGTATTTCGAGGTTTCAATGATTAGTACAGGCGAATGCCGGAGCATAACCCTAACAAACAGGACACGGACTGAGCGAGATCTTTATTTCCTCCTTTTCATTGATTGATTAGTGATTCCGGGCATGTCAACGGGTAGTCATTACTCCCGTAAGAGTAGTACGTGTATTTTTCTCCGGATGTGAAGGTGATTACCTTTACTCCCGCTGGCTGGTGAGATCCGGGATAGACCTACCGTCGCCCAACAGTGCTTTCCGTAACCTCCCTCCAGCCATAACTCTTCAACCATACCTCCCACCAGCGGCGCACCGCCCCAGCCAGGACAAGCGACAAGCTCCTAGCTCCCGACCGGTGTCCGTCATGTGTGGTACTGTAGTCCATGTAAGTGTACGTGTGCGTATGTAAGGGGTGAGGATATGACAAGAATGAGGAAGGGAAGATCGCGCGTGGTTCGTGGCCACTTCATTACCATGCTGCTCTAGCATTTGCCTGGTATTGAACAGGGAAACCATCGGGAACATTTCCGAGCAGAGCAGCCGGGGACTGGAACACTCCTCCAAACTGCTTTCTCCTCCTACCCTTTTCCGTTGCATGTACACTTGCTCTTACAAGCATTACACTATAACACATGTCGGAAACCAAGTGTTTGTCCTGGCTGGAGCTTGCATTCGCTGGGGAGATACCTGAAGGTGATATCTCCTACAAGTGGACGAGTAGGTTGGCGACGTATCTCACCACCGGGTGGGGGCGGACTACATACCACCCTCGGGATAAAACAATCGCAACACAAACGCCCGGAAATATTAGTATATCAACCAATCATTCAACTAAGCGCGCGTCACAACTGGGGCCAGGACCGGGTTTGGGGGCTCGAGCAGGATAATATAATTGTTAGGGTGCCTGTTAGGGTGCACTGATAGGTGCCGTAGACGTAGACATCATGTTGCGAGAACGCTTATGATGTCGGTGCTGGCGCAGTCTGTTCAAAGCCAATGAACGCTAGAACAGTTGTGTCAAGGTAGTTACCTCTAGTGAGACTCGGTAGCATGGGTGTCATAATAAAGCTGCCCATCTACGCAGTTCACAAATTCACTTAAAGAGAGTGATTGTAAAAGCGGCTCTGGAGCTTACACATGAGATACGATTCGGCTAGAATTACGAATATGAACTATATTACATTTATTCTTGTCTATGTTTTTATTATTCTTATTGTGTTTATACTTGCTGTGTTTTCCTTGTGTTTGTTGTTATTTTACTTATTCTGCTTATATTTACTGCTTTCATAGGTCCAAAAATATTTCTTAGGAATGAAAATATTTTGACGAGCACGGTGCTGCAGGTTTTGACATCTTCATCGCTGTATGAACACTAATCGCGCGTACTACTGGTAACTTCCAGCTTTAAAAGAACAACTCTCTCTCCAACGTACAGTAATAGGTACGCCACTCGGTGGGCTAGTGATTGATACTTACCTGATGAGTGCATATTGTGGCTCAACCATTCGGAATATCCCAGTTGTTTATTACACAAAATATGCTTAAAATTGTCGTAACGTATTTCCGAAGTTTCGACGTTTCCTCCACGGACTCTCTCTCTCTCTCTCTCTCTCTCTCTATATATATATATATATATATATATATATATATATATATATATATTAAAACATTAAATTACCTTAAAAAAGAAATTTCTGTAATGTAACTCCGCACTTAATTTTTGTTTAATTAAGACCACACTGAACTGGCACTGCACTGCATTGCACTGTACGTCACGTCACTATGACCCTTAAATCTCATTCTTTGATGACTTTTAACGACTCTAAAAGTTGACAGTCTGACATTCAAAAATAAAAAATACAAGTTATAGAATATATGTAATTTTCGTTGATACGATCAAAAGTGTCAAAAATAAAACGAGATATATAAGATTACAATGTAGTGTCAACCAATCCCTGCACCAGAAACAAATGCGGCCACCAAACATTCAATGATTTTTCTTCCGCTTGATTTTATGTGCTTCTTTCGTCTTCACTTTTCTTCCCTTCCCACAATTTTTCCTCTCTCCTGTACCATTTATTCTTCTAGCTATATCCGCCACTTTCATTAATTTCATTGCGTACTTTCCCCGCAGCAGAGAGGCGGCAGAGAGGCGGTTCAGAATCCAATGAACATCATTTTTATGATAATCTTTATCACTGAAGTTACCTCTACTTGATTTCTTATCGCCATTATTTTCATATACATCACCTCCCATTTTTTAGCTGCTTATCTGTTCACACAGTAGCCAAAGGTTTGCTTACAATCATTTTTGCGCGCCATTTACATTATTGGCATCATCCCAAATCCCATCATTTTCACTTATTTCCTTCTTCATTTTCATTACTAACATAATAGGTACTATCTACTCTACCATCACTCCACCAGTTTCTTTGTGTTTCTGCAGAGTCGGTAACTCCAAGAGCCCCGTTTCTTTCCTGTCACCGTCTCACTATAGCCCCGGGACGCTATGCCCACCAGCCTCCAGCATCTGGCTTCTTCTCACGGTCGCTTCACGCCCGTTGCCCTGCTGTGCCCCGCCCCGCTCCATCCCCCCCCCAACCTGCAACGTCTCCTCCCTGCCCCGTCCCTCCCGCCCCGCCCGCCCGCAAACGTCCCAGCCCGCCACGCTCCGCCACCTCACCCACCCGGTCCCGCCCTGCCCCGCCCAAACCCGCCCTGCCCCGCCTGCCCCGCCTGGCCGCTCTATTCATCCCGCTCCTCGTCTCCACGTCCACCCGCTCACTCCTCCACGACCCCGCCCTCCTTAGCCTTTGTTTGCTACCCCATTGCTTCTTCTCATCCTGATCTCCTTGCTACCAGCCGCCCTTCCCACCCGGTCCTCAGTTCCGTGTCTCCTCCGCCCACTTCGCGCCCTCGCTCCTCTCGAGCCGCTCGCTCGACGCCGCTTTTCCTTCGATTTATGCGAGAGGGCTGTGGCGCGCGTGCTCCCCGGAAGGGAGTCTTTTAATTAAGGGGCGGGGTGATTTGTCGACGGCCACCGCGGGACAAGAATGGTTTAATTGAAAATATTTTGTACATTTTATTACGTAATTATGTTATGATTTATGCTTATACGTTTATGAATATGAACAAGGCAAGTGGTGTAAAATTATTTGTGGTACCTATGTAAATGTCAATGATATTTATTTCTCGACAGCATCGGGAAACAATTATGGTTCTTGTTTGTCACTAAAATATACGATAACGCTTTTCCCGGCCGGAGCGTGAATCATGGATTCATAGAAATATATCACGAGGGGGACGATAAGATTTTTTATGTTGCAGTACCTCTGGGTGTCGTGATAGACGACCGTAGTTATTTTGCTGATCGAACTGCGTGCGAGGGCAGGGAGGGAGGGACGGAGGTTTTGATGGCAGAAACGTGAAATGGGTGGGACAGAGAGGGTGGGCGCTTCATTCACACGCGCTGCTCGATTTCCGGGTATTCGGAGAGCGAATGGAAGCCAGTGTGCGCCTCGGCGATGGCGTTGCGCGCTCGTATGTCCAGAGCCGCTCTTGGAGTTTGCTGCGCTTCACCAAACTGAAGCAGATGTTGGGGTGAACGAGGTGAGGGGTACGCTACGAGACGTGGGATGTTTTATTGATTTGTCGTTTTTAGTTCTTGTTTATGCCACACAGTGACGATCTGAGTCATGAGTGAGTAGGTTCCTTCGCCTGAATTAATTCGATGTTGTTCTTTTTTTATTGATTGATTAGTGATTCCGGGTGCGTCAACGGCTAAGGTCATTAGTCCCGTACGTGTAGTGACTATTTTATCGCAGGAGGCGCCTGTAGTCTTCCCCCACTGGATGTCGAGATCCAGCGCCGACCTACGTCGGCTTGTGGGGATTTTCCCAACCAGGTATCTCCCACCGGCGGAGCACCGCTCCAGCCGGGACAAGCTCTCAGCTCCCGACTGGTCTCCCGACAAGTGTGATAGCGTTGTGGATGTGAATGTGTGTAAGTAAGTGGTGAAGGTAGGACAAGGAAGAGTAAGGAATAATGACGCGCTGTCCGTTTGTTAGGTTACTGCTTCGGCTTTCGCCTGGTGTTGATGGGAGAAACCATCGAAAACTATCGATCAGTTCAGCCAATAGAATTCTGCTCCAGACAGCGGTTGAACTTGATCCAGCTGCTCAGGTAGTGCCAAAAATTCTCATGTTTGGAATCCCCTTTGGTCAGAGGTACTGCAATGACAGCTATTAGTGCACCGAGCCATCCGGTTTCTTCTTCTTGCACATCGGCATTTTTTCTAATATTCTAGTTACAAAATTGTATTTTTATAATAATAATAATAATAATAATAATAATAATATAATTCATTATATTTTTAGAAGTTTATATTTAATCATACGTAAGCACTATTATCTTCTAAAAATACAAAGAATTTGGATACTAATATTTTATTATTCAATGATCCGCTTCCACATTACTCTTATTTGGATTCTAAAAAAATTATAAAGTTCTCTGAGGTAAATCGGAACTAGGTAAATACAATACTACTTACATAAGAGTGAATGACAATAAGTTCATTAACTCTGTGAGCAGCTAAACAAGTGGTGTTGTTAAAATTCAGCAATAGATGTGTTAGTGTTATTAAATGGAATTATGCGGGCAACCTATTTTTTTATTTTGGACAATACCATTCTAGAAATGGCCAATCATATTCAATATGTTAAATAAAAAGAGAATTATTTATCTCACTTTATATCAACCATGTTAGAAGGATTAGTTGTCGTTATTTTTTTTTAGTTTGGTCAATCTTGAGACCTATCACCAGAATTTAACGAGTCTTGGTAAAAAGGATTAAAATGTTGTACCGCCACGTTACATTGACACTTGGTGTGCGTGACGTGATGCTGGAAATGGCAGTTAAATGAGTTCGAATAGCTTCGGGTTTTCTAGTCTCCTTTGAAATTGCTTCGAGCATCCCACTGCGCGGAGGGCCACGCACGGTCTGCTACCGATGGCCGGCTGGCTGGCGAGCTCCCCCGAGCGACTGCAACCGATGGCTGGACCCCGAGCGCCCTTGAGCGGCTGCACCCGGCGGTCGGGCGCCGCACGCAGCTCGTCGGGTGGGATTGAGCTGTGCACTTGCCGCACTAGCCTTCCGCCGAGCGCTCGCTAGGCAGAACCCCGAGCTGGGTTCGGCTGTTGTTTCACGACGTGCACAGCTCTAGTATTTACTCACACTTTTCGCACTCTGTGTCGGAATCATTCAATTTCAACTTCAACAAAAAGTTCTCTCCGAAACACACTGGCCTTTATACGGTAATAAATCAGCTGAAAATGTACCTAATTGAATCATGTGTCACAAAAGGAGTTGTAAATTTAAACAAACAACAGGAAAAAAGGTATTAAATTAATATACTTGTAGAAACCAAGAAAATTCCATGATCACCAGGAGTGCCCAAATGAATTTTAATTATCTATATGTATCTATAATTACTAGATGTATCCAGCAATTACACATTTTTTATACATCACAATATACATCACACAACGCGTAAAAGAGTAAACTTCTATACGAGTTTAGCGTCAACATGTTCACAGCGATTTGGTGAAACCCAGAAAATTCCTTTGAGATCGCACCGCCCGATGCGTTGATGACCACTGATAGCCTATGCATCTGCGCAATGCGGTGGTAGAGTCGTTCGCTCCCGCTTGGTTCGCGAATCGAGTAATGCTGATGGCAGCACCTGCGCGAGGGCTGCGTGAATAGCAACGCATTGGGGTGCACACGCGACTACACCCTTATCCATGCTCTTTCAAACAACGTTCTGTCGCTTTAATTTGTGACAAATTTCTATACGTGACATCTATATGGAAATGAATATTGGGCATTAACTAAAGACCAAATTAGAAGATTAGAATCGGCTGAAACGAAGTTCCTTCGAACCGTAGCAGGTTATACATTTCTTGATCACAAGAAAAGCAAAGAAATTATAAAAGAATTAAAAATTTAAGCATGAATAATATAACTAAATAAAATAGAGAATAATGTAAAAATCATATACTAAGAATTCCCGAAGAAAGGATAGGGAATGTTCCCTTCAACTACTAGTTGAAAGGGAGAAGACGTGGGAAGACCACTGCGAAGATTGAATGAGCAGTTTTCAGGTGCCGGAACAGACTGAACAAGTATAATATTTGCAGTTGATGATGATGATGTTCTCTATGTGTAGTCACAATGTAGAGACGTCGAAAGTGGAGTGGAGCAATCCTGCTTTAACATAGTCATCGTCAGTCGTAGTAAGACATTACCGTTTATCCCTTCGACCAGGAGTTTGTTGTAAGATCTCAAGGGTTTCCGGACAGTCACCCATCCAGGAATCTGCGGTGTCTCGATGCTTCACCTCAGTTACTTCGCGGATCGAATTTAAGCAATTTGGTTGACGATGCTTCTCGCATGAACGAAACAAAAACTCCGTATTTCTATGGATTCATTGTTTCAAAAAAACTTTTATTATGCTAATCTTGCCACTAATAGATATCTATTGCTGTATTAGTTTTTGTATTTGATGTATGTTTGCTTATATTTGATGTATTGCATTAATACAAAATAATTTTCGATTATTTGAAGTAATATATGTTACTGATTTCGAATATACGTATAAATGGACGGAAAACTGCAGCCTCAGGCCATTTGAAAGTTAGCAATGGTTTTGCTCGATTTCCGGCTGGATTTCCGGTGGAATTTTAATTTGCAAAAACGATGCACGAGAAATTAAAAAATTTCATAATGATATTAAAAACCACATTGCTTAGTGTCGATGGAGCAGCGCGCGTCGACCGGAGAGGTCGCTGCGGAGCGAGTCGTTGCCTTGCGTTTGTCGCGGCGAGCTGCGAATCCACACCCGATCACCCCCCCCCCCACTCCGGCCGGTAGTCTCACTGGCGGCGGGGATCGAGGCGCCTGCCGTCGTTCGCGCCTCTCGCTCGACGCCGGTGAACGCTTCTCCACGCGCGCGCCTGTGCAGCGCCTCCGGCTGTCGCCTCAGCGGGTGACCGCGAGCGCGTATCCCGCGGTGGCGGTGGCGGTGGTGGTGTACTGAGGAGATGGGGGGGAGTCGGGTGGTGGAGGGTCGGTGGTGGTGGAGGACCGGTGGTGGTGAGGAGCCGTGGGTGGTAGGAGGCGGTGGTGGTGGAGGAGCCGGTGGTGTGAGGAGCCGGGGGTGGTGAGGAGAACGTGGAGGATCACTGTGGTGGGCGGGTGGGAGGAGCCTGGGGAGACTTGTGAACAGGTGGGTGAGCGTCTGGTAGGAGCCGGGTGTGGAGGGTGGTGGACGGAGCGGTGGGAACCGGTTGTAGCGATGGTGGTGAGGGAGACCGGTGGTGGGAGGACGGTGGTTGGAGAAGCCGGTGGTGGTGGATGATGGAGAAAGGAAAAGGACGGTGTGGTACCTAAGGTGGGGAGGGTATGTTGAGGCCCGTGGTGGTGAGGAGCGAGTGGGTGTGGGGGAGCGTGGTGGTGGAGAGACCGTGTGTGTGGAGGAGTCGGTGGTGGTGGAGGGCGAGGTCGTGGAGGAGCTGTGTACGGAGCGTGTGGTGGAGGACGGTGTGGTGGAGAGCGTGGTGTGGAGGAGCCGGATGTGAGGGTATAGTAGAGCCGGTGTGGTGGAGGTGGTGGGAGGTCGTGGTGGTGGAGGAGCCGGTTGTGAGGAGTCGGTGTGTTGAGAGTCGTGGTGGGGAGGAGTCATCGGTGGTGGAGGAGCCGGTTGGGTGGATGGGGAGAGCCGGTGGTGGTGGAGAACGGTGTGTGGGAGTCGTGGTGTGAGGAGCGTCGGTGGTGAGAGTAGTTGTGAGTCCGGTAATGGATGGAGCGTATGTGGTGGGGAGGAGCCGGTGGTGGAGGAGGTTCGGGTGGAGCCGTGTGTGGAGAGCGTGTGGTGGAGAGCCGTTGTGGAGAGGGCGGGGTGTGAGGATCCGGATGGTGTGGAGGTAGCGATGTGTGGTGAGAGTCGTGTGTGGTGGGGATCCGTGGTGGAGAGGAGTGTGGGAGTCGTGTGGGTCGTGTGAGGAAGTCGGATGGTGGTGGAGGAGTCGGTGGTGGTGGAGTCCGTGTGAGGAGTCCGGTGGTGGTGGAGGAGCGTGTGGTGGAGAGTCGGGGAGAAGCGTGTGGTGAGAGTGGTGTGTGGGTGAGGATGCGCGTGGGTGGAGGAGTTGTGGTGTGAGGACCGTGGTGTGGAAGAGTCTCGGTGGTGAGTGGAGGAGGAGCCGGTGGTGTGGAGTAGCCGGTGGTCGAGTGAGAGGAACCGGTGGTGGTGGAGAAGGCCGTATGGAGGAGGAGTGTTGCGGCAGTGATGCAGGCGGGAGGGAGGGAGGTGGTGGCGGAAGAAGGGATGACGGGGGAGGAGCGGGAGGCGGTGGCGGAGGAAGCGATGGCGGAGGCGGCAGAGGCGTCTGTGTTTTCTATTGCCCTCGCGCCCCACGCTCGCAGTTGGTATCTCTCTTCTTTGCGCTGTTTAGAATCGTATTTGTAGACAATCTCTGTTTTGCTCCGGGATGTTTGTGATATTGTGGTTTGTGCGTAACCAACTTTTTGCCTTTATAGTCATACTTTATTTGAATGTGTGAAAACCAGAACGGTATAAGTGACATTTTATAATTTCTTGCAAATGTGTATATTTAAGTCAATATAACTGTAAAATCGTGGTTGTTTGTTTCATCATTAAAACCATGGCATTTCAGTTGTGCATAAAAACTACGAAAATATATCACCACGGAAATGTAGCCTGAAATAAATACATTTTTCTCAGAATTTTTAAAATGCCACTTATACCATTCTTGTTTTCTCCAATTCAAACAAAATATTAATGTGAATAAATATATACAACACTTTTTGTATTTTCTCATGGTCATTATTAATTTTATCAATGTCATGAATGTCCACGTGTGTTTCTGTGTGTTCATCGATATTACATCGCCGTGAGGCATTTGGTCTGTTTAAGTTTAAAGTAGTGGCCTACAGAAACAAAAACGCTACTGAACAAAATCACACAATTTGTATTTTCAGAATGGCAATTTCAAAATGGCACGAGCACAGTTCATGAAAAACAAATAAAGTACTCTCGTATATCATTACAATTAATTACTAAAGATTTAGCCCAAAACATTCTTCGCTAATACTCTAATACTATTGTCTAATTTGTATACATTTTAACAATACTCTAGGTTCTAAAAATATCAAAAATTGTCTGTTCCGTAATACATAAGCAAATATTGTGGTTAGCAAATATGTAATGCTGGGCGCCCAGTGGCGGGGCATTGGAGCATTGGCGTCGCTTGACATAAACTGTCGAAAGCAGTGACACACTAAGTAGGAGAATTTAGTCTTCACTCCCTGTACGAGAATGGGTTGAAATCATCAAGTACTTGCGTTTTTCAGTCAAAATTCAAACAGTTTAATTGTCTCCAGACTGTTTTCCGTGTCCTTGGATTTGTAACGAAAGCATAGACAATTTTTTCATGATCGAAGACTGCATCGCTTTTTGTTATTTCTGCGCACTTTGGAAATTATTTTAATAAGTATATAAAACATTTAATAATGACTTTAAGTATGTAAAGTTTTATAAGTATTCTACCGCTACTTTCAATCTATTTACAAAATTGGTAAGAATCTCAATACATTATGGTCAAGTTAAATATTGAATTTTTCAATAATTAACTCAAATTCTCCCCTATAGAAATGAAAACTTAGCTCTTGTATTATTTCGAAATAATTTAAAGTTTGGATTTTAATTTTGTCTTGGTTCATATTTATACCAATATTTGATTTAACCTAATGAATTCTACAAAGAAAGACACCAATACCACTCAAATGTTGTTGTGCGTTAAAACAAAAACATTCAGTCAGTAGTGCTATGACGTATTGGCTAACTGTGAAATAAGAAAATTGATTTAGTGCAAATTATATTCATAAAAGTAGTGCAAACAAGTAGTCATATTTAGAAATTCTTCGACAAATAGTCATCGTAATATTATTTGATAGTATTGATACTAATATGGAAAATGACGATCTACCAGCATTGACCAATACCATATTTTTTTATCGATTTTCTTTTTCTTTTAATTTCAGTTTATATTTGGAGTCCCGTCACTCGACCATTGAATGCAGCTAAATGTGTGTGCTCTAGCAGATTCTTCCTTCTTCCTCGTGTTTATTCCCTCACCGATCTTCCCGGTTTGCAATGCATCGCCTACATCATCGCGATGCGGTCAGTGGGAAGTAAGTTATTCAGAGCTGCTCCACAGGTTTGTTCATCACGCAGCCAAAATGGACAAAGGTGGGCCCGATACGACAAGGGCCGCGGAAACAATCGCCGGCAAAAAGCAGGACCCACCTCAAAGCACATTATCAGACTCCGCGGGGAAAACAAGGAAAGACAGAGCGAAGCGGAGAGAAGTGAGGCGGGGCGGAGCGGGCCGGGGCGGAGCGGGGCGAGGCGGAGCAGGGCGAGGCGGAGGAGGGGCGAGGTCGGAGGGGCGAGGGAGCGGGGGAGGCGCGAGCGGACGGCGAGGCGGAGCGATGGCGAGGTCGGAGCGGGGGAGCGAGCGTGGAGCGAGCGGTGGCGAGGCGAGCGGGGCGAGGCGGAGCGGGCGAGCGGAGCGGGGCGGAGGCGGAGCGGGGCGAGCGGAGCGGGGCGGAGGCGGAGCGGGGCGAGGCGGAGCGAAGGGAGCGAGCGGAGCGGAGCGGGGCGAGCGAGGGAGGCGAGGGCGAGCGGAGCGGAGAGCGGAAGCGGGGCGAGCGAGAGCGGCAGCGAGCGAAGCGAAGGCGGAGCGAAGTTGAGGCGGAAGGAAGTTTGTGAGCGCAAGGACGAAGTGTAGCAAGCGGGAGCGAAAGTGAGATGCGTGGCGAAGTGAGGCGGAGCGAAGTGAGGCGGAGCGAAGTGAGGCGGAGCGAAGTGAGGCGGAGCGGGGCCGAGCGGAGCTGAGCGAGACGGGAGGAAGCAGCCGGGGCCGGTTAGAGCGGACCACGGTGGGTCAGGGTGGAGCGATGCGGGCTGTCGTGGAGCGAGGTGAGGCGGGGAGGAACGAGGAGAGAGAATGCAGGGAGCGGAAGCGGGCATGGGCAGAGCGAAGAGTGGAGGTGTGGCGTAGAGGACTGGCCGGGATCGTAGCGAGGGTGGTGGTGCCCGTCGGGCGTGTGGCCGCCATTCAGTACAACAGCACATGTGGCGGAGAGCGGAGGGGAAGAGGGGCGGAGGGGATGGAGGAGGGTTGTAGCGTGGGCGCGGGAGTGGGCGTGGGGCATGGGGCGTGGGCGTGGGTCGATATGCGCGGCTCGCGCCCTCCCACGGCTCCAGAACAGTCGAATGCAGGAAGCGGTTCGCTGGCGGTGCCGCTGCAGGGCCGAGAGCCCAGGTGGAGTCGCTTTCCGGCCGACGAATTCCAATGGAATAACGGTGTGATTTTTAGAAATAGATTAGTCTGTTACTAAAAGAAAGTGTCACATTGTAAACGTCGTTGTGAGATACACTGTCATAGAATTGCTGTTTTTATACGGTGCATGTTTTTGCTATGGATATTCTACCTTAGAATAATGAAATGTTCTCACTCATTTATAATGGTTCCAGAGATTGTTTGGTTTCTAAAGATCCCTTCGTGTAAGACTGTAATAAATGTTGTATTATTTTTTCAATTTCGTTTTTTTATCTAGACTATGCATGCCCCTTTCACTAATCAACATATCTGTTATTTCAAATCAGGCTTGGGACCATTCTCGGCGTTATACGTACATACGTAATTACGTATGTTGTTTGTCGCGGAGTTTTGTTACACAACATTTTATTGTATGGTTTCAGTTTCCGAGTTTTATGTCGATTTGATTGTAATTTTTTGCTAGTTGTCTGGATACTATAAAGATGTATTTTAATGCAAGTTTCAACCACTTCAATAAATTTTATTGAAATTTCAAACCAAACATACCAAAATAAATAAGAAACATAATAATTATGAATATGAAAGAGAGAAGAACAAAGATTTATTGAAATATTCGTAAATAGTTAAACATTACTCTGAAAACTAACGTTTTGCGTGTGCATTCAGCTTCTTGTGATATGTGCTAAATACATTCCTTGTGATATTTCTTTCTCTACGTGAGCTACCAGAGCGTTAGAATTTTAAGTCTTGGGGAAAGTTTGGAACCACTCACACTTACAAACGTTATGCATACTAATTTGTAAGCTGTATGTAATACAGAAAAAAATTAACAGCGAAAAAGTATTGATTCACAAACCAAAACGTTCACCCATTATTGATAAATCGCCATATAACTTAAATAACAAAATATTTTGTTAGCATTAATTTTTTATCTGTCAATTTTGGCTGCTAGCTGCTTAAAATCCTGCAGATGGCTAATTAAGAAAGTATGCGCATGGTTAATTCAATGCAGAAAATTGCTTAGAACTTCTCGTAGCTTAGATGACTATTGACGAGTGGTGAAACTATGCAGAAACGAGTCGCCCATGTACTTCAGATGTTCCCCTTGCGCCGCCAGAATTCATTTTCATTTAAACCAAGATTTTTTAAGAGTTACTTAACAATGCAAGATAAGCCACATTCAGGACGCGAGTAGCGCAGTGGGCCTCGAGGCCTCGAGTTTATCGTTCATCGGCTGCGATACTCGAACAATTGTTTCTCGACGTTTTGCAATGCCGCAATCAAGGGGAGATGGGGTCTCTGGTGTTTCGACCTGAAGCCGATGTATTATGAAAACAATTTATGTTTTTATTAAATTTCTATAATAACGAAAGTCGTTCGGTATATCAATTACGAACTAATAAATAATTGTACATCTACAAATAAAAATATATTTAAAATTCTTCATAAATTAAACCTGCTTGATAAGAAAACACTAGAAAATGTGACGTCGCAACACGGTAAACTCTTTTATAGATAGCATCATGTGTTGAAAATATCTTTCGTACTTCATTTCTTTCATGCCCAGCTTTGTTCAAAATTTGTTTTCAGTATTCATTTCACATTCATTGGACTTACCAATGAATCGTAGTAGCTGAGTAGCTGATAATGTTATACTCCCGTTGAATAGTTACCAGCACCCAATGGGCTTGTATATTACTTACATACGGGATATGCAATGGTCTTATTGCAATTTTAAAATTGTAATCGTCGTAACAAATACTTGCAGGTTTTGATGATGCTAATAGTTAAATTTTAGTTGAGTTCCTTTTTTTTGCTTTTATGTTAATATGCACAAAAATAGCATACAACATTTGCATTAGCACAAATGCTAAATGAAAAAGTGCAGATCATTCCTAATTAGTTCTGAAAATTCTGTCTTTTGGAAATGTAGTTGCAAAAAAATATTTTGCAGCTACATTTGATTCTTCCCCAGATTTCCTTAACACACGTTATTTTCGCTCCTCTTTTTTTAGGAGATTAAAACATCACAAACTTAGTCTAATTTGTTTTCACTTCTACTTCTTCAATTGGTCTATAAATCGTTTTGTACGAAATTTTTTATAAACATTAAAAGGCGACTGTTTTGTATATTTATGTGAATAAGGTGTTAGTTAAGTTTAATGAGAATAAGTTATGGGTCACAATCATTTGAAGATCGGTATTTGCACACGTATGTAATAATGTAGAAGTGAGAAGCCCAACATAAGAATGTCCATCCTTACATTACTCACAGTTTTGTTTTCTCCGTATTCACTTGAAATTTATGTTTAATAAGTCCCGAGGCAATACTGTCCGTTGGTTTTATGTAAAAATACGATAATTCGAATCAAAATTGAAATGAAATCTGCACCGCGATTGACTTGGTAATTCAATTGTTGACTTAAAGATGTCAGCATCAGTGTTGCCAACGTATTAAAAGAAAATTATGGCGTATTGGGCGAAAAATGACTTTGGATACTGGAGTTTCATCAACACCACATACATGGATATATTTGGGAGGCGTTGGGTTAATTCCTGGCATTATCTACTAAGATAGCAACGCCAAAACAGGAAAAAACTAAGTTTTTTTATTTTTTTTGATCTTATGGGCGTATGTGAAAACAAATTATCAGTTCCCTTTTAGGAGACCGAGACGCGTCGAATTGCACCTCGTATGTCTCGATTGGTGTCATAGAAGTGCTCTAGATGTGAGTGACGGATCCGCACATCTGACGATGAAAATAAACACACTTGTTGCATTTAATTTGTACACTTTTTTTTGTTTCCATTTTCTGACGCTTGAAGTTCTCTCTTTAAATCATATACTACACGCTGTGCAATCTTTTAGATCATTTCGACCCACTGTGTTCTGGGGAGGCCAGCACTACGGTGCTTTCTCTACGGTTGTGTTTACCGCACCGTGCGGTGGGAGTCGACCTCGCTTAACCTTGTTTCTTCCCATACGCTCCACTCTCCTCTCCTCTTCTCTGCTGGTGGTAAAGTGCGAGGGAGGCAGAGAGAGAAGACAAAGTGGGAGGACGGAAGAGAGACTTCGGCGAACGAGTAAATAAAAACGGCGCGTCTCTTGGTGGTAAAATATTTTTGCCTTAGATCTTTCGCCGAATCCACTCGAAGCCTGATAAAAGTTGTGGCTTTAGACACTATCCTTTTGAGATTCTTTTCGATACTTTCTTTGGTGGTGTTGGAGGAGGAGAAGTGGGAAATGGAAAGGGAAATTTTGTCACGTTGGGGAGTTGAAATCGACTTTAGCACGGGTGTCACTCTGGTTTCTTACAAAAGTATGTGTATCGATTCACGTGCAGAGGAAGATGTGTGGGAGAAAAAGGTATACAAAGTCCCCGGAAAGAAACCACACAACTGCGCACGAACTGCGGATTTGGTGGAATGTAGAAAGAAGAAAAGAAAGAACTTTTCAACATTCTCGAGCTTTCAGAGATAGAAGTCAGATATAAGCATTCAAAATCCGAGACGTGGATGTTCAGGATACAACTGAACCGTCTTATTTCAAACTGTGACAATAAGAAAATGTATAATATTTGAAAGTCGGGATAGTTAAAAACAAGAGATTACGTCTTCGTACTGTGGCGATATCCTATTTCAAAAATAATGGAACACGACCTAGGTAATTCTAAAGAGGCACTTATCCTTAAAATATATATACTTTTTTGGTAGCTTTGATTCATTAATAACATCGTAATGAAACATATGAACATCAGTAAATTTTTATTTGATAAATAGAGTCGATAAATCGAAATTTACAAAAATTCAAAATTTCAATTGGAAGAAGTTTGTTCTTCATTTAAGAATGAGAGAGATTTGCAATAAGCGCAGTCATTGTGATTAAATTTACTTCGAAGTGAATTATGTGACCTACTGAGTAATATAGTTGTTTATTTGAATTAGCACTAACATAAAAGAAAGTATTAAAATATATTTCCAAAATATATTTCCTATCATCTCAGGTCTTGTAACGTTTAGAGGTATGTTGAAAATTACAACTGCATTTTCATGTTAGGCAACAAAATATTTTAAAATTGAAATTACGTCTTGAGAGAACATGGTAGTTGTTGACTTTTTCCCCACTATTCCATTATTACATTTGACTCAATTTTTATTTCTTTACCAAAAGATAAAATCATCTTTATAAAGTCTACCTCTTTCAACGAGTGAAATGGAAACAGAATTATACACAGTAACAGTAACTTAGGCGGCCACACTGCAATTGAAATTGACAATACATGTAAATGGCATGTGGTCTTTCATACAACGTGTGTGCAATATGAGTGTCATAATACCCACAATGCCCACCAAAGTCCTAATCCACGCAATTTATTCATTGTTCTCCGGGCAACTACATTTTATTTCCAGTAAAAGTCTGATTCGAATGAGGTTGTATTTTAAACCCCTCGCAAACGCGCAAGACGAGATGCACACGTTCAGATTTTTTATGTAATATTCTGGCCATCTTTGAGCGGAGGTTTACAGCCGCCCCCATATCTCTCCTGGGATTCAATATAAACTGTGGTAATATTGACCAACAGTATTTTGTGTGCCCATTTCTGGCTAGAGTTAATGAACGAGTAATAAATGACGAGACCTCTAAAATTAGCTCGACCTCGACTGGTTAGCTGGGCGAAACGTAGCAATTGGGCCTCGTATTGGGATGGTTTAGAGATTCAAAATGAAGCCCGCGTGATTGCAGTATTCATGATTTCACTCATTTACGTAAGTAATTGATGCACCTAACCCTTGCTTCTTTTTGTAATCTGTGTTCGTCATGGTGCTTGTGCGAGTGATCTGATACAGCTTGCATTTTCTGTATCATCACTGGGAATCGGAATTGCTTTTCTTTTGTCCCACAGAAGAGATGAAAATACTGTAGAACGTAAATACGTTGTAGTAGTAATTTGCTATTAACACATCACTACAAAATTCATATTGTAAGCAGTATATTATTTTACTACACATTGTCTGCTGATATTAAACGACGAAAATCGATACACAAATTTAAGTGTCAAATAAATATTTCCTGCGACCCAATTTTCCTACACGATTAGCGACCATCAAAATAAAGTAATATTGATTTTAGCATTCGTATTTAATAATACCATTTGGACTGTGTAAATCTGAAAGGCCAAATTGGCAGGTTTGAAGTATTCTACTTCAGCTTCTGGGTCGACGTTCTCCCATCTCGAACAGATTTTTCATCCAGTTTCCCTGATCCTTTGAGCAAATGCTGAAATGACCACTTGTTTTGCTTTTGGGCGTAAATGTAGCTTCACCGTATGTGCACATTTTCATGAGCACAGTGAGGAATATAGGTATTCAAATTATTGTTTTGCACGTTCTCACGGGAGTAAGTCGACTCAGTTACGAATTAAGCAATGAGGAATAATAGCCAAAATCTGAAGCTGATTTGCCTTTTCCAAATATTTTTATTAGACAGAGGCGATTATCAACTCTTACCAACAATGTTCGTTTCCACCTGTATTGATAATTAAACTTGTTTCTGAGTTAGAGTATGGATCTCAAAACTCTAGAAGACGTGCGCAGAATACACGTCTACCCTTAGTGTGTCACAGTTTTTAACTTTTTTTTACCTTAAATAAATATATAAATAGATAATTTTCAATTTTAATGTTGATGATAAACCCCAAAATATACCTTAATGTAACTAACCAGCTTTTGTATTGGAGGAAACATTTAGATGGAAATATTGTTATATATGTGTGTATTTAAGAATGTATTAGCCGACATTTTCATTTCAACAAAATAAGTTTAAATATTATTTATTCCTTCACCAGTGACTTTATAATACTTATGAGTTTGAATATGTTAGAATATTTTAAATAGTCCTTGGACGATCTTGTTACTAAAAATGTTCTAAAACATGGCCCTAATGTAATGAAGAGCCCGTAATAAAGGGCACAGAAATCATGTTCGTCTATATCTCTGTCTTTTCAAAAATTTAGAAATAATGCGAGAAAATAGGTGCTGTTGTGGCAACACTTATTTTTAACTTGGATAAATTGGCAATATATAAACACATGCAGGGTGAACTAATCGGATAAAGTGTTAATTTGTGACAGATGTCCATTTGCATCTAGGATGTCTAAATAGAAATGTTGAGCTATGTGTGAGGTTCGGGGCTGCAAGATGAAAAGAACGAAAATAAAATGTTCAGATTCTTTGGTAATTTTAACAACTGTTATTCATTATGTATAAATTTTGGTTACAAAGCAATGAATTGAAGTAATGAACTCGTGGACCGGTTCATGGAGTTAAAATTGTTATGATGAGAATGATAGTGACCAAATAAATTAAAACATCTGAAATATAACTGATATAAAGTACTTTCGTAGAGCAAACCTATTTTTTGTTGATTATGAATTTTTTGTTTCATACGAGATGGTATTCTTAACTGAATAACGAAGGAATACCAAAGAAAGAAGTTATTGCCACTGAAGATACTGTATACTGGAAAAAAATTCTGAAATTGATGTTTGATGGACGTGCTAGAGTGAGAATTTGTCTGACATGGCTGCAAGTGGATGTAAAAGGGAAAATCGAATTGAAGCTGGGGAAAAGGGAAAGGAAAAGTTTATAGCACATGTGTCTGTTGGTTGAAAGGTGTACGACGACGTATGGAGATGGAAACGCTAGGCGGAATTGTTTACCGTAACCAGGGACGGCCGTGGTGGAGAGTGGCGGCGAATATTGTACAGAGGGTGATGCTGTGCAAGGTGTGTGGTGTAGACTAGTGGGCAGCAAATGAGGAAGATGGATTGTATGTTCAAACAGGTGCAATGTACACATGTACAATGAGGGCAAATTATAGTATGCAGTGCACGATATATTGACTAACAAAGGGATTTTAATCTCGTCTTCAAACTTTCTCGTTAATATCAGATGATACAACTGTGCTGACGAAAATAAAAATTAAAAAAAATTGATGTAAACTAAACAGTTCTTTATGAAATCAGATAAACGGGTCTATGTTTTTAGTAGAGCAAATACCCTACCTAACGAAACCATAACATGAGTAGCTACTAGTTTCTTCCACCCAAGTGCCCTCACTTTTCTTTCAGTGCAGCCTAGCTCGCCCCAGCTACTAATGGCGACGATAACTCACTAGGCGGTTCATTCTAAAAAGATTGGTCATTCATATACGCAGGCGCATGCAATTAATTTCGTCCTTAGAACTTGCGCTGATCGTATAAACAAATAAAATGAGCCGGTTAATGTATGTTTAACCCGTTCTGCACAATTGAATACGATTTTTTGGGGGGACGGCGCCGCCCTACTGCCCTTAAGGAGCAACCGCCAGTAAGGCGTGGAGCGCGGAGCGCCGAGTGGACGAGGAGTTGCGCCGGACAAGAATCGCGGGAAGGGCGATGCCTGGAAAGCGACGAGCCACATGGGGTCGCAGAGTGCCGCGGGGCGGGAGCGGGGCGCTACACGTGGCGGGGCGAGGCGCTAGAGGCAAAGGGATGATGGCGGTTGGGCGCTAGAGGTTGGAGTGATGCGTGCGGCGGCGCGGGGCGGGGAGCGCTATAAGAGGATGGGGGAATGGGCCGAGAAGAACGTGAAGAGGGGCGCGAAATACGGAGAGAGGGAAGGAAGAGAGAGAACGAGACGAGGGATTTGGGGTGCGGGAAGAGAGGCATGGGAAGTGGGGCGTGGAGCACGGGAAGCGGGCGCGGGGAGCTGGTAGCAAAGCAGGGGAACGGGGAGAAAGGCGTGGGGCGCGATAATCTCATGGGTTGTGAGTATCTGGTTACAGCTGTGCATTTTCTGTATCATCACTGGAATCCCCCGGAATTGCTTTTCTTTTGTCCCACAGAAGAGATGAAAATACTTAAACGTAAACGTTGTAGTAGTAAATTGCTATTAATCACACACTACCAAATTCATATTGTAACAGTAATATTATTTTACGACACAGTTGCTGCTGAATATTAAACAACAAAAATCATACACAAATATTAAGTGTCAAAATAATATTTCCTGCGACCCCAATTTTCCTACACTATTAGCGATCCATCAAAATAAATAATATTGATTTTACATTCGTATTTAATAATACCATTTGGACTGTTTATAATCTAAAGGCCAAATGCAGTTTGAATATTCTACTTCAGCTCTGGTCGACGTTCTCCCATCTCGAACAATTTCATCCAGTTTTCCCTGAGCCTTTGAGCAAATGCTGAAATGACCACTTGTTTTCTCTTGGCGTAAATGTAGCTATTCACCATGTGGCACATTTCATGAGCACAGTAATTCAAATTACTTGTTTTGCACTTTCTCACGGAGTAAGTCACTCAGTTACGAATTAACAGATAGAATAATAGCCAAATCTGAAGCCTGATTTGCCTTTCCAAATATTTTTATTAGACAGAGCGATTATCAACTCTTACAACAATGTTCGTTATCCACCTGATTGATAACTGAAACTTGTTTCTATTTAGAGTATGATCTAAAAACTTCTAGAAGACGTGCGCAGAATACACGTCTACCTTAGTGTGTCACAGTTTTTTAACTTTTTTTTTACCTTAAATAAATAAATAAATAGATAATTTTCAATTAATGTTGCATGATAAAACCCAAAATATACCTTAATGTACAACCAGCTTTTGTATTGAGGAAATCATAGATGAAATATTGTTATATATGGTGTGTATTAAGAATGTATAAGCGACATTTTCATTTCAACAAAATAAGTTAATATTAATTATTATCCTTCACCAGTGACTTTAAATACTTATGATTTGAAATTTAGAATATTTAAATGTCCTTGACGATTCTGTTACTAAAAATGATTCTAAAACATCCCTAATTAATAAGAGCCCGAAAAAGGCACAGAAATCATGTTCGTCTATATCTCTGTCTTTCAAAATTTAGAAATAATGCCGAGAAAATAGTGCTGTTGGCAACACTTATTTTTTAACTTGGATAAATGGCAAATATAAACACAGCAGGGTGCAACTAATCGGATAAAGTGTTAATTTGTGAGCAGATGTTCCATTTGCATATAGGATGTCTAAAAGAATGTTGAGCTATGTGTGAGTTCGGGCTGCAAGAATGAAAAGAAACCCGAAAATAAAATGTTCAATTCTTTGTATTTTAACAAACTGTATTATATGTATAAATTTTGGTTACAAAGCAATGAATGAAGTAAGGAACTCGGACCGTTCATAGGAGTTAAAATTGTTATGATGGAAATGTATAGTGACCAAATAAATAAAACATGCTGAAATATAAACTGATATAAAGTACTTTCGTAAGCCAAAACCTATTTTTGTTGATATGAATTTTTTTTTTCACTACAGATGGTATTCTTAACTGAATAACGAAGAATACCAAAGAAGAATTATTGCCACTTGAGATACTGTATACTGGAAAAAAATCTGAAATGATGTTGATGGACGTCTGATGAGGAATTTGTCTGACAGGCCTGCAAGTGATGTAAAAGAAAAATCAATTTGAAGCTGGGGAAAAGAAAGAAAATTATACACATGTTCTGTTGGTTGGAAAGGTGTACACGACGTATGAGATGAAACGCTAGGCGAATTGTTTACCGTAACCGGGACGGCCGTTGGGAGTGCGCGAATATTGTACAAGGGGATGCTGTGCAGTGGTGGTGTAGACTAGTCAGCAAATAGAAGATGGATTGTATGCTTCCAACAGGCCTGCAATGTACACAATTGTACAATGAGGGCAAATTATAGTATGCAGTGCACAATATATTACGAACAAAGGATTTTAATCTCGTCTTCAAACTTTCTCGTTAATATCAGATGATACAACTTGTGCTGACGTAAAATAAAATTAAAAAGAATTGATGTAAACTAAACATTCTTTATGAAATCAATAACGGTCTATGTTTTTGTAGAGCAAATACCTAACCTACGAAACCATAACATGAGTAGCTACTAGTTTCTTCCACCCAAGCTGCCCCTCACTTTTCTTTCAGTGCAGCCTAGCTGCCCCAGCTCTAAGCCGACGATAACTCACTAGCGGTCCATTCTAAAAAGATTGTCATTCATATACGCAGCGCATTGCAATTATATCGTCCTTAGAATTCGCGATCGTATAAACAAATAAAATGAGCCGGTTAATGTATGTTTAAACCTTCTGCACAATTGAATACATTTTTTGGGGACGGCGCCGCGCCCTATGCCCTTAAGGAGCAAACCCCAGTAAGGCGGTGAGCGCGAGCGCCGATGGACGAGGTGCCCGAAAGATCGCCGGAAGGCAGCCTTGGAAGCGACGATCCACATGGGGTCGCGGAGTGGCCCGGGCGACGGGCGCTACACGTGGCGGCGAGCCGCTAAGAGCAAAGATGGGATAGGCGTGGCGCTAGAGGTGGATGATGCGTTTTTTGGTGGCGCGCGGGCGGGAGCGCTATAAAGGATGGGGAAGCCGAGAAAACGTGAAGAGGCGCGAAATACGGAGATAGGGAAGGCAAGAGAGAGAACCGAGACGAGATTTGGGTCGGAAGCAAGGCATGGGAAGTGGCGTGAGCACGGAAGCGCTGCGAGCTTGTACAAAGCAGGGAACGGAGTAAAAAAAGAAGGCGTCGGGGCGCGATAAGCTGTTCGGGAGTGAGATGCTTGGGGAGCTGGGAGCTGAGAGCCAACAAAAGGAGTGCGGACGCGAGAAGCTTGGACCGGGGGGGGGGCGAGGAGGAAGCAAGGAAAAAACAGATGCGGGGAGAGAGCGTGGGGAGCGGAGACAGGGAACGAAAAGCGGCGCGAGGATGGCCGGAACAGAAGCGAGCCCGAAAGCGGGCGAGACGAGCGGGGACGGGACGCGGAAGCTTCGTGCGAGAAAGAGCGTAGAAACGCGAGTAGGCGCCAGTGGCTGATTGATTTTAGTGATTCCGGGCAGCAACTACTAGTCGCAGTCCCGTAAGTGTATCGCATGTTTTCCACTCGTCTGACAGTAGTCGTTTCCCCTGCTATATAGTGACATGTGGGCCGACTTACCGTCGGCTAGCGCGTTTCCCAAACCAGGTATATCCTACGATTAAGAGGTGAGGATAGGACAGGAAAGAGTGTAGGAAAAATATCGCCGGGTCCGTAGCCCGTTTATTAGGGACTGCTCCGGCATTCGCTTGATATTATTCGGAGGAAAACCCACGAACGCTATCCATGGATCACAGCAGCGACGCTAGATTCCTCCTCAGTCACGACTAATTCCAATGTAGCGAAAGCTAGTGTCGAAAAATCCTCCCACCGTATCGACTGCGAACCTAGGACCCCGATCAGAGAACTGCAGTGACTGAGTTGATTCCTGAGCCATCTCCTCTCGTCGGCTGGCATGCGTAGCGCAGGCGAGGGGCGCGAGGGCGTAGGCGGGCGGCGGCGGCGGGCGGGCGGCCCTAACGCGCTGGCGTGGTACGCCCCTCCCAGCCATTTCAACACGCGCTCCGCACTGGCACTCGGATGCGCGCGGTGGCGGGTGCGGCGCCAAAGCTCAT
Source organism: Gryllus bimaculatus (assembly GCA_017312745.1). Taxonomy (NCBI): domain Eukaryota; kingdom Metazoa; phylum Arthropoda; class Insecta; order Orthoptera; family Gryllidae; genus Gryllus; species Gryllus bimaculatus. The sequence goes on from BOPP01000034.1 coordinate 3,486,416, forward strand.
TCGAACTCACCGACCTCTGTAGTGTTAAAATTCCTCCTGATTCCCTCATATCACCTCGAGGGCGGGTCATTTCCATGTAGATAATCGAGCGCGTCAGCGACACGGCCCGCCTCTCCACACCCGCCCGCTAAGGAGTCGCGTCCGTCCCAGCCAGCCCGCCCTGCCCGCCCCGAATGACGTCTACGCCCCGCCTCCCTGCCAGTACGGCCCTCCCGCCCCGCCGCCCCCGCTGCCCCGTCATCACTCGCGCCCCCGCCCCCCTTCGCCTTGCCAGCACGCCTCGCCCCACGCCCCGTCTCCGCCCCGTCCCCCCGTCCCCCCCTCTCTCTCGCCCTTCCCGCCATCCCCGCCCCGTCCCGTCCCCCGCCCTGCTCGGCCCCCCCGCCTCGCCCGCGCCCGCCCCGTCCCAGCCCGGTTCCTTTCCTCCCGTTCCCATCACAAGTCCTCGCGCTAAATATGCCGCCCGCTCTCCCCACCCTGCCCCACCCCCGCCCGCTCCTCCCGCCCCTCCCTGCTACCCCGCCCCGCTCCCCACCCCCATCGCGCCACACCATCCCACCTCTCTCCAGTGCTCACCCTACCCATTAGCCCCTAACCTCGCGTCCCGATACCCGACCTAGACCATACAGCCACAACTCGCTGATCGCTCATCCGATTACATACAGCAAATTCTACTGCCATCGGTCGAGTCACACAACTACATAGCCTCTCCAATTCGATCTCACGCTATGTCTATTCGTGCACATCTCGCGCGTCCTCTCAGAGCAGCGTGCACTCAGCATCTTCACATATCATTCGCGCGCGCGAGCTACGTGAAACTTGTCTTACATCTGCGTTACAACTATGTTGCTCGCTACATTTTTTTAATTCCTATCTCTACCTATACTCTTTTGGGCGCTGTGCGTACCTATCTCATTCGCTCCCCTCGTACCACCTACGGTGTCATTTACCCACAGCATTGTTTATGCCGCTGATTATCCATAGCGTGTCAGCCGCACCCGGCAACCCGTGCACTGCGTCCAATAATGTGGCATCCGTCAATTGAACCAGTATCTTTGTCTCTGCGATGCATGCGCTCTACAGCCCTATCGCAGCATACTAGACCTTACGATCGCTATAATACGAACTACTAGTCCTACAGAGCTTCATCCTCCCTCTATCGCTGCACATCAGTATATCATATTAAGAGAGAGCAATCAATTCAGCCTGACGCAACTCACTCGATACTAAGCCTCGCTACAGCTCGCAAAAGCATGTGATATGATATCATAGATTCTATATCTCCGCACTACGTACACGAGCAGTAGCCATTGATCTACATTCAATACCACTCACCCCAACCGACATCAGACCCAACACGCTGGAGTAATCAAGCCCAGAAACGTGCTCACTATCACTGGCATAATCGATGTCACGTCATCCAGTGATAGTCACTACTCGTCTCTCTACCTGCTCGATATGCGATTAGAGCGACTTGAGCGCGCGCGTCTCACATGGTGAACGCTGCTCTTCACTCTAGCTCACCCCTTAATACCTGGAACTGATTTATTTGTGTTGAAGCATTAACTACTGCTGTCACCAGTCCAGTTTCTTGTAAGTGTAGTATTTGTTTATAACACAGAGACAGAGATGTTTCTCCTGCTGGATTTCGAGCGGTCTATCGCGTCCTCTTGCAATGGTTTTCGTTCTCATCTCTGCGCGACCTTCCCAGCCAGACTCTAATCTCTACGCGTCTCTCCGAATTTGTTGTTAGTGCAAGTAAGTGTAAGAGTGGTTGTTAACGGGAATAAGGGATACAAATAGGATGGTGGCTGGATCGCGAGAGGACGTGACCGATTTTATAGGTACTGCTCCGGCATTCGCATGATATTTAAGGAAAAACCACAGAATATTCTATCCGCACTCGTCGCTAGATTCTTCGCAGCTTATAAGCTTATCGAAAATCCGCCTCTTTCTGGAATCGAAACAAATGTTTTACCGTTGCTACACCTGTTGACCAAAGATTTTATCTGCGCATATATGACTCTCATTAAATGAATATTGAAGGGTATTGGTCAAATGTAGAGAAAACGACATCTGGAGAAAACTTGAAACATGCCCTAGCATGTCCACAACAATATTCCACACATCGACCCGAGTTCTGAATCCTGGATCCCAGGACGGCGAAAGCTTCCACTCGCGTCGCTACATTACGGGTTACGCAACCATGCATCACCAGTGTTGGCGTGCCACGCACACGACCCCGCCACTTTTCCTGAGCCCCGCTTGCCCCCCCGCCGCGGCTCGTCCAGCCTCATCACTCGCCCGTCCGCCCAAGCCGTCAACCGTTATCTGCACCGTGCCCTGCCATCGTCTGACTTCTACCTGCTAGTCTCTCGCAATACCGATCGCGAGCGCCTCGCTGGGTTTTTCGGCTCCCTTTCCAATGACTCCTAATCAATTACCTCGAAATTTCAATATGCGTTTATTGTATCTGTTCACTTTACCTTTCTACATACACTTTAGTCATTTCAGCCTCCATTCTGTCCTAGCTACTCGACTACCATTGCTCTCTATATTAAATAAATTTGCCTCGGGTACTAATCTATTGTAGCATTTTCTCACAAAGGTGCGTACATATTACGTTGTCTTACTTATATTAATCTCCGATACTTGCTTATTATCACCTTCAGTGAATAAATCTGTAATTAATTATTTATAAATACATTTTACTAGGTTATCACGACATTTCTCTATTGTAACGTAAGAAGTCCATTGCGCAGTACCCACTTCCATCTTCTATTAGAATATGATGTTGAGTACCCGACTTTAGCTTACGACTCAGGAAGTAAATGCCGACCGTGATTTTGCTGGCGCTATTAAGAAAGGCACCGAACGTAGCTCGCCTTACCTACCGTCACTCAGATACGCTAGACGTCATCATCCACTGAGTGATCCACCGACAGCCCTATCCGTGTCCATACACAAATCGAATCCTAACGATCACCATCCTAGCGTGTCGAACACAGATCATACAACCTCATCATTTCTATAATGGGAGTGCGGCTACTCGCAATGAGCTTCTTACGTTACAATTAGAAAAACTGTCCGCTGACTAAACCTAGTAATAATGTATTTATAAATAATAATTACAATTATCAACTGGAATATACTAAGAAAACTCATCGATATTAATATAATAGAATGACACAATATGTACGCACCCTTCGTGAAAACAATTGCCACAATCGATTATAACCCAACAGCAAATTATTGTTATTAGTATAGACCATGGTGTCAAAGTAGGCTCAGACAATAGCTAATGACTAAATGTATGTAGAAAGTAATTGACAGATTAAATAAAACGCATACCTGAAATTCAGAATACATTCATTAAGGCATCATGGAAAAGGACGCCCAAAACGCCCGAGGGTGTGCCCGAAGCGGGCGAGAACAGCAGTGGAGTTCAACGGGCAGGGCACCGGCTGCAAAAACAGTCTGACGGCTGGGCGCGGCGAGTGTGAGGCCGTGGACCGAGCCGCGGCCGGGGGGGCAGAGCGGCTCAGGAAAAGTGGCGGTCGTGTGCGTGGCGACGCCTAACACTGGCGATATGCATGTGCGTACACCCGTAACTCGACCGAGTGACTTTCTGCACGTCTGGATCCAGGATTCAAGAACCCGGTTCAAATGTGGTTGAATTTTTGTGACAATGCTAGGGCATGGTCACGTCTTTCTCCACGATGACTCGTTTCTCTAGCAGTTCACAATACCCTTCATTCATCATTTATAGATCATATATGCCAGATCAAAATCTTGTCCAACCAGTGTAGCACCGTAAAACATTGGTTTCGATTCCCAGAAGGAGCGGATTTTCGATACAAGCTTTATAGCTGCGACAGAACTCTAGCGTCACGTCTTGAAGAAATATTCTTGTAGATTTTTCCCATCTAACAATCATGCAAACCGTAGAATACCTATAAATCCTCACTTCCTCTCGCGATCCACCATCCATCCTCATTTAATTCCTTATCTCCCGTTAGACAACCACTCTTACACTTTACTGCACTACAACCACACATTCGAGAACGGAGAGAGATTAGAGTCTCGGCTGGAATGTACCCGCAGAATATAGAACAAACCATGCAAGAGACCCGATTATACACTCCGAAATCCACAAGGAGAAACATCCTCGTGTCTCTCGTGTTATAACAAATACTACACTTACAAAACTTGACTCTGACAGCAGTATTAATGCTTCACACAAAAAAAATCATTCATATGTATCACAAAGAAACTGTAAGACAAAGGCATTAGTGCGGTTAAAACGGTATAGCAAACGAGCAACTGAAGCGAGATATGAAAGACCGCGGATTCAACATCTAGTCATTATTTGCCACCATTTGCATTAATATTGTATGGGTATCTGTAAATATCAATTTCTGATAATAGGGGTGAAAGTTACGAACACAAATACAATAATGCTCCAGGACTCGAAATCCTCCATCATTCGTTCAAATCGCACGGCACTACTGATCTTGGCCCACCGACCGCCCAAGAATATTTAGTTAAGGTATAGTGAAAAAAAACTCCGCCAAGAGCGATAAAGATGAGAGGAAAATGGTGATGTACGCTTGCATAGAAAAAATGACTGATCAGAGGACTGCAAGTTGAAGAAAAGTGGAAAAGTCCGGTGAAGCGACACGCTACTGGCCTAATCAGCCGGAATGAAACAATGGCTGTGGTAAACTTTATAAAAGGTTAGCAGGAGCGAGCTGCGCGAAGCAGCAGAGACATCAACAGAACGCGAACAAGGTGTCACGTAGTAGAGGTAGCTAATGGAACGCAACGATCCGTGGACGTGCAAGTGTACGCGAGTGCAGCGAGAACGTGCGTTGCGTATGCGATCGTAATATCTCGACAGGCTCTCCGGTGCCTGGCGCGGCAGATGGAAAGCCGGAAGGTGTGTGCATTGGAGCCCGTGCGGTCGGACGTACGGGGCTAATGCGGCTGGGGTGAATGGTCGAGGGGTGGATGTTTCGGGTTGTAGTAGGGGAAGTCCGGGACGAGCGGGCGAACAGCGCAGCGGGAGGAGCGGCGGTGGGCCGCGGAGACGGCGGGCGGGCGGGGCAGGCAGCACCACGGACGAACGACGGAAAGGACGGGCTGACGGGCGGACCGAGAGCGCGCTGGGCGGCGGCGGGCCAACGGACGGCGGCGATGACGACATGCAAGGCGACGCGGACGGGCGACGCGGCGGCGAGGCGTGCTGCAAGGCGGCGGCGCGACGGAGACGGGCGGGCGCGGGCGGACGCCCGTACTGCAGGGAGGCGGCCACGGCATTCGGCGGCAGCGCTCTGGGAGCCGCTCCTAAGCGGCGGGCGTCGTGTGAGAGCAGGGCCTGTCGCTGACGCGCTCGATATCTACATGGAATGCACCCCCCTCGAGGTGATATCGAGGAAGCAGGAGAGTTTAACATTAATGCCAATCCGATGGCTTGCGCCGCTCCCGCACCCTGCGCGCATCGAGTGCCAGTGCGGACCGCCTTTGACGATGGCGGAGCGCCGTACACACCCCAGGCCGTAGTCCCGCTCCCCCGCCCGCCTCCCCCACCCGCTGACGCCCCGGCCCCCTCGCTGCCCTATCCGCCCTGCCAGCCGACGGAAGAAGATGTCAGGAATCAACTCATGTCACTGCAGTCCTCTGATCAGGAAGGTCCTAGGTCGATAATACATGAATTTTTCACACTAGCTCTTCAGCTACATCGAATTCATCTGAGAAAATCTAGCGGCCGGCTGCTGGATCCATGGGTAGGCTCCGTGTTTCTACAGTCAATATTCAATCGAAATTCCGGAGCAGTCCCCAATAAACCTACGACCCGCGCATATCTACTCTCCTTTCCTAATCCCACCTCTTACTTAGGAGATACCTTGTTTGGAAAAACCTCGCTACGGACGTAGTCGCCCCAACATGTCACAATAAGCAGGGGAACGACTTACTGTCACAGACCGAGTAAAACATGCGCTACACTACGGGACTGCCGACCATAAGTAGTGATGCCCCGGGGAATCACAAACAATCAATCACCCACTCGCCTACTCGCGTTTTACGCCCTTTCTTCCACCGAGGCCCCAGCGTCCTTCCCCGCTCGTCTCGCCCGCTTTCCGCCGCTTCGTCCCATCCTCCGCCCCGCCTTCTCCCCTGTCTCTCCGCCCCACGCCCTCTCTCCCCGCATTCGTTTTCCTTGCCTTCTCCTCGCCCCCCCCCCCCCGGCTCACATCCCCGCGTCCACTCCTTTTCTCTCTCCGCCTCCCCCGCTCCCCAAAGCCTTCTCCTCCCCACACACTATATC
>BOPP01000034.1:3501975-3512666 GCA_017312745.1 Gryllus bimaculatus
TCAGCGGCGGAAGGTGGTGGGTGGTTCGACTGTGACAGTGACGGCGACTAGGGTGGCGGCGACGTACAGTTGCGTGGAAGAGACGAGTGGGGGTACACGGGATGTGGTAAATAAATGGAAATGACGGAGAATCAAAATCAGTGATATGGAATGAAAAAAAATTGGGACCGTTCGTCTGAGCCAGCTATGACGATCGGAGAAATGGGGATGACATGTGGTGAGGATGGTGGAGGATGCAGGGTTGGCGGAGTAACCGGACATGGCCTGGCGGAGATATGGAAAAAGTGAGGCGGGCAGAGAAGAAAAGGCGGTAAGATAAGATAAACATATGTATACGCAAGGAGGAACTTGGCTGTTGGGACTATGATATCTGAGATTATTTGGTAGAATAGCAGGGGCGGCGGCGAAGTGAATCAAAAATCGCAGGGAATGAGAAGCCAGAAAATGTAGGTGGTGGGAGAGTACATGCAAGCGGATTGACGAGGTTATCGATAAATCTCGGATCAGGAAATAATGTAATTGTCACTGATAGAGAGAGGTAAGGGGTATGGGGTTCCGTGGAACAGTGGAAACGGCATTGTGGTGGATATAGCGAGGAAAAAATGGTGCAAGGTAAGTGGGTAGAAAGATGATGGTTCGGCAGGATCAACAATAGTGATCGTGGATGCGAGGATGTCTAGGGGTGGCAAGAATCAAGAATAGATTGTTTAGAGCGGGTTGCGTTGTGAGAAAGAAGCCGGATTGCGCAACGGTAGTGACGGTGGTGACGGCTCTCGGTGATGGATGTAGCGGTGGTGTCGACAGAGACGGCGACAGAGGAGGCCTTCTTCAACACAAGGGAGCTGACATTTCCAGCAGGATTTTACAAGCTGCAGAGTTTGTTGGAGCGTTGGAAGAGAGTAAGTTTGAAAGACGTGGGAGCAAATGTTATTTCATAATTTTGTACTTGGAAGTTTCCACTGCGTATGATGGGAAAAGTTGATCCTATGAGGTCAGTGACTTGAACCTCTTGTAATGCTCCTTGTTTAACGCTGCAGGCTGTATGCAAACTTGGTTTCATATCTTGTAGATTCTCGGTGCTCTTCACGCGCCGAGTTGACTCGAATGTTTTACTACTCGCTTGTCGTAAGTTAATTTTACTTATGCGACACGAATATTTGATTTATTCTGATAATATCTTTCTTAAAACGGAACCGGATATTGCCGTGGGATGTACTAAATATATATTTGTATTTCTGGATGTCTAAAATATAGAGCTATTTATATTAGGAAAATTGAATACATGTTTATGAATATTGCCTGCATTATTTCGCGCCTTGAATCGTTTTGAATACGATGAGTAGGATATTTTACGTATGTCATGCACTTTTAACAATATTCTACAGTTTCACACATTTCTTGAATTTATCAAGCTATCAGTGATGAACCTTGATAGTCTCTTCAGAGTTCGTTCGTGGTAATATTTCTCGCTGTGTTCCCAATTGAAAATATGATTTTCCTTGTGTAGTGATGTTAACCAGAATATATCACGGTTTATATCAGTTTCATGTAGTAGTATCAGTATTCAGTATTATCATGTTTAGAATTTCTTAATAGTATTTGTAAGCCATCTTTGTTTCTTGATGTCTTAACTTTAGATAATGGCGGTCATTTCTAGGAATGCAACGTTGAAGATCATTAAGGGTCCCTTCTTGAAGCTAATATCCACAACGTCTACAAAAGTCCAAGATTGTTTAATCAACATTCGTCAGTTTATATCATTATTCCATTCTGCTTAGATATCATTGGCCATGCTCTATGCCAAGACCGGCTGCGTTTCAGCACTCCCCCCCCCCGCTCGGGGCCGACCTGTTTTATTCATCCGCATCCCTTCCTCACGCGCAGCGAAGCTCCCTGTAGGATGTATCTGTCACGCCTGTCCCTGCGGCGCCCTTCCCCATCGCGACCCACCCGCTGAGACCCCCCGTCGGAACGTCACTCTCCCCTCCCCTCCCCACCCCTTCCCCCACCTCCACGCTGGCGCCACGCCGCGTCGCGCTGGACGGCATTCCTCCGCGCACCCGCCCCACGCACATTCGTCTTGGCCGCCTCTGGAGCTCCATCTGTTCTCCGCGCCACCCGGTCGCTGCCCTCGTGGATGGAGGGCGCTCGCATTCTGCATACGTTGGAGCGGATGATTGCATCCATTCCAGCCTCCCAACCCCCACCCCAACTTCACCCCACCGGCTGCGGTACCAACGCCGTTGCCTCTGCTGCGGCCTTTGCCTAATGGTCATACAACTCGATTCTCGAATCTCGGTGGAGCATTTTTGGCACAACGTAATGAGCCGCGTCGAATTTATCCGCTGGCTGGAGAAGATTTCGAGGTAACCGGCTGCTCTGATCCGTGGATTCTCTCAGTACCTGGCGAATTTCCCAACAATACCCTAATAAACAGGCCACTCATCTTAGCGATCTTTGCTGCCTCCTTTTTATTCTCCTCTTCTTTGTATCTTAATTAATAATATTTGAAACCAACAATATAATGCTACTCATGTACACTTCTATGATAAGTATTTTGTATATTTTATATTAAACAATGTTACATATTTGTGTAATGATGTGTGTATACAATATAAATAAATTTAATGCGTATTGCCCTTGGACAACGTTTCAATAGTCCATTTACGCACTTCAGTGAGTGTTGTTACGCTGCTCTGGGTTGATCCAAGGTCGCGCTAGACGTTGGAAGTTGCATGGGTCCGAGGTTTCTTCCATCCTTTCTTCGTGTCTGGAGAATTGCCGGCGGAGACCATGCAACACTTAAAACTTTGCCTTACAACTCTTCTTCTTGTCGACTTGGATTGCTGAGATAATTAAGACAGAGTACAAACTCTGCGCCTCGGGTCGCGGGGATTCCTGTCCCGCCAGGGATATGGTTGTTTGTCCCATGTCTCTCATATATGTGTTGTCGCGGATGGCCTCGCTTTCTTCTGACTCCAGATCAGCGGAGACCCCGAGAGTACTTGTATCTAGTGTGTGGTAGAATATGTGTCCCATCGGGGCGTAAAGGGTACCCGTATGTTGGGTGGATAAATGCCCCTGAAGAAAAAATATTCTTCTTCTAATGGTCAAAGGTTACTCAATTTTTTACTATTACGTTTTTGATTATACATTGTCTACAGACAAAAACTTAAAATATTCCATATTGGGAAAGTTGCGTGTGAGCTGTGATCAAACAAGAGCTGGAATCAGAACCGCGCTACCTTCATTACTTCGCCTTTACCTCTTCTCAACCTGCATTCATTATTTTACACTGTCTACTCTTCCATCAGCTCAGTCTTTATGAATACCAGCGCCACGAGGAATTCTACAACTTCTTTCAGAACAACTTCACGAAAAGTAATGTACCTAACTTTTTGAATCAATCACACTCATCTTCATCAGTTTTTGTCACTTTTCCTTAATTTATTGAGCAAATGCTGAAATGAAACATTGTTTTGCTTCTCTATGTCAATATAGCTGCCGTATGAGCACGTTTTCTTGAGCTCTCATTTATCTAGTTGTCGTATGGTCATGCTATAATATCAAAATTATTTTGCGATTATCAATGCAAATACGTTTTCTGAATTTGTCTGAAACTGTCAGAAAATGTTTTTCCATGTGCTGCTAAATTCGCTGTTTAAGTACTTTTATTTGTGATTCAACTACGTAGAGTAAAAGGGTCGAGAAGAGGCTTTGGATAATGTGCGCAGATTGAACTTCTTCCAATACATCTCCATTTCTACCATATTTTGACGAAAATAAATGTAATAAAATCAAACAGCTGTAGAAAACTATCCCTAGTGCCACCATAACCAAAAGTACAACCAGCACTTCCGACCCCAACAGCACTAGCAGCACAACCATCAATACCATCCTTAAGAACACCAACAGCACAAAGACCACTGACAGCGCCAAGAACTACAGCTGCACAATCACCACTACTAACACCTAGATCAGAATCAGTTTCCACAGTACGTCTATCATCGGCATGATTCCCATACTTCATATATGCTGCAAAAAAAAATGTCCCCTCTACAACCACCACCATCACCTCACCACCGCCGCCCCCAACACCACCCCCAAAATCACCGCCACCAAGAACTCTGGACCTCACTGACCGGCAACACTGCCGCGTCGTACCCTCTTTCGGGCCACAAGTTTCGTGTCCGCCATCGAATTTACGTCTTGTGGGCCCACTGCCTTCCCATCCGAGCCCGCTTCCACCAAGGCGTTCTCACTTCGGACCTTTTTCGCGGGCGTCCTCGGCCCGTCAAGCGTTGAGCCAGCGCCCTGGGAAGCGACGCGGGCCCCCTGCCGCGCCAGCAAACGCTAACGAGGCACCTTAAGGCCACGCACGCGGAACGCGATTCGAACCCGACACAGCGCGTCGCCCTTTGTGCTTCCTGCGCTCGGCATTCTCGTTTTAACGCGGAGGTCTCTCGCGAGGAGATTGGCAAGAGCGCTTTGTCGACGCTGTACACGTAATTACGTGCCCGTGCCGTCGGTTTGGGTTGTCACCAAAATGTTCGTCGGCAGGCAGGCAGGCAATTACGGTTGGATGGACAGGAGACAAGTCGCAATCCACTGTTCTAGAACATCGCAATTTGTTGAGGGAGTGAGGAAAGTTTTGGGTTTTCCACAACTTGCAAAATACGAGTTTAATTGAATGATCTGTTTTCAGTGAGATTCTCAGTTCTGACCGTACCCTGATCGTACCCATCGTGGCGGAGTGAATTGCCGAACGATGGATGTGAACAGTAGTTTTTAAGAAAACTTTGGTTTTGTCGTCGAGTTGTTTACCCAAAACAAATGAACATTCATGTAAACGTAATATATTGTGGCAAAAACTTTTATATTCCCCAGTTTGATCGCGATATTTGTTCAAGTTTTCTTGAGACCTGGTATTCCTACCCCTACCAATGTTGAATTAACGATAAAAGATAGCAAGCATTGTTGAAAAAATGTACAACTACAATGTTTACTTACAAGTAACAGATACTAGTTTGTATCGAACATGGGCTGCGTTTTTGATATGATACTACCGGCGTCGAAATAAACAATCCACCGCACTGTCACATCTAGGAAATTGAAGGGTCAAGAAAACATCAGAAGATAATTCACAACCTTGCCAGTCGATTGCGCTATCTAACGAGGATCTTAGACGCAAACTCCTGTAGGACATCTCAATTCCTATTTTGCCTTACTTTGACAGGTGAATAGTTTAACGGAATTTGTTATTAGTGTCCATGAATCAGAAATGACGTTAACTCATATAATACCATGACTCTTTGCAAACATCAGTTTTTAAAACTTTTTGTGTAGAATTGAACTGCGTAAGACCCGATCCTTTCCTTATGAGTTCCAAACCTGCGTGCGTGAATTTTATGGTACACTAATGATCTGCAGAAGCAAAGAGGTACACAACATTTTTTAAGTAGTACGCAAACGCTCTAGAATAAAAATAAAATGCTCTCGTAGAAGACTGCAAAAATTATATATTTTAACCCTTTTCCTATACAAACGCGCAAAAGCAATTACTGACAGTTCTAACTCCATTCAAAATGCGCAGCTGAATTGCACGCCGTGAAAACTACCGAATTGTAAGGCCAGATATTGTTCGAATATAACCACATTTTATAGCATTGCGTTTGGTTTCTGTGGTGCTTACATTTTACCCGAAAAATACTTTTTGTAGCATATCCTGAAACCCATAGTAAAAAAACTCATGTTTCTATCTCCTTTCTTTGCTGGAACTTTGCGATATAGTCTCCAAAGCGCAGGAAATTTTGTAATAGTTGGTGAAACAGAAGTGGATCTTTCTGTTACAATTAAAAAGCTATGTTGTTAAAATAACGTATATTTTGCTTGTGTCCGTAGAAGTTTGCGGAAATCAAAAGCGGAATTATTTGTCAGCGCCTTGGTTTCCGGCAGATCAAGCCGCTCAGAAGAGGAAGCAGCTTCAACTAATGAAAATTATGATTAGAGTCTTGTAGAACTTCGGACGCATCCTGGCGAAAGCACATCACTCTAAAGACTTCAAATTAATATCCCGGGTATGGGTCTGACACCAAGGATCCATCCATCATACGGAAGCCCCTTGCGGATAAGGGACGGTCGCTAACATTCCGCTCCTCCCTCTGTCTCTCCCGCCGCTGAGAAAAACTCTCTAGACGACGTGCCCTTTAATTTTGCTTAGAAATCGCTGTAAAGGTACGATACGTCTGGGAAGTGCAAGCGAATGAGACTTTGAGAAATGAAGATACAGGAAAGAAAATAGGAAAGAAGATTACACGAATAATTTGCTAGTTCGATTCGAAGCTAATAAATCGGTTTAAATATGTGAAGCAGATTAATATTTAGAACGCGTTTTGAATGATGCAAAATTGTCGCCCTTTAGTTGACATTTATTTCAAAATACTGGAAAAAGTGATACTTTTAATTAGTATTTTAAATTGTGTGCACGCGTATGTTTCATTTATCAGCGCATGTTTTAATACTAATTCCTACATTATAAAATGTTTGTCAATATACTGTTTGTTTAGCTGATTAATGAACACAAGAGCTAGCTTCGTTTTTTATATAGCTATAGAAATCATTATTCAGATATGTGTGTATTTGGTATTTTGGGTCAATTATCCGACTGTGCCAATAATTCAGACATGTTTTAAGAATGAACTTACGAACTTAGTTTTGGATCCGTATGTTTTTGCTATAATACTCTTCAACTGAAAAATCTTACTAAAAGTTATGGTTTAAGGTTTTGAAAAGCTATAGACGTACGTTAGCACACAACGTTCATCAAATTCTCTTTTGTCAAACATAATTCCATATTAATTGAATTTCATCGTCATTTATTCATAACGTTACATCAATATTTGTATTGATTTAAAAATAGGTACTCCTCCTCCTTACAGAGTTTAATTTATTCGAAACTACAAGATTTAATGATTAAGTCAACGTCCGTTGTCAAGAGACGTGGGCCCTTACATAACTCTTAAGGAATTGCATGCAGAGGAAAAGTCCGAGTATTCGCTACGGTTTCAAAGTGTTACCTTTGTTTATTCATGTAAATAAATGATCACTATTAACAATCTTACCACCGGTAAAACTACTTTCTTGATGATTAATTATTAGGGTGGAGAAAATAGTAAGCAGGGTTCATAATTCATAGTTAGAGGTATTTGATACCTAAATTTTAGATGTAGACGGAGGGTCACCCGGACAAAGGAGAACCGCATACGTTACCTTTGCAATAACTCGCAATGTAAATTCAGAGGAATACTAGGGTAAATGGGACTTTGCACATCCTCATTAGTATACTCTTACAGAATAATAATTTATCACCTCAATTATGTCAGGGTTGTAGTTACGCTAGACAAGTTCAGAACGGCAAAACACGAGAAAAATAGAAAAAGAGAAGAAGAAACAAAAATATTATGAAAAGAAGAACTGCAACAACTAAGAGTAAAACGGATCGAGTTTGTTTATTATTGACTGTAATATATGGCTTCTTGTAATACGTAACGTATAAATTGTGTCCAATAAGAATATTGAGAACAGGAAGAAGAAAAATCGAGGAAGAAATCGAAAGGTGAAGAAGAAGAATAAATGTTGGAAGGAGGGGAGGAGACGGAAGAGTTCGAGGAGGGCCCAGGGAGGCAACGCACGTGACCCGTCCTCTCCGTCCCCGGCGCGCTCTCATCTCCCCGTCCCACCCGTCCTCCAAGCGAGTCCCCGGTCATGCTTTCGAGGTCGAAACTCTCGCCTAGCAGGTCCTCGACATAAATCTCCCCAGACGCCGTGTTCCCTGCAATTTATGTCCGGGATTAACATGGAAATTAAAACACTTCCTAGCTGTAGACACAACTTTGTTAATTACTTTATTTCATACGCGCCGGAGACAAAATGCGAGGAAAGAACGAACGAGTGCGATGGCTCGACAACACCGATCCAAAAGTTTCACGATTAATAATATTAATTTCGAAATTCGATGGTTACCTCCGAGCGGGGTAATTTATCCTTTTCGGAATCGGTGAGTTGGTGAACGTGCTTTCCGAAAGCCTGCGCCAATTATGTCAGTAAAATATTAATCCCCGCGGGACAGATCCGGGGCCTCTGTCATCAGGCTCTCTCCTCCGCGAAGTTCTTACCGACCCCGTCTCTTTTGTAAGTAGTGCTGGAGGCCGCCATGCGGGTTTGCTTAAACGGCACACTTTCGTAAAGTGACGGCGGCGGGGAAGTTGGGAGTTAAAACTTGGCGTGGGTTCGAGAGCCGTTCTCGCCCTGAACTTGTGTTTGCTCCATTCGGCGCGTGGCCCTGCCCGCCGCCGCCGCCGGAAGTGCAGTGGAAGGGGGGGAGCGCGGTGGAGAGAGGGAGTGTGGTTGCGAGGGACTAGAAAGGAAAGAAAACGATAGAGAAGACGAAGGAAAACGAGAATTTAGACAGTGCAAGCGGAGGTGACGGGGGTGTTCGAGGAGATACAACGACGCCAAGTGGAGGTGAGGTGGAGGAGGGTGGTGCGGCAAGGAATGAAGTTGATGAAAAAGGCGCAGGGGCAAAAGGCCCTGAACTTGTGTTTGCTCCATTCGGCGCGTGGTCCTGCTTGTCGCCGCTACCGGTAGTGCAGTGGAAGGGGGGCGCAGTGGAGTGAGGAACGGGTGCGGTCGGAAAGGAGAAATAAAATAAAACGAGAGCGGAGAGATAAGATGAAAGGAAACGAGAATTTAGATGGTGGGAGATGAGACGACGGCGTATTAGAGGAGATAGGACGAGGTAAAGTGGAGGCGAGATGTTGGAGAGTTGTGCGGAAAGAAATGAAGCTGATGAAAAAGGCATTGGGGCAAAAGGCTGGGTTTACTCCATTCGGCGCGTGACCCTGCAAAAGGAGGAAGGGGAAACACAGTCGACAGAGGAAGGAGTGCGATCGGGAGGGAGGAGAACGGAGGAAAGAAAATGAGAACGGAGAGAGATGAAAGAAAACGAGAATTTAGACTGTGGAAATGGAGGTAACGGGGTATCGGGGAAAATAGGAGGAGGCGAGGTGTTGGAGAGTTGAGTGGCAAGAAATGAAGCGGATGCAAACGGCACGTTTCGTGAGAAACTGCTAGGTTCGCACGCTAGGTCCTGAGTTGTCCTGTACGTATTATATTTGTTTATTTTACACAACGGTGCAAGATGTGTGTCAATTAAGAGTGATAAAGAAAGAGCGCAACAAAACTAACCATTGAATCTCCGGCAATAAATGACTTCCGCTGTTCAAAGCTGCAAAACGTCAAATGTAAATATGAACATTAACATTTAAAATTATACAAATGTTAAATATTTATAATTTTAAGAATTTTTAGCAGATAGTAAAATTCACTTTTCTTCTGCGTTCTTCCAGCACCGATTCGTGGACTTTTTTACTGATGTCCGGTGTGAGAACTTCAACTGGCCTATCAGAGCACCCTCTATCACATGAATTTAGTCACATCGTCAGCAAAAAGATGAATGCAGTGAGAAGACGGATGGGAATTCTGTGCCCTCTATGACCCCCAGATGGGCTCCAGATTCATCGTAGTAGTACCCAATACTAACGGGATTCCTCCCGTCGTTTGTGAGCGGCGTTAAATGACTCAGATGCCAACAAATTGATTTGGTGACCAGCTGAGGTGGCTCAGGGTATCGACAGATGTCACTTCAATATCTCTGATCGAGAGATCCTAGTGTCTGAGTCCTGAAGGCGGCAAGATTTTCGACAATAGCTAGTTCGAGTTCAGCCGCTGTCTGGTGGAGAATTCCAGTGACAGACTGCTCTAATTTGTAGCTTTCCGTGGTTTCCCCGTTCAATACCAGGCGAATGGCGGAGTAGTGCCTTGATAAACGGGACACGGACCGCACGAGTTCTTTCCTTCCTGCTACTTACCGAATACTTACCCGTTACTTACACATACTTACCCCAACATCTGTTACTCTACTACTCAAATCGAGGGACTAATCGGGACCTTGGAGCTTGTCCCCGCTGTGCGGTGCCCCATTGGTGGGAGATTTCCGACTGGGGAAACCTCCGCAAGCCGACGTGTAAGATAGCCTACGGATCTCACCATCCACAAGTTCACATTCATCTCTCGTAATATATTTCATGCACTGCACTTATGAGAATAATGACCTTAGCAGTTGATACAACCGGAAACACGAAATAATCGAGCTAGCGAAGTGGCGCCACCCTGGATAAATTAAGGTTCTGGGTTAGAATAAGGCTAAACGCTAGAAACCTGCCCCTATGGAGCTGGAAACTTTCCTACTCAAGCAGTTAGAATATTGCTGGCTCAATATATAATGTGTTTTACGAAGTCGTTTAAAATCGTTAATACAAACGTTACTTGCGTTCAATATTGTTCAAAGTCCGGAAGCTTTTGCAGTGATCAGAAACTTGTAGTCAATGAGCTGAGCGATGTGGGAAGAACGTCCTTGGACAGTATCTTCAAAATTACAGAAAATTGGATGACATGTTAGATTCTTTCAATTATTGCAGTTCATAAGATTGTTGGAGATGTAGGCCGATCTATTTATATCGCCACATGCTAAGAAAGAGTCTGATAGGGTGGGTAGGTCGTGCAAGTTTTGCAGCGATGCCACGCAGTAGAAATTGCAGCGGGGTGGGGGTGGGGAGTGGGGATGGAGGCAA
>BOPP01000034.1:3513377-3546730 GCA_017312745.1 Gryllus bimaculatus
GAGGCGCCGCGGCTGGCCGCCTCATGGGCAATTTAAGCGTGGCCCTGCGCCCCGCTCGCAGAGTGCGGCAATTACCCGCTTAATGAGTGGCATCGATGCATATCTAATGGAAGCGCCGTTTAACATCGGCAATCGATTGTGCGTCGGGGAAAGAATGGTTGAGATCGATACACTTTCATGGAATCGTTGGCTGCTTGACGTGTGGCTTCGGGGTGGAATAGTGAACCGTGTACATTCAACGGTTCCCATTGAGCGTAGCCGTTCATTAACCATACCGTTTCGTGGCAATGCAGCAAACATGTTCGTATCTGTTTGGTTTTTGTACAAGCGAGTGGCTCTTATTTATGTTATTTTTATAGCAGTGAACAAGAATGCTTGACCGTTGATGTGTAAATCAACAAATCTATTTCTGTTTATTTTGACTATATAAATGGCAATTATTCGCGGTACATTTTAGTTTATAATATAATGCTCATGGAGTTTGTTCTACTAATGTGCT
Source organism: Gryllus bimaculatus (assembly GCA_017312745.1). Lineage (NCBI taxonomy): Eukaryota > Metazoa > Arthropoda > Insecta > Orthoptera > Gryllidae > Gryllus > Gryllus bimaculatus. The sequence continues at coordinate 3,513,877 of BOPP01000034.1, forward strand.
CATAGAGTTGGTTCTACTAATGTGCTGGGTAGGAAATTTATTCATGTATTCAATTACTTTTGTATTCAAAACTTCCCACTCTTGTTTACAACTATTTATTCCGCACCGTAATTATAGTTTTATGACTATATTTTTCCTTTCGTATTATAATGTTCATGATTCTGATACGTCATCATAAAATGAACATTCGGTGTTCAGATAAAAGAACGACTATAAACCATAACATCGAGTTTTTTGTTTTAAATGATTTAATGAGTAAAAAGTAATTAGTCATAAATAATAATTTGTAGTCTACCGGTATATGCCTTGGAAACTCCTTTATTGTATATTTAGTGATCGTATATTTCAGCAATATTTTTCATGTCCTTTAGTCTTTGTTTTAATATCTGTAATGGTAAATATCTGTAAGGGCAGTAGCGGAAGTAATAGCATAGTGGATTCATTGTTTAAACTTTTGAATCTTCTTCAAAGATTGCGGATGTGTAACCTCGTACTGCTACAAAGCAATTGTATGAGCGTTCGTTTCAAGTAACAACAAACATCTGGAATTTGTAAAGCTCATTTAATTACTCTTATTATGCCTCGTGGAGGACTGTTGGAAACATTGTGTTATGGCGTTGCCTTGAAGTGCAAGTACCATGCTAATTAACTACAACCTTTGCTTTGAATTTTATAACTAGTTGCCGACACTTGTCTTTGTCATCTTTGAGTCCTTTCCTGGCTTGTTATTTCTACGTAAAACTATGTTTTAACACTTTATTTTGTGTATTGCCTTGTAAAGAATGAAGACTAACGTAATAAAATCTACGCAAAAATAACGATAATCCTTTTCACGACCTGTCATTAACTTTCTCGTATTCTTCCTTGTGTTATCAGGCTTCCACACTGGGATATGTGCATTGTAATAGGTCGTTTGAATGAAAGTCTCAATACGGTGTAGTTCCAACGTCATTTCTTTTTATTCATCATCAGAATAATTCGCCCAATTAGTTTTTTAGTCAAATAGTAAGTAATAGTTTGTTCCTCTTGAATCATTACTTTCATTCACCGTTCTCACATTGTAACTTTGAATTGTAACTAACCGTTGTAACTAACAAACGGGCAGTTTGCTTCCCTCTTCAAATTATGAGAAAGCATATAATGAAAAGGCGAAGCTGAGACTAGGATAAGGTCTGTACGTCACACCCTCTTGAAATGCGCATTTATTTCTCTTCTTGCGAACATTCAGGTGTCTCAAAATAAAGGTTACAAACTTGCAGAACATGTTGTACTGCTGACTTTACAGTTCGAAATCCCATATAATGGGTAGTCGAGACATTTGCCCTGATTTTAGGGCACTTCTAAAACACAGACGTCCAGCAGGTGACGTTATGACCCAGGCGAGCTTATTTCATGTACACACGATTGCGTAATAGCCAGGAGTAAATGCCACATGTGTAAATCTCTTTGATGCAATTTTCCTTTATAAGTTTATTGGCAAAAAATGTCATTTTCGTCCCATCGACATGCGATAGACGTTTCTAACATTGATTCCGAGACATTCTGTAGAATCCTCAAAACACTACTGTAATGCACCAACACTGCGGTGCAAAATAGATTTACAATTACACTTGGCAACATGTAAAATATAATTGCCACGGCGTTAAGATTTGCGTTGAAAATTAGAAAATACACCACAAATTAATAATTTTAAAACTCTTTGCTAATTTGAAAATCGAAAAACACGATAAATGGATTTATCTTCATATCAAAATAGAAGAAATTTCCTTCATTGAAATCACACAATGGATTGAAGACTCTAACAAGATTAAGTATTAAAGACTCAGAATTGCAAAACAGTGAACTGAGCCAAGGTAGTGCTAAGCAAAGAGGCAGCGTATTACGATTAAGTGTATACGTGATAGATTGCGGGGTCGATCACCGCAAGCTGCTGAAAATGTGCCTGATGATTTTAACACCGATGAGCTTGCAGCGCCTGCAGAAGTCGTATCCTCGGGTGACTACACTTCTCAGTGGTGCTTATGGTTCTTCATTTACATCGAATGCCGATACAGCACCTTCATCGTCATCATTATCATCATCATCATCAACTACCTAATGCGCCTAGTGAGGCCTGGGAATGTACATACTGTCCTACCCCGCTCCGACAAAACTTGCACACTCCGACGGGAGACCTTAAAACCCTACAACTGTGGAGGACTAACTGTAGTAAAAGGAATAGACAGTACAGCGAAGTAAGCAAGCTTTCTCATATATTGGAGAATATACCCTGAAATATCATCTACTCAAAACCATCAGAACGAAACTGCAAAACTTCTTGAAATGTGGTAAGTGTATCGGCCAGTTCCATTGCAGGGTAGTTCGTTCATTGTAGAAATCGCAGTTTTTAGTCACCACGCTCCAAGAAAACAGCAACGCACGGACATAACTATGAAAATGGTATTTCCGTTTTAGTCAATGCACAAAAAAAACGAAACACCTTAGTCTACATTTTACTTGAATACTTGTTCTAGAAAAACTTACTGCACAGTTGCTACTACCAAAATAATGTTCCGTTATTTGCTCCTACTGTGATACTGTAGTTTTGTAACGTGATTGCGTTTCGGATTGCAATGGTCCAACATCCACTTAACGTGAATTCATTTCTGTCCCTGTTCGTATGGACGATGAAAACCAACTGCGTGAAGTTCGTATGCGATTGCAACACACTGCAGCCTTGTGTGTCCCAGTGACACATAAAGTTGGAATACGTTAGAAAAGCTGTAGAATGTTTTGCCTTCCCAAATTACCCTTTCTTGTTCTATATGAAGGGATTATTTTTATAGTGACGAATATCCAAGGACCTCAACTCTTGAGGAAGGAAAAACTTTCAAATTTAGCCTCATAGTTCAAGATATGACTCAGTGGCTTTCGGATACCATTTAACAAAATACAATAACCATTTTCAATACAATATTTGGCTGCATAATGAAAAAAAAACTTTTAATGCAGTGATGCATAAAACCTGAAAACAAACAGAAATGTATACACGTCACTTGGGCAATGGGCCTGCTGCGCCATTCGTGGTCAGTGGCGGTAGAATCAACCTGCGGTGTTGGTGGCTTGTCCAATGTGCGGACTCGGTGTCTGTGAAATGAGGATTCACCGCTCTGGCTGTCATTACGCGACCCTCTCGCCTCTTTCCCCGAAGTGCTTCCCCCTCCCCGCCATAGCCGCCTCTGAACACCCCGTGGCGAAAGCGAACAGTGCAGTCAGTCCTTGTTTGGTGCGAATTCAAACATCTATACGGATAGTATTCTGAAAAGCGCTCATCGAATGTGGCAGCAATCGCTTTTCGTGAGGTTTCTGGGTCTTATGATTGTGACGTGGAATGTATAGGAGAATCAGTATAATCAGTTAAATTCATATAAATCATCACCCAAAACAGCCAAGAGTTACACTGTCTGCAGTCTGCCTGGATACGAATGTTTGCGATGATGCAATCTAACCCACCCTGCTCTATGACACAATTAGGACAAAATCAAACTGAGGTTGGTATTTGGGCACATCAACAGCTATAGTCATCCAGTTCCATTAATGAACTGAATGTTTTGTACCAGGCGAGGGCGATGTTCCTCTCCAACAGAATGGCGAGATCCGACACCGGTCTACACGTAGACTTGCGGGAGATTTCCCTTGAGGTACCCCAGCACTGAGACACCGTCTTAGTCGGGACCAACTGTAAGCCCCTTACTGGTCTCCCGACATGTGCGTCAGTGTATTGCATGTAAATGAGAGGTAGGGGAAACGATAGGACAAGGAAGAAGGAAAAATTGCACGCGCTCTATGGTCCATTTATTAGGGTACCGCTCCGGCATTCGTCTGGCATAGATCGGAGGTATCACGGAAAACTATCTATCAGAATAGCCGACCGTAATAATTCAGAGAGTGGCTGAATGCGACCTTACTATGTAGCGTGTGTCGAAAATCCGCCCCTGTCGGGAATAGATTCTTAAGTCCACCTAGAGTTGCCTCAAACTTCTATATTTTCTTCCGACGATTGAAGATCTGTGAAGACATCGCAATTGATGTTTTTGAAGGGTGACTTGTGGCGTAATGGCTATGCACGCAACTTCCAGCGCTGGAACTCGTTTTGAGTCGTGGCCAAACCATTGGGGATATTTGTTAGGTAAAGCGAACTGTCCGAAGATTTTCTTGTAGTTCTTCCATTTCTTCTGCCACCCATTTCAATATTTCTCCATCGTTATTATCGATATCCTGTACTGATTAGTTTATTAGACATGATCTTCAACAACCTCAAGACTTTATCCTCCTTGAAAACAGGTTAATAAATAAAAATGAACTCCTGTGAATCAATGTGATGTGCGATAATCCAGTACATTAATTCAGTACATTAATGCTACCTTTCTCAGGAGTTGACAAAGAGGTTTCTATGATATTCTAGATCCTTCTTGGAGGCTTGGCCCTTCTAATTTTGTTTACTCTGCCTGCCAACTGAATTTATTTGTAGACATTGACCCTGATGACTACCTTTCGTACATGTCGAGTTGTAAGGTTCAAAATCCTTTGTAATTTTCATTATTAATCCCAGTATCTTTGTTAAAGAACGTCCTTCTTGGATCACCTTTTTAATATATAATATTTAAAATAATGGTTTATATTTTTAATTTCTAAATAGTTCAGTATTTTTCAGCTGAAAGAATTAGCTAGCAAACCTCATAGATTTATGTTCATAAATACTTTCCGTCGTTTCCTCTATGAATTCAACGCTTGTAGTTTGAGAAGAATCTGGAATACACTGCCAAATACAACCAAATTAATGACACCAAAACCCACGATGTTTCCTCTACATATAGGAAATATCTGTGAAAACTGTTGCAGTATCATGACCTCCAGGACTGTTCACAAGGCAGACTGTTATTCGCAGAATGATGCAGATGAAATGCATTATATGGCGAAATTGTTCCGAAATGTTAACAGAAACACTCATGCCCAACGAGAGACCCGAATTCGCAACACATTCAATAGTAATTCGGCACCCCGCACCTTATCCGCCTCGGCTACCTGTGGCAGCATATTGCGCTTTATAAATTCCAGTGTCTTGCAAATGTTGTGGGTCTGGATGTGTTGTGTGTATTTGTAATTAACAAACATGTTTGTTCAAAGGACTCCAATGCAGCATATGCAGCTTTATGCATGATTATTCCCAGTATTGTCGAGGGGGAGAATTTGAACTCTCCACGCTGTTTCCACGCAGCTCTGTTGTTCAGTCTAAAGCGAGCACCGGCACAGTAGGTGTATTCATATACATACGTGCCTACAATCACATGCTTGGAAATTTTTAAGACCTAATATACTCTCCTGTAGAAGAATGTTAAACCCGCGTTTAGGATTCGCGTGAAGGAAATAATAGGAGTATCTAAAAATTAAAAACCAGAAAAAAGAGACGGCACGAGAAGAGCTGGAGGAAACATGATCTTCCTCCAACAGGGCCTGAAGGAGTCCGGAGGTTGAAGGCGTTGGTAATGTAGCAATGAAGGAAGTAGTTCAATAAAAGTAATAGTTAAAGATTAATAAAGGCAGCAAATTTCTCATGTTAACCGATATTTTGGAGTATCCTTTTCAGAGACATTTGGTTGTGTGTTATGTTAGACGGGTACTAAAATGCGGAAAATAGTATGTGTAGTAAATGATTATATGATAATTGATGCGAATGAATCAAATGAATAATGGATCATCTGGTAAATGCGAATACTACATTAGGTGAAGTGTTTCCAATTTGTTCCCACATGAAATGAAAGTAATTTGAATTGCGTGATTTTAAAAAAATTAAACAAAATAAATGTTTCACGAAGGAAAGAACAAAATAAAACTTTTTCTGTTTACATTATAGTATAATGAGTAATCAATTGTCAGATGATCTTATTTGTATCCTAAATAAGTATTATAAGTCAAAAGTATGCATATTATAATTACAGAAGTAACGAATTTCCATTTAGATTGACACCCTATACAAAAAAGAATGGTGTATTAACGTATACAATTCGCAATTTCAATTGAAATGATAAGAATGTCAATACTGATATATCTTATTCTGGGTGAAATAGAGAACTTTGTATTTGAAGAAGGAGAGGGATCAAACTATATTGCAGAGTATTTTCAGAATAGACAACAAACGACAAAGCCAATCTACTCGTACGATCTGTTTTGTTCTGCTTGTTTTGGGTAAATGGTGTAACAAGAATGATATTTTCTAGGAAACATGAAAATATCAGACATCATTATTTCTATCCGCATGCCTCAATAAATGTTAAGGCAAAAACATTCAAATGATCTCGTTTATTATTACGCCAGAAATACTTATTTTAATTCATAAAGTAACCACTTTCCACGGTGAGCATCACGTGTTTTAAGTTACATCGGTATGCCTTTGCCGTGCCAGGAATGAACCAATGGGAAGGGAGGTTAGCGGTGGCTCCCACAATAAACTGCAATGCAATTGAAGGAACACGTCTCTATTTTTTTTAATTTGTTCTCTTCGCACTCTACTTTTGTCTTTCGGGGATTTTGACGGGTACAATGTTACATACAATAACTTTACTTGGCCAGCTTCAGGCAAATGAGGGTCTATGAATAACTCTTTTAACTATTTTTAAAATTTCATATTTGAGAATATTAACTAAGAGAAGTTTGCATTTATTGTTTAGAGGTGGAGAGAGAGTGTTTGTGGGAAAAGGGGACAAATAATCTTATGAATTAATGTGGGCGAAAGAGATCTTTGGGAAATCTGGATCTAACGCGTGATGGATAATTTGCAATTTGGCCGAGATTGTATATTGTAGTGTTAGGACATGCTGGAAGGAAATAGTAATAGTTTTGAGAGAATTGTGAGATAAATTATGTGAGAAAAAGCACTTGAATCGGTGGATTTGTGAATTAGAAATAAACCAGGGGGCTTTCAAGATTTGACTTAGATATTTGTTTTAGATTGTCTGCAAAATGGATACATTTGTTGGTGTTATGTTGTGCCATATTGGACAAACGTATGCCATTGTGGGCCATTTCTATACTAAGGGTGGAATTTCTATCGATAAATGGGAATAGCTTTAGAACTGAGGCACGTGTCTTATGGGTTGTTGATTGAATGTGTGGTTTCCACGTTAGCCGTTTGTTCAGTACTATACCCAGACGAAGAATGAGAACGCCAGAGGACATCGGTGTTATTTATTCGTAGGGATGTAAGGAAGGAAGGACATCTGAGAGTGAATATTTTGGATTGTGATTTTAAGGAGTTAATTTTAATTTTCCATTTTCTGGACCAGTTCGTATAACTGAAAATGTAGGATTGTATGCAATCATAGGCTACGTTTATATCAGTATGCGAAGTGAAAGTAGTGGTATCGTCAGCATAAAAAGCTTAACTTTCTTGGTATGGAGTTGAATTGTCTGCTGTAAATATTGAGAAGAGTGTTGGTGAATGACGTCTGTATTTAAGACATAATGCTACATGAATACAGGAGTATATTACATACATTTCCCCTAGTTTCTGTGAAAATATTTATATTTTTTGAGGTGTTAGAATTGCATAGATATTGAACGTTTTTTTCATTTGCTGTTGGGCCAGAGATGGGTACATCTGTTTTGAAGCTGTAGTTCAACAGTTACTTTGTTAATAGAAATGCATTACTGTTCTCTACATAAACGAAATTTTCTACGTGTTTTATGGCCTAATGGATATGGATTCTAAACGAAAATTTCTACGTGTTTTATGGCCTGGCCTAGCTGTAAGACAACGGCGGAGTTTTCACGAAGCCTTTAGTCAAGGCGACAGTTTCGAATTATTTTGTAAACATCTGATAAGAGTCGAAAGGCAAAATGGTCCCTTACGGTAAAAAATTGTTCTAATAATAAAATTCCTAAATGACGTAACTCATACCCTAAACGAAGATAAAGCCAAATGAATATACTGAAGTCCGCTTTTAATACCCCACCCCAAGACTGTATTAGAAATATCCAGGTGTATTCAGTACAGATTATTTTTATTCTTTTTATTTTGAGATAAAATAATTTGAGTATGAATTTTATAAAGTACAATCTGACCTAATCAAGTTACCTTATTTCAAATTGCGCTCTCGTCAAATGCCATTAAAATGAATATAGTTCATACTTCAATTATATTGTTAGATGTCAATTAGGAGAAATCGTAACTAAATAGAAAAATTAGACAATCATAAATCTACGAAATCTACGAGTGGCGTACTGTAGTGGAATAAATAAAATTCGCTGCTTTCCGGGCACGCTTGCACGATTACATAACTTTTTTTTCTTACGAAGTAGCTTCTTAAAGAAGTCCCTTTAGAAGTAGGTCTCTTCTTACGAAGTACCTTCCTAAGGGCGAGAAGGTAGAAATTTGATCCTTGAAAGGGGGTCCAAGTCCCACTGTGCGCGCGGAGCCGTGGCGCCCTGGGCGAAACGCGTCCCCGAAGGGTGATCGCGGCCGGCACGTGACTGGCTGCAACACACGGGCGCCCGCGGCCGTTCGTGGGAAGTGAGATTTACTAAGCTCGGCGAGGGCGGATCGGTCACGCGCCGGGTGGGTGGCCGGGCGCGCGATGGGTGGAGGGAGGGCGGCGGCGGCGGGCAGGCGGGCCGTTCGGGCATACACATGGGCGGGTATGGGCGGTATGGTATGTGCGGGCGTTCGGGCATACACAAGTTGCAGAGAGTACGCACGCCGCATGGAGTACTAGCCATGTGTAGCAATACCGCCCCTGTAGAAATGGCTCAAAGAAAATCCCATTACCGCTGAAGTGTTTGGTCGGAAGGTCCAAAGGTTCAAGCCCCGACTAGCCGGATTTTCGACACTAGCTCCGTACGTACATCAACTTTACCCGCTGTCTGGAAAATAATTCTAGAGCCCATCTGTCCTGATCGGTTGTTGCCCGTGTTGCCTCCTATCAAGACAAGTTAAATGTCGGTGAAATACTCATCAAACGGGCTACTGACCGTGCGCGATCTTCCCCTCCCTATCTTCGACCTTCCTCAGCCGTTTCACACACATACACGCGCGCGCACGCATACTGAAATGCACTACACTACCATACATGTTTGGAGCTTTGAGCTCGTCGCTAATGGGGAGGTGTTTCTTTGGGGAAGACACCTTCATGGGAAACTCCACAAGTCGACGTGTTGTTTGGTGCCGGTTGAGGCTGACAGGGGTTGCCGAGGAGAATATTTTGTGCCACTTCAGAGACAGTGTGAGGTGAGTTTCATCTGCGAATCCCTTATTGCCTATAGAATACTTGGCTGTTTGCTGTCACCTATAGCGCTACTAAGTAATGATACTACATTCACTCCAATAAACATTCAAGAATGGTGCTGTAAATGGCTCAAAAACACTATGTCAGAATCGTTTCTTGTAAAATTAAGTTATAAAAATTGTCTTTTCTCGTGCACTGCCGTGACTGCGGAAGACACTAGGTGAGAACGTCGTGACTTTGATTGAAAAGGCGTGAGATCGATTCTCATCTTGGAAATGGGCATCTTTCATAACCATTTCATTTCCCACAATTCGCCACTACGAAGTACAACAATATTTGTGTAGTTGGAGACATATATAGAATATATTTCCTCTAAATGCGTCTTAGTATCAAAGTTTTCGTCATTTGGGACCCGGCAGACAGTTCCAGTGCCTTGTATCTGCGGAGGACGGCATACTGTGAGGATCACGATTGAAGAAACGAACGAATCAATATGTCCGGGTGTATTTTGAAGCAACTTAAGTGCAAATGCTTATTATCCGCATGCACGGGGCTCTTTCAACCCCGCACCAATTCCCCGCACCCCACCAGCTTTCAGCGCTCGGGTCCGGCCGAACGTATTCCTGTCGGCGCAGAAGTTCATGTAATAAAGGATATCGCGGGGCAGAACAGGAGTCGGAGGAAACAGGAACCGGCATTCAAACTGTCGGCCACGCGAGTCACCGCCGTCGTCCAACGCCACTGTTGAATGAGGCCGTTCCCTGTCAGAAGCGGCGGTAGCATCGTCGGGTATTCTGCAGTGTTACCCTGGCGATTAATTTATTATTTTGTGTTTCGTGGTGTGTCAGCTGAACGGTCATCAGACACGTTAAGTGTAGAGCAAGTTAATCCAAGTAGGTGGTGAGGTTTCTCTTTGTCCCTCTCTCTCCCTTTCTTTCTTCCTCCCTCTCTCTTTCTCTCTCTCTCCCTCTCTCTCCCCCTCTCTCTCCCTCTCTCTCCCTCTCTCTACCTCTCTTTCCATCTTTTTCCATCTCTCTCTATTTCCCTCTCTCCCCGCCTCTCGCTCTTTCCATCTCTCTCTATCCCTCTCTTTCCCTGTCTCCCTCCCTCTATTCCCTTCTCTTTCCCTCTCTTCCTCCCTCTCCCTCCCTCCCTCTCTTTCCATCTCTCTCTCTGTCCCTCTCTCTCTCTGCCTTTCTCTGTCTCTTAAGACTGGACTCTCGTCTTGTGTGGTAGTTTCGTGGTGTACGTACGTATGTGAGGGGAGAGGAAAGATGAGAAGAGGATAAGGAGGGGAAGGAGATATCATGCGCGGGCCGTAGCTTGTTTGTTAAAGTATTTTTCCGGCGCGTGCCTGGCATATATCAGAGAAATCATGATAAACTACCGATAATTATAATATTATGATATACAGGTGCCATAAAGATTAAAATTGGTTTCTGTACAATTAGAGACTATACCGAACATCAAAAAGTAATATTGAGTATAAGTATGATATTTAATATATTATTTACATTTAGACAGTAGAATTCCAAAGACTAAATAGGCATGTAACTAAAATTGTTCTGGTTCAACGACCCCCACCACGATCAGATTTTTCACCTATTTTCCGTTGTCCTTGAGAGAATTCTAAGATAATTTTCTTCTGGACATAAATGTAAGTCCCCTATCTGTGCCCCTATCTGTGCCCGTTTTCTAGGGTTCAGTAGTAAATATATTCAAGTAATAGTTCTCCATTTTCTCACTTCAGTAAATCGATTCCTTCTCAAAAAGCACTATGAAAGCTCATGAATAGTCAAAATCTGTAGCTGATTTGCATTTATAATTAGATTTTAATCTACCAAACAAAATATTATCTTGACAATTTTTAACAAAAATGCCCGTTTCAACCTTTATTGATAATTCAACTTGTTTATGGGTTAGAACAGTGATCCTAGATTTTAGAAAACTGCGCTCAGAATACACTTTTCCCTATAGTAGGTCACACACAGTTTTTACTGTTAATAACGCTATATAAATAAATAAATAAATAAATAAATAAGTAAATAAGTAAATAAGTAAATAAGTAAATAAGTAAATAAGTCAAATAAGAAATAAGTAAAATAAGTAAATAAGTAAATAAGTAAAAAGTAAATAGAGTAAATAATAAATAGAGTAATAAGTAAATAAGTAAATAAGTAAATAAGTAAATAATATAGTAAATGAAGTAAATAAGTAAAAGTATAAGTAAATAGGTAAATAGGTAAATAGGTAATAAGGTAAATAGGTAAACTAGTAAACTAGGTAAATGGTAAATAGGTAAATAGGTAAATTAGGTAAATAGGTAAATCAGTAAATAGGTAAATAGGTAAAATAGGTAATATAGCTAAATAGGTAAATAGTGTAAATAGGCAAATAGGTAAATTAGGTAAATAGGTAAATAGTAAAGTAGGTAAAATAGAATAGGTAAATAGTAAATAGGAATAGGGAATAGGTAATAGGTAAAATAGGTAAATAGGTAAATAGGTAAATAGGTAATAGGTAAATAGTAAATAGGTAAATAGGTAAATAGGTAAAATAGGTAATAGTAAATTAGGTCAATAGGTAAATGAGTAATTACGGTAAATAGGTAAATAGGTAAATGTTAAATAGGTAAATAGGTAAATAGGTAAATAGGTAGAATAAAGTATATAGGTAAATAGTAAATAGGTAATAGGTAAACTAGTAAAATAGGTAAATAGTAAATAGGTAAATAGGTACATAAGGTAAATAGGTAAATAGTAACTAATAGGTCAGAGCTAGAAGAGAATACCCTCCACAAGGGGTTGAATTCCCCATTGCCGGACGAGCAAGGTCCATGCCTCTTCCGCGCGTAAAACGAACTCCAGCCGCAAACTCCGTTCCAAACGCGACCACACAAAGACGTACGATGCGCCCGGGGCTTTTAAAACTTTTCCGTGGGCCGCCAGTAGAAGAAGGCACTGCGTCCGCCGCCCCTGACGTGGAATAACGTAACGGATTAAATCGTTAGAGCATAAATTAGCCAAAGGAAAGTTGTCCGTCGTTGCCGACGAGGTCTCCCGTCGCGTCGTACACGGATCTTCAATGGCGCGTTTCCAGCTGTCCGCCCGCCGCCGGCCACGTCCGGTGCGTCGTCGATCAAGATAACGTGCCTGTCGCCGATCGCTGTTGAAATGTATAACGCGATGAGGTGACTCGGGCCGGCGCGGGCAGGGCTCGCTGTGCGGGCTGGCGAGGATGGAAATGGGGAGCGCGGCAGGCGAGGGAAACTGGGTAGGTGCGGGAAGGGTAAGGAAATTACTATCCCATTTGATACGAGTGCCGCACGTTGTGTGCAGGGATGTGTTGTAATGCTTGGATATCTCCTTTCTGACTGGAGCATGACATTGCGGACGTTGGCTTTTAGTAAAAATGCGTTTTCGTTCTAATGATATTTATTAGCGTTCATCTTACTTATCATATTATTCAACACCTATAGTTGCTGAATAAACGTGAATTGAAGGAATATTTTCATATTGTCTATCAATAGTTCACAATCAGTTAGCACCGCTAACAGCGGTGCGAGAGGTTGTGACCCGAGCGCTACCCATTCGTGTTCAGTACAGGCGTCAAGCTGAGCATCGTGAGTTGCGATGCTCGTGAAGTGCACAGTGTTCGAGAGTTATTCCATCATTTAACGGGAAAGTGAAAATACATTTTTGAAAGTGCATTACCGTGCTTGACCATCGAAGAGCATCAAAGAGCGGGATGCAGGCCGTGAACACACTAGCACGAACCCATCAACATTCGTTGGTAGTACAACAAAGCTCATCATAATCGCAGCAAACATCAGGCAAATACAGGGCCAGCAGCATCACTCAGAACAGCACCAAGCTGCTACAATTCGACAAACAAAACAGACCTTCAAACGCCAAGTACAAAACAGCCAACGCTTCATTGGCGCCTTGCAACACAGTGCACGCCTGCCCAGTAGAACAAGTGAGCGTAGAAAGACAAAAAATTGATCTGTTTCGATTGTATTCTCTACAGCAACAGGTTCGAAACATTAAATAACCGATAAGTGAGGACGAACATATCAGTTTGCCGCGGAAACACTATTCCAAAATTCCTCACAATAATTATACCAAAAGCGGAAAATTTTAACTGTGTATAAATGACATTAAAAATGTACGTTAAAGAAGATTTACCAACAAATAGAGCAGACAAGAGTGAAAGTAAACTTAATTCAATGAAATTCAGAGTTCTTCGTAAATTTGCAAACAAAACAACATAGAATACCAACGTTTCGTGACCCATAGCATAAAAACATTTCAATCACTTATTAAAGATATTCACCCACTATATATGGGAAATAGAAATCTTGCAAAGACTAGTTAAACAAATACGTAACTAAAGTAATCGCACTTCACGGAAAAGACCGAGAAAACCATTAAAACATGTTCTGATAGATTAGAGGACAATAACAAGGGAAGACGCATATCTGCATTAGATAGAATTTTTATATAGTGTTAATTAGGGTAATTTCCTAGATCCAACCAAAATACCATTCATGGGTTAAAAACTGCTAAGATTTTGATCACACTCAAGCTAACTGTGGGCGTCGCTCCGAGATGCTTTAGGTTGTTTAGGTACGCACCATTATTCAAATGCACGGACTAAAACAGAAGACAATCCTAATGCTTTAATTGTAAAAAAGAGACACAGGCCAATTGAAAGGATGTGTGAAGTTAATCAAAACTGCTAAAAATCAAACAGAGCGGTTATAATCAGAGACGACAGCTTTTAATAACAGAGAATTCACGCAGCAGTAAAACCTTGACCGAAACGTCCCTCAGAATCATCCACAACAACAACCCAACGCCCGACTCCCATAAATCCCTGGTTTTCAAATCCTCAAGACTAACGACAACCCCCGTTTCGAACTCCAATCTCCCTCTAGACAATGTGAGTTAAAACTACAATCATAACCAATAATATATACACTCATTCCACAAATACAAATATTAATACAAATCGCCTCGATAAGGACGCCAAAAACAAAACAAACATTCTCAAACTGAACACACACGGAATAGAAAAGCAAGAAATCAATTAAGCACTTTATAGCTAGCTCAGACATGAAAAAGAATAGCTTGTAGTTCAGATAAACTCACCTTTACTCAAATCAAGTTCTCAATTACCAGGTTTAAATAAGTCTTCACTCGCAACGACCGTCTTCTCAAGCGACGGCCGCAGGAAGAGTGCGCATACTAGTGCACTAGATAAAAAAATACGTTAATTAATAGTCCTACGAGCAAACCTAGAACCAATCAGCAATAAAACAAATAAATACAAGAAGCACAACCAGTTATATCTGGCGTAAAACTCAAATAAGCTATCCTAGAAAAATATATACTGAACTTTTTGAAATAAGATAATATCATGCAATAGGTAACCTAAATAGCAACACTGCGGTTGGGATGCAAATCACAACAGACTCTCAAGGGCAAAATTTACTAATTCTAGCTACCCACTCTTCAATTATATATTAATGGCCCATAGACCACCCATTACCCTTACAACAATAGATAATTCTGACATATTAGATTCCTCATCACAAAAAAAATATTGCATTTTCCGCGAATAGCCAATAAAAGGTGATCCTGAACTCGACTCGGATCACAATCCAATAATCATTATCATTTCATCCTCATCTATCTATCATCTTAATTAATAAACATGCAAAAGTAAATAAACTGGTTTAAATTCAGGAGAAATTTTTAAAAATTAACTACGAACATCCTGCAAAACACTTAAACAATCCGAAAACGTTAGTATAAGAAGTAAAAACGATTAGTCAGCGAACATACAAGATTCCTCAGAAATTCTACCCATCTCTCAAAATAACAATCCCAATATACAACAGACAATCCAATAAAATACATAAACTATAAAAGTAAACACAATTAAGACGCTATTGGCAAATGACACCGACGACCAGACTTAAAAGAATTAAACAACTGACAGAGCTAGTTAAACTTAAACCTAGAGCTAACATAGATAGCAGCGTTTCAGACTTTCTAAAGAAATTTCACCCGGCATCTAGGCATATGTGGTCTATCTACATGAGTATAAAAAGCAAAAACAAGATTTCCACAATTTAAAACTAGTTCACAAGTGGCAAATTCTGATTTTGAGAAAACATCTCTTATACTGGTATACCTTGAAAAGTCGATTCAACCAAACCCAGTCGAAAACGATACTTTAATAAACAGTGAGGACATTTAATCAGGAAACCCTCATATACACGTCCAGTTCAATAAAAGTACATATCCCATCAAGGAAATTTACCAAGAAATCAAAAATCAAAACTAAAAGATCGAGGATCTCGACTTTTATTCTCTAATAAATTCTAAAAGAATAATAAAATTCGATAGCAGGCCATTTGACAGCAAATATTAATGCAGCACTCAGATAGGTTATTTGTCCCACGATTGGAAAATCGCAACAGTGTTACCCTTCGAAAAAGCAGAAACGAATCCAAAATATCCAGCGAACTATCAGCACCAATAATCAAATCCCGTCATTGTCGAAACTATTAGAGAAACTGTACTTAAACGATTTTAAAATTCATGACAACACACTGTAATCCAGACACGCAATTTGGATTTCGACTAACACTCCACAACACATCAATATACGGCTTGACCGATATATAAGCGCAAGGATTCCATGCAAAAACACATCGTCAATAGTTACTTGACATCACCATAAGCCGTTTGACACAACATAATCGCATCAAGGCCTTCTCTACAAATTAAGACAAATACGCACTCCGTACTACTTTTCAAATTAGTTAAAAGTTTTCTAAACCAAAAAGATTCAAAGTCAAAATAATGCATGCCATTCATCCTTCGCCAGATTATTCAGCAGGCGCCCAAGGGTCCCCATTATACACGGTACTATTCCTAATGTTATTATATCCGATTATCAACCTAATAGAGATCGGAATAGCTACTTTACGCTGACGACACTGGCAACTTTTTCCAAAACATGGACGACATTAGGACAAGCTAGGTAATAATTTACCAAGACGACTGACATATTCAATTAAACTGGGCAAAAAAATTGGAGAATCAAAATGAATCCATATAAAACACAGGCGAAAATATTTCACCTCTAAGACATCCCCCACCCTCCGCAGTTAATTTTGAACACGAAAATATTCCCGTGGCGCAATAATACAGCCCAAGAATAATTGTAGGAATGCAACTGATACCGAAATTTAACTGGAAACAACACTTTACACAACAGAACAAAAACACAAGGCAAAACTTTCCCAAACTTTAGCACCAATTAACAAAAATCCTCCTTTGAAATAGAACCGAGAAATTATATTTACAAGTCTTATTATCCGATACAAACTATGACCTTATGCGATGCCAATTATGGAGGGAAATGCGCTATAATCTAATATACACGTCTTTGCAACAACTATACAAATAAAGCGCTAAGAACTAAATTAAAGGCGCCAGTTATTTTCAACAAGCAAATCCACCACGAACTGCAAATTCCGACAATCAAAAGACACATTACCAAACTGTCCGAAGCTTTTTCACATCACTCCCCTCATCCCAGCACCGTCAATTTCAACCTTGGACAGCCACAGAACCGACGAATCTCACGCTTCCCTTAAGACAGATTCAGACCACATAAAATACCAGAAAATGGCCTCAAATAATATAACTTACGATAATTCATATCAGGATCAGTCTTCTGACTCTTAATATACTTCCGTAATAATTTAAATTATAATAAAATAAAATAAATAATAATAATCCCCCAAAAACACACTCTATCGCATGCCGTCGAAGCACCCACAGTAGGAAAATAAAACCCCAAAAGGTTATGTAGTTAGTATTCAAACCTGTAAAAAAACGATGGTAAAGTGAACAGGTAGACAATAAATGAAAAAATGTTCACAATAACTGATATTGAACGATTAATGTTTTGAAAAAATAAATAAAAAATAAATTGTCCCTTCAGAGAGTTCAGAGAGCTTCAGAGATCTTCAGTTCAGAGCAACTTCAGACTGTCATGAAGATTAAATTAGATTTTTGGCCAGATTTTGTTTTAGACAGTCATATACATACTGAAAGCCAAATTTGTTTTACTATAATCTTAAAAGATAGAAAATTTAGCTTGTATTAATTTCTGCTTATATTCAAATTAGACTCCTGATGAACAGGAAAAGTGTTCCTCGAAACGTTGAGAGATGAAAAGTGTTTCAAAAATTAACAGAGCATTTCAATAAAATTGAAATCGAAATAATGTTTTTTTATATTTTTTTTGGTATTCAGTATGTATTAGACTGCAGAAAATAAGACCTGGAAAAAATCAAATGAAAATTGCTTTATCATTATGGTTTTGAGAGCTGTTAAATTTCAGTCTAGGTTTTCTTGGTTGAAACGTCCTCGTATTGACTTGTTATCATTAAGTGAATAAATGGTCAGGTTAGGTTGAGAATTGTTTTAGGATTGCATCACAAAGGAAACAGTACAGAGCATTCAAGTTAAATTCTATTTGAAACATGGGTATTTGAAAAATGGGTATTTCAATCATGGGTATTTGAACATGGGTAATTGCACGTGGGCATTAGAAAAATTGAATTAAGGTGACAGTTTACTGTGCTTTATCTTCATCAAGCAAAACGAGCCCGAGATTCGTAAATCTTGGTAAAAGCATTTTTACGTTCAACGTTTAAGCCTTTTCAACTTGCTTAATTACTCTCAAGGCTACTTCTGTTCATTTCCATATTTTAAATATATTTATTTGTATTTTATCGATTTCTCTCTTCATTTGTGTGTTTTTTTAAAGTTTAGGAGTACACAATTTGTAATTGAGGTTATCGTTTCAAGGTTATGTTCTCATCATACCGGATTATTCATACCAGAATGTTGTTCATCTTATATTGTTTAGGTATTCACAACTCAGAAAGTTTAACTAGCTCTTACATCTAAAAATGGAATTTGCACTCGATTATTATTTGCTCATGTCTATTGAATTCTGACCTGATTATTTTGGTTTCTCAAACTTTTATCTGGCAATTACATCTTATCCATAATAACACGACATAGACCAAAAATATCTCCACTGAAAGAAACGTTCACTTAATTTAGATATTTTATAACAATCGTGGAAATGACCTACATGAAAATGTTTGATATGAACAATTTTTATATTGAGGTCAGTGTAAAATGAGAGGGTAAACTCACTATGATCGCCGATTACATAAAAAATAAACAAATTCATTTCATGAAAGCTCTCTTTGGTATTCGAATACTTCAACAATATTTTTTCTCTCGAAATTCCCGCATCGTATGTCACGTGGCATCCACGTTCGTGCCAGGACGCGGCCGGCCTCCGGTGACAGGGAGGCGTGGCCCCAGAGCCGCACATAGCCCGATGCCGAGGGTCATATTCCAAACGGGAGCATCCGGTGACCCGAGAGGGGCGGGGGCCTGGGAGACGCTCTGTACGCGCGAAGGCCCGGACCTATTGCGTGCGTGAATATTCCCTTAGTAAACCGTTCCAATTGCCGTAATGGAAGGCCTAGACCGGGGAGGCCCGCGGTTCCGGACTCAATTTAGTTTACCTGCAACGTAATTTGTCGAAGGAGGCCGAGTGCGGACCGAGCGAGTGGGGGGTGGAGGGNNNNTTGGTGGCGGCGGGAGGGCAAGGAGGACGGGGCGGAGGCGGGAGCAGAGCAAGAACGACCCCGAGAAGGAAGGATGGAGAGGCACTTTATATCTGGATCCGTGCCGGTCATGTAGAGTGAACGAAACACGCAAACGTCCGGAGCCAAGAAGTCGCTGTGAGGCTGCGATTGGGTTCAAGTTGATTTTGCGAAGAGAACGTGCTACTCAGTATTGCATGCTCCTAAATAATATAATTTATGTAGTATGAAGATTGAACTATATTATATTCTAAAATCCTCAGGAATACATGTTTTAAAATAATAATTTATCTCCGAAACAAAACAAATAATGACATAAGGAAACAATTTTTGAGAAATAGAATCAATATCTGACAGTTGCACATGAGCTGATCAAATATTTAAAGCCAAAAATTCAACAGAACACAAAACAAAGTATTATAAAATATTTGTCATTTTCGAAAATAAAATATTTAGGGAACCAGAGTATGATAAACCAACATTCAAAAAGCAAAGGAAATTTATTGAGTAAAAATGTATATTCACCTTGCGATCAAGAATAAGGATAGTGAAGTGAATCACATTTTTTAACCATTTGTGAGTGTGTCTAGGTGCCTGACAGCCTGTTTTAGAAGATGCCATCAGTTCCACAGTCTCTTTCAGAAATATACAGAAGTAAAAAATATGTGAATCGGCATAAGAAGAAAGAAAACAAGTCAAAAATATGTTTTTTTTTTGTTTTGGGAAGTTGTTCTTTAATTAAAAGCAAATTGTACTATGAAGAAAGAAATCATGTCATGACAGTGTTTAGGCAATAAATTGCAAGATCGAAGTAGCTGTACTGCGGAGGAAGGGATCAAGTCACTGATATGTTCCGATTCTCCTCAGTGCTATAATTTTGATTGTTTGCAATGCGTATCACGTTTTGCGTGCATCCAGTAACATATCTAAGGTATGGCAGACGTGGCACGAGCCATCTGAGCCACTGACAAAGGCGCTATTTAGAGTATTCCCAGTAAAAGAAATAACAAATTTAATTTGAAGAATCCTGACAGAGACGCAAATCCTATGCTTGCCATGGGCGCCTGGATATCTAGATGCGCCTTTTCATGCAAGATATGCTTTACGATACTTTTTTAATTTTAATTTTTAAAGACAATTTTGAACTCAGATTTGGTCGACCTCAAGTGAATGTTTGCTCCAAATGTCAAGGGCTTGGAGCAAAAATTAAGAGTACAGCTTTGTGTGACAGAGCTAAATGTGCAGAAGAAGCTGAACTTCATATCAACAAAAAAAAGATATATTTAAAAAAAATTATATCACTGCAGTTTCTCGCAGCTTAGTATATTTTATTTTAGGCATAAAATCAAACAGTAGAAGCAATCAAACAGTAAAAATCAAATGGACATCTCAGAATTCAAGACGAATTGTATCAATGACTACGTATCAATGAGCGCGTGACCAGATGGTCGAGAGCGGAGACCTCAGGCCTTCGCATTACGGATCGTCTCAATCCGGGGGTGACTGCTCGCCTGCAACACTGGCCGCTCACGCCAAATGCGCTGCAGTCGTAGCTGACCTCAGGGACAGATGGCGGCGCTCGAGAGGCCTCAGCAAAGACCCTGCCGCGCTGGCAGAGCACGCAGCGAGGCGGCCTTCACATCCCGTCTAACGGAGCCTCGCGAGTAGGCGCGGAGCCTCGCGCTTAGGCGTCACGTTTACCACACACCTCCGCCATGTCATCGGGCTCAGTGCATCAACTGATGTCACTGCAGTGCCTCTGACTGGGAGGTTCTAGGATCGAGTTCCGACAGTGGCAAGCTTTTCGACACTAGCTTGTCAGCTAGGTCGAATTTAGTCGCAACACATGCGTGATGTTATTTGCTTGATCGTCTCTTCTCACTTTCGATTTCGCTCGGGGTGGCAAGATAAGAAAATACTTGACTAGTGTGCGAATCACGCTTACTTGCAATTAGAATGTGGCTAAGATCATAAACTCGTAGTAAAGTTTCGTGTTATGACTTACTCAAGTAACCCTAAACTGATGGGAATTCAAATTGTTCAATGATCTTTCTCCATTTCTCCCCCTCAATCTTCATATTATCACTAAGTATATCCGGAGGGTCTATGACGGAATTCATACTATCACCTGACTTCAGATTGAGTTTCTTCTAACACTTGAAGGTAATTAAGTACTTCCTTGGCGTTAAATCATTCGGAACACATAAAAAACATTAGATGGAAAAGATGTTTGTACTTTGTGTATTAACAACGCTGAGAATGCAATACAGTGTTTGTATGTCATGGAAGCACGTAACAATCCAAAAGTATATTTAGTCCATTATATACAATTATATTTTTTTAAATTGTAACAACATCCGTGTGATTACACGATTACGACTCACCTGATTACCTGCTTACGGTGATCCAGCGTAGCCCCGGCTGCTCAGTTTGTATTCTTTAAACGGAGGCATGCGTGATAGAGCTTATTTTCGTTGTAGTACTGCATTGAAAAACAGCTGCATTTTCAAAGATGGATTTAATATTCCCCTTTTCTATGAGGTGAATCCTCCCGTTTTTGAAATTAGGTTAAAACTTACCTTACATGCGGCCATACGGGCCAGAGTTCGTCCTTTGCAGCAGACCAGCGCCCTTCCCGGCCGCCAAGACCCCGGTTACGGAAGCGGCGGCCCTTCGCCCTGGTGTCTGGCGCGGCGCGGTCAGGCAGCGGCGCAGTCAGGCGACGGCAGCGTCTCGGGAATTAGCAACGCGTGGTCCGGGCATTGGCGGCGTGGCTCACGGCAGCGGTGGTTGCGCATCAGCCCGTCGTCAGTCTTCAGCTCGAGTTTGAGCGCTCACAGTCATTGCCCGTGGCGTTCGTTCTTGCTCTAGCGACCACAGAGGCGGCCCGCGCTGTGGCGATGATGCATTCGGGCGACGTTTTGGCATCTCGCGGGGCGCGGCAATGCACCTTAGCGGCGCACGGCGATGCGGCAACGCATTCATGGGCGTCCCCCCAGAGGCCAATGACATTTCGCCCCTAACCCAGAAAGACACTTCTGCTCACTCTCGCCTCCCACATCGGAATATTACTTCTGCTCGTTCTCGCCTTCTCTATCGGAATGGCCCTTCTGATCGCTCGCCTCCCACATCGGAATGACCGAGCTTGTGTACTCTTAGGTTCGCGGGGTCACGTGGCCACTGAATTACTGGGTTTTGAAACGGCAAGTCCGTCTTTCCCGGTGAGTCAGCTGCGACGTCCTAGGTGCGCCTCTGTCGAGACGATAGAGCTGCATGCTTCTGCGTCCCCGACGCTTCCTACGCCCTCGGAGGTAGCAAAAGATGCACTTTTCTAGGATCTCTTACATTCGACCTCAGCAACGTTACATTAAATAAAATGTTAAAATACACCTCGCACCCTGTCGCGGGCGACCGTCAAATTATAATATATAATTTGTGAATATGTGAGGAAGGAAAAATATAATTACATTTTATGCAACATGACCGTAAACCCTAGACCCCACATAAATGACATTTTGTTTCTTGATACATACATTACTTATTAACAATCTACAAAGGACTATTATTATGCCGTTAGAATCTTTAATCTTGTTCAACAACGAATAAAAAGATAATCAACTGCTCGTTTGCTTACGTTCTTGGTCGTGAGTGCACAGTTTTGCTAAAACGCAGCCTTAGGCGCGTTTAATATTGGTAGAGGCCTTAGGCGCTTAATGTTGGTAAAGCATTTTCCGGCATTCGCCTGATATTAATTGGAGTACAAATAATTTTGAAAATAGGTAGCCACTGAAATTTCTTCCAGTGGTTGAATTCGACTTAACTATTGTGTCTAACACCCGTCACTGTCAGGATCCAAACCCTAGGATCTTCCGGACAGACACACACCAGACACAAAGGTACTATGGTTACGGAGCCATCCCAGCCATTCCAGTCATGTCATCAACAATACTCACCGTGCCCTCTCTGTCTGCTGCTCGGACCAGCAGCTGCTACTCCTGTCCCTTCACCGTCCATTTCACTGTAGATCGCGTCTCCGGGCGCATTTGGCGACTGCATTGCCGCACTGCCTGCCGGTCAACGAGCTCCTGTCACTCCGCGCAATTGCGCTGGGGTTAGGACAGCTGCGTACCCTAGCCAACCAGAGGCGCTGACTGAAGGGTAGGAAAAAACATTGGGAAAAGGGATAGAGGCGCTAAGGTTGATCTCGCGAATGAGCCCTGGTGGTCTGAGGAATTGGCAGAACTAGAAGCGAACTGGTGATGAGCCATTTTATCATCGGCTGTTCTTCACGCGTTCTTCTTGTGCTCAGGTCGTTTCAATTCTGCATCCAATAGCTAATGAACACTATATTCATTTCCAATAAATAAATACCAAAGATGTAGTTGATATACTTTCGGGGAGGGGAGAAATCCATTTTCCTGTGTTCCGCGCAAGCAATTTCAATCACGGGCTTTCTTTAAAACCCGCCAATGGTACCGTCTAGGGAAACTTTAGAGTAGGCGCACCTTGTGGGCGTCTATTGTTGTGTCTGGGAGTGTCACACAAAAATGTATTGCTAATTAGAAAACTTCTTTTATATAATTGAAATTACATTTTCAATTAAACTAATTGTGATTAAACAGCACGTACTTTCTCGCCCGTACTTTCACGCAAAATTACGCAAAATGTACTCGAATTTTAAAAAAATCGTACATGATCTAATTTCAAAATCTATCTTTTAGGAACAGATTTCGTTAAATGAAAAAATCTATCTTCATAATTGTAGTTGTATGAAGACGAGGGGGGAAATGGAATTTTTGCATTTTCGAAAAATTAGTTTTCGACGAAAATTACAACTGCAGTATTCCCTTTAACGTCCTTTATATTATCCAACCACAAAATTTAGTTAAAAACGATCTAGCCATTTTTTTGAAAATTTGAAAATGTCCCAGGGGCTTCATGTAAAGTTTCATGTACGGTTTGAAGTTCAAGGAGCTGCGACATCAGTCAGATCGATTGAAGAATATTTATTTCGGAGAAAATAGACTGAACGGTTTAGCCGCTATCGTTAACGGACGGACGGACAGAGAGAGATTTTGCCGTCATTGAATTTTTCGGCATCACACACCCTCAAAATATTGATTCTGGCTATATCACGTGTTAGAAGTCTTTTTCTAAATTTAGCAACTGTATGTATCAACTTTTTCGTTACCAGAGTCCTGTAATAAGGGTTTTTCTGCCAAAAATTCGCTTTTTTTCGCGCATAATTTTATAACTCACTACGACGTAAGCGGTAGCGAGAAAGTGCAAATGAGTGTATATGATGTGATTTTCATTTGTGAGAGAAATTGGCCTGTGATCATAATTTAATTTTATACAAACAAACGTTTCTTCTTTTTAGGTGAGCTATGACATGAACGAATACCGATAGCTGAAATGCATGAACTTCGCATCAGTACCAGTGGTGAGTTTTTGTGATTTTCAAACCTCCTTAATCACATGTCTCCTCTTTACCAACTTTCATAATACACTTTCTTTATTCCTTCGCTATGTAGAATGAGAGTTTTATTACAGATTACAGACTTTTCTTATTATAAAGATACTAGTGCCCGATAGTAACAAAAGCCGCACATCTAATAGGCGCCCCATTAAAAATGAAAATAAAATATTTCCTCTTGCTGGATCTTGATTGGGCCTTGTCCTTACGTCCGCAAACTCGCAATAAAACTGGAGTCGTTCGCGGGAAACATATTGATTATTTCTAACGAAAATAACAGCAGATTGCTGCACAACATTCAGCCATAGTGATCAATTAATAGCACACGCAATGCTACAGAATACTTCTTGTAAAATTTACGTAAGTTCTATCAGATTCAGAACATCACTGAGTTACACAGTACACGTCACGATTCTTTTGCACTCATACAGTACACTTTACAACAATGAATATTAAATGAATGTGAAATAAATTATAAGAAATGAAATAATTAAACCTTGAATATTAAATGGGCAATTGAAAATTCCCTTTGGACCTCTGGGACCTCACGATAAGTTGTGTATGGTATCCTCTTATTGCGAAATCGTACGCGTATTTTTCCCAGCGAAAAACAATGACGCCTCCAATTGTTCCCTCTGGATAGGGAGATACAGCGCCGTATTACATGTCAACTTGCATGGAATTACCTCCAACTAAAATCTCCCCCAATGGCCTACCGGCTCAGCCAGGGCAAGATGTAAGCTCTTCAAACCGGACATGTAGGTTGTGTTGTCTATGTGTGAGAGGACATAACATGTAGGTTGTGTTGTGTACGTATGAGAGGATTTAAGGCAGCGTTACGCTGCGTTACATAAAGGCGGAGGTATTTGATTAGTGTTATGTAACATTGATAGTTTTTAAAATATTTTATGCACTTTTTAATACCTCCTTTTTTAGTCTTATAATGAAACATTACATTATTATCTAATTATATTGTTTTAAAACGTAAATAATTTAAAGTTAACAGAAGTTGTTACAATAAATAGAAATATTTTTTCATCAATAATGTATTGAATCTGTAAAATTACGAAGAAAATATTCAAAACTGGTCCATAGTATTTTTATAATCCAATAAAATTGGCGCAGTAGATTCTCGCCCATTCCCCATCCAAAACGGCGGTGTGTGAACGGCTTCTGATAAAAAATGTTCTCGCCTCTGCGTCCTTCCTTCACTCAAAATTTGCCCCCACTTTTATTGTTTGGTGCATTCAGCATGGACAACTAATTCCGACCTAAATTATTATAAATTTTTAAACAGCAAACAATTACAATTACATATTTTTACTGTTAATGTATTTTCACTTCTAGAATTTATAGGGGGGCGTATCGCAATCGTTACCTAATTATTTAGGAGGAGTTCAATAGCGGGGTACGGGGGTGTTACAGGGGCAGAGGGGATTTTCAAAATACTCCAAATTTCCGTTACGTAATTTATGGACGGACACATCTGTGGACCGGACTGTGTCGCCAGCCAGCCGCCGCCCCGAACACTGCGCCCGCGACCCTGCCGCCACTGAGGATGTCCACCGCAGACGTGGACGAAACGTTTGGCCCGTCAATGCCAACTGGACCACGGCCTACCTTCCCGGAAAATATTTATATTCTATTCTCTACTAAGTTTCAATATTTCATTATTTTATAGTTTCAATATTTTTTTACGTTATTTCCCATTACTTCAGTTTTCTTATTAAAGTTTAAAATATCTTGCTCACTTTTCATTATTTTGTCGGTGCTATTACTTTCCTCATTTTTTATGGTTGCTTCACTTAAATTATTTCCACATAATCAAGGCAATTGAAGTTAAAAATATTACTTATTTAACATTTTTTGTGTAAATATAATGCAAGAAAAAAATTTCAGCGTTTAAATTGAACTATAACAGAATATTTTAGAAACTCCAAATAATTTTCTGTGCCTTTGTATTATATTTACATAAAACTCTTTTGGTCTACGTGAAAGACATACTTTCATAGAAGGAATGCATTTATTCCCCGCAGGGTATGCATACTTAGTATTTATCTTGAAATGAAAACTATGTAAGGTGCTGCAGTACTTCAATTTTCTTTTTCTTGGCTATGATATATCCTTTTGTAATTCGAACACAAGATCTGTTTATAACCCAGTTGGTTATGTTTTGCGTATTGTGAAATATTACTCTCGTTTTTAATAACATTTTTGAGATAGAGCTGGAACTCGGATTGGCTCAGAAATGCGAGTTATGCGTTTCAGGCATTGCATGCGCTAAGGTATTTCCATGTGGTACTCTTTTCATTTGAGTTCCAGTTTTTCATTTGTACTTGAATTGATTTTGCAACAGTACTTGTAATTCAGTGATAAATGAAGTATTATCACAGATTAGTAAAACTTGCAGTTCACATTTACTTGGATGATTGGATGGATTTTTCTTCATATTTCGTACAACATTCCAGAAAAATCTTATAAGATATGTAATGTAAAAATACTATTGGTTGAATTTATCGAATAGCGTGAAATTTGGGGGAGAAAGCATTACAGCCGTTCTTTTAATACTAGAATTCTCAACATTGTCGAAGTCGTCTCTCCTTTGTAAGGCGTTTGTGTTCAGATGTAATTTTGATGGTGGGGTGAGTCATTACGAAGAGTATGGAAATAATAATGGAGTGAGACGACGGAAAAAGACAGAACCCCGAGAAAACTTGCCAAGAGACTGCTTTGTCCAGCTTAAATTGCACAGGGATTGGCAGGAGATCTACCCCGGACCCAGCAGTGGAAGGCGTATGCGCTTGCTATTATACCACGAGTATCTGATGCTATTGGCAAAACAGACACTGACGTAAGAGTAATCGGTTTTGACACTTTTTTTCATCCGCAGTAGGATTCCTTTCCCACAACGAAACAAGTAACGTAGGCAGAACGTAACTTCAGAATACCAATAAATGTCTCCACTTTTATTTGTTCATTTTTCCAATATTTATTTATTCATTAACCCGCAACAGGGGAGAACAGATCATTTCCACTCCTTTATATTTTTAATTTGGTTATGTGTTAATGTTACCGATTTCCCAAATCCAATGTACATTTGACCAGTTACATGTTCTTTTAGGAACATACTTTATTTCTCCCGCCAATTACACCATATCGCATCAAGTAAAGAATTTTAACAAATGTGTTAATCATTACCATAACAGTAGGGTAAATAGAAGATACACATAAGTCTCCCTCTGGGAATATCATTTCAAACCAACGCTGCGTATGGAATACAGTATCATCCAAACCCCAATCGTACACCCGTTATGAGCATTCATTTTCCTCCGGTGTCATTTTTGTCGGAAATCCCATTTCCCTCCAGCTTTGTTTCCCAAGCCGCGTTTCTCATTCCTTACATTTCCGAGGGAGGTCGTCAGGAATTCCCAGACTCCATCGGAATCGATTAGTCGCTCTCGAGTAATACCCCGCCTCGCCTCGCCTCGCCTCGCCTCGCCTCGCCTCGCTTCGCGTCGCCTCGCTTGGCGCTAGACGTCGGCTTCATAATCACTAGAGGGCCTCGGGCTAAACGCTTCCTGACGATCGGTTTCGTGGTCTCTCCGTACTGTTATGAACTTCCCCCACCCCCGCCTTGCAGGCTTTGGGGGTTGGGAAGTCGTTGCCTGCGGAGGACGGCCCAATTAATTGTCTGAATTCCGTTGCCCGCTCCGCCACGCGTGAATCGACATTTCTGTGTTTCATTAAAATCTGCTGTGACAAACGACTGCCATACCTAAGCGTTGCTTGTGTAAAATAAAGAATATCAAGGAAATAGGTTTCAGGTCATTTGTTTTTAATGAATTAGTAATAAAGCCAAATCCAATTGCTCAATTATTGATACTAGAGAAGGTAGCTCTGAGTGAAATTGTGGAAATAATCCCCATTCTTAGATTAAGACATCATATGCAGCGTGATAAATCAGTGTTTGGGCATGTATAAGCTTTTATGTTCTCTTTTCGTTATATGAATAATTATCATCAGGTAATAAATGAAGAGGCCCATATTTTGACATTTTCAAATACTTGTCTCTTAGTTCAAGTGGAGAACTTTATATTACTACGTTTTGCTTGTCCCTCCCTACGGTTCCCATTCACAAATTCATTTATAGTTGAGTACCGCAGTTTTACCTCTCTTGAACGGTCATGTTCTCAAATACGTTGTATGAAAAACATTAATTATCTTCAGTTTTCTACGGATAAAAAATCTATTCATACGTCTGGATGCAGTATTGCTCCCACACAATTTGACATTCACACTTATCGGTTGACTTCATGTTTTTGATTGGATAATAGTCCATTAGATGCTTATCAGTAAGCATTTTAAAACAAAGTCACTCGGCTGCGATGATCGGCTATGGTTGGGTGTAATGGATGCGCAGACTGAAGTAATTTATTGCATAATTGAATATGTATGAAAATCGGGTCTGGGGCAAATAATTTAGTAGCTATCGATTAATGGGCAGTCTATCCATTGTATCCCGGCAGCCTTTCGTTAGTACTCGCGGAATGGTTCAGTATATTTGTAACTAAACTAGAAAATTGCTTTTATGTACTGTAAGTATTGGATTATTCAATACTCATTAATTTTGTCAAAATTTTATTACATACAAAAATGGTAATGCAACGACTTTAATTGACATTTTTTGCTTTTTTATGCGTACTTCTGCAACATATGATTTCTATTTCAATTTCCTCTTTTGTGCGTTCTGTATCTTTACGTCTTTTCTACATTCTTTTCTTATATTATTATTATTACTTATGATGTTTGTTTGTTTGTATTATAGCTTATGATAATGAAATTGCCATCGAAAACTGATTATCGTTTGAACAGGAAGGTTGTTAAAGACGTCAACTTGAATGATTTATTCCGAATATATTTTTTACGATCGGAGATATAGCACCAAGTCTCTTATTCTCGGAAATCCTCGTTTATTCTCTAACTTGGAGGACTTTTACCTACTTATAAAATCTTTTACCATATTGTAACTTTGTGTGTTTCTTTCGTTCTTTACCACTTTCTTCATTTCCCGCCCCGCTCCCTTCCGGACGTTTGCTGTTTTGCATTTCCTCCTCCCCTCTAAAAATGTATGCATCATGTGAATGGCGCAATCGATTATATTCAAATAGATAAAGTAGAAAGACCGACGCTTCCGCCACCACGAAAGTTTTTGGGCGGTCGTTTGCATAATACGCGTTTGTATTCTGATGAGGGGTGGCCGACTAACGTAATTTAAGTTGGGTGACAGTCGCTTTCAAAGCGCGGAAGTGGTGTTAGGGATATGTTCCGAGCCACTGTATAAGCGGGCACCATCAGAGGTCCATTCAGAAGTTGGGACACGAAAGGCGGAGGGAAAATGGTGCGGAGGGGAGGAGGGTGAGCGGGCAGCGGGCAGCGGACCCCAGCTACAAACGAGAAACGTTCGTCTCAAACACGCAAATTGAATATGGCGACTGCGTACGCTTAATTTCTCTTTCACGTTAATTCGTACCAGATTCGTGTGGTAACTTGTTCTTCTCCATACATTTTGAATGTGTTGTTATTTCGGTACCCGGATTCTTTGAACGTAAATTTCGTGACAAGTGTCCAGATTTGGTCTTATTTGGGTAATAACTCTTTACACGTGCACAAAACTCGAGAGTTTTTTAAAATTATTTTACGTGAACGGAGTGAGATAATTAGGAGAAAAGGTAGAGATCTGCTGTAACTGATTGTCAATGTGCATAAAAAGAAAACTATTAAGTATTTTTATAACGATAATTTGAGTAGTACACTAAACGTGAGGGATATTAAGTCAAAAATAGTACTTAAAACAGTAAATTATTTTAGGAGATAGAAAAGGCTTGCTCGAAATTTAATCTCTAAAATTTAATCCTATGTGAATAAAAGTGAAATTAATTTGAGATAGGAAATATCAGTTTGATCGATTTGTAAGTAAACCAAAAATTCAAATGGTTCGAAAAGAACGTTAAGAGGAAATAACATTTCCCATATGAAAATGGGATCTGTTAATAGGAAAATGTTTCATTATAAATTATCTATCATGCAATACGTTTCTAATGTTATATTTTCAGAGTAGATGATAATTAAAACACTATATAATATATTAAATATGAATTTTCGAAGTTAAGTATGAAACAAAGTTTGGCTTGATTACACAGTTTTGTTACATTTTCTGTTGGACGTTTTGAAACTCCTTGCATAGAATAATTTATGAAATTAAGATAGTACTATTTGTTTAGTCGCTGTTGAGCACGTAAACAGGAAGTCGTATTTTGTTCCGCGCAAAAAAAATTCGAAATCTCACTTTTGCAGTCGTTGGAAGTCTGTGAATTTAACATTAAATATAGAAGCAGAAGTTGGCGGGACGCAAAGTCAGCGAAATGTAACTTGTTTAGTGTGCCTGGAGCACTACGTTTCTGCATTCACAAAACAGAGATGCTTCTGTCCTGGGTTGCCTCGTGAAATCCGCGAAGTTCGCAATGTTTTCTATTTCTCTTGTAAACGCCTAAGTACGAACGGTACCAATCACTGAAATTACAAGTAAATTTGGACTTAATTAACATTAACGAACTTACATGTATTTTACGAAAAGAACTTACTTGACTGTACGAAAATATTTCTAACATATATATTTTTGAAATGTATTGTTTCAACATTTCCTTAATATGAGCTCGTGAAATGTGAAATGCGACAAAAACAGGACTACTTAAAACATAGAAATACGAACATACACAATTGACATCATCTTCTCAATCCAATTGCCACACACCAAAATACGGACGATGGCGGATTTTCAGCACTAGCTAGATAGCTCGGCCGAATTCGACCGTATCTGGAAGAGAAATCTGATGGCTGACTGCTCTGAGGTGTAGTCTTCCAATATATATCAGGCGAATGCCGGAGCAGTATCATAACTAATGGAACAGGGACCGTGCGCTATCATTCATTCCGCTTTCGTGTATTGTTTGCTCTCCCTTTCTCTTTCACCCCTCCCCTCTCTCACACATACATTTATACACACTGACACTCTTACACTTACATTTACTACACCACCATACCGATTAGGGAGGCCAGTCGGGAGATAGCTGGTAAGAGAAATACTTCGCACGCCGCCGTTGAGGTCGGCGCCGGATCTTGCCTCTAACGAAGGTGGAACACCAAGGGAAGATATAATCTACACTAATTATTTACCTGAGCCGTCGACGTGCCGGGAAACATCAATCAATTACTAGAAGTTTCCTTAACCCTTAGCTTCAGATACCTTGCGACATGTTACGTTAATACACACATTCAGTACTTCGAGTCGTAGTTACACTTTCTTTCATTTCTTTTCTCTTATTATACTATATGACTTATCGCAAAATCTGTTATTACCCTCTTATTTATATGATAATCTAGAAAAGTAATATATTCTCGAGTTCTCAAGACTTGCTCAATTTTATCATCAGAGCCAAAACGTCTTAGTTAACCGTCAAATAAAAAATACGTCTCAATACACAGACTTTTTTTGATAATTGGATTTATTCTGAATAACCCACATTATACGTGCTTACTAAAATACCAAGGAAACACATGCATATTCTTAATTTTATTGAGTTCTAGCTTGACACTAAAGTCAATGTAGCCCATAAAAAATCTTCATAAAACTCTATGACGTATTTCTAAACAATAATTTGTTACTCTAACGTGTTCTTTTTTCTTCAAAAAACCTAGACAAGAGTCAGGCAAAAGTATGATATTACATTTTGCTCCCTCCATTATTTGTTTTGTTCGTCTAGCCTCCAGAAGATCTCTCTTCTTTGTGTGGCTGTGTTATCACAAGAATAATGCAACTTAGGTCAAAGAAACGTACAATAGGGATAACATTATAATGTGGCATATGACGTCAAGCTGAACTTGAACGAAAGGACTGGGAGAGAAGGCGGAATAACACTTGCTTGGATTTCGTAACATATTCTGTTTGAGGCACACAGCGAAAAAGTACTCAGACTGAAATCCACCTGGATCACCGTGAAATATAGTCGCATCGAATTCTGCGCCATCTGGAGGAAAGGAAGAGCGAAAGAGTTACCAGGCTCGAACTTTTCGGAAGCCGCGCCAGTTGATCCGACTCGCGAGAAAATGAATCACCATCCGTAGCTGTTATTTTCTTTCCGGCGTCGTACATTCGAAAACGAAGAGCCATTATTCTACTACCGAGGACTCGTGAATAACCTAGGGCGCTTACGAACTTTTAAACCTTCCCCAGGCGCCCGCGTTTTCAACTCCCCCGCGCGCCAGAAGCTGCAGGTCTCGCCGCCGCGCCATCCGCCTCCGATGTCTCCGCCGCCGCCGCCACCGCCTCCACTGCCGCGTGCGCCT
>BOPP01000034.1:3554804-3572778 GCA_017312745.1 Gryllus bimaculatus
CTTCACTGACCTCGCCCACACCTCCTTCGCGCCGCCACGCCCCCCTTTCTCCCTTGCCGTCTACATCTACCGTGTCTCTGCCCTCTCCTCATTTCCATCGTTCCGCGCTGCCCTTGTGGCTCGCCTCCACACGCCCCTTATTGTCCCGCTCTAACGCCCGTCCGCCACGTACTCTGTTCGGTACCTCCCTCATTCGCCTCCTTCCCTTTTCCCCCTCTGCGAGCCACGTCCTCGCCTCCCACGCCCCCTTGCCCTTGATCTCTTCCACCTAACACGCCCTCGTCGACCATCACCCACTCGGTCCTGCTCCGTTGATCCCCTCCGTCTAAGCGACGCCTCCTCCTTCCCCTCCCCCGTCGCAAACGCCTTCTCCCTCCCCTCCCGTCTACCCGACCGCCTCCTCCCTCCCCCTCCCGGGTGCGCAACACGCGCCACCCCTCGTCCGCGCATGCGTTCGGGCCCCCTTCGCCGGACACCCACTTACCTGGGCGTGGCCGCATAAAAAAGGCCGCCGGCGCTTCACTCCAGGCGCGGCTAAATGTCATTGCGGCGCCGCCGGTCTGAGCGGCCCCCGCGCGCCCCCCGCCTGGGCGCGAGCTTGCGCCCCGCCCCCGACCACCCCACTCTCAAATTTCATTTTTGAGGCCGGCCTTCTTGTGACCTTCCCCGCGCAACGAATGCCGATATGATCGTTGGTGTCATCTGGAAAGTAAAACTTGCTTTACTTCTGCCTTAACGCCTACAACGCTTTTTTTCATGCTTTATCATTACCACATTATTTATTATTTTATTATTATTATTATTATATTATTATTATTATTATTATTATTATTATTGGTGTAACAGCTTGCTACTCAATATTATATCTGTTATTTTCTCTACGTATCGATTACCACACAATATATCGTTATTTGAAATTAATTAAATAAATGTTTGTGATTTTTGAGTGAATGTCATATTGTGAAACCTACGTAGATGGATATATCAATGAAATTCGGTGTGAAACCTGCATTTAAACTGGGGTTTGTTGTTACAGAAAACATGGGAATTGCTCTCTCGTTCTTTTTGACGATGATCCTCTCCCCGTTAGGTTTTGCGCACTTACTTTCAAGTCACTTTTTCCTGGCTCTTCTTTCCTTTCCACTCATTCTCAAATTACTAGTGTTTATTTTTTTTCAAATTATTGATGTTTCGTAATCAAGTCCTATTCCTCCTTCTTTCTGGAAATTTCTTTAAACCATCAATCAATCTGATATCGACTCGATTGCCCTCCACCTATAATACCATGGCCTCTCCACATTCACCTGATATTCTACAAACATAATCTTCCCTCTAGTGTCTTCGCCGTAATATATGGTTTTGTGCATAACATTAGGTGTGTTGGAAACGTACGGCTCATTGGTAATCTTGGTTCTGATGTGAAATGAGTAAAACAATAACGATGATATGTATTATGTGAAGTCTATTAGTCTGTCATTTCTGTTTTTTATATGAGCGTTCCTATATCAGAAGCATTACGTATAATACATAGAAAATTCGAGTTTCTTTCAACAGTGAGGCACACACATTCAAGAAATACTTGACAACAAATGTACTCGTGTTCACTTTGTATTCGTTAGCGATCTTCTTTTTATTCCCTGTTATTACTTATTTAGACCGTGGAAGTAGTGAGTGTTTCTTTGACATGTTTCTTTCTTTCGTCTACCTTTCCTTTACCTTGATTTCCTTACGCCTGCGTTTGCAGCCCCTCCTCTCTCCTCCCCGCCCCGCCCCGCGCCGCGCCGCCCCGATCCCTTTCGCGCCCCGCCCAATCTTCTTTTGGCCTCCATCTTTCTCCTAGGACAGGGGTCGCAAAGCTGCAACCCTTTGCCACACGTTACCTCACGTTGCCTCAGACCACACTAACCTATTCGGTAATACTGCAAAGCGTAGCGTTATACTACACATCATTTGACTAATCATTGAGGCAGCAAATATAAACACGAATTTGGTGAAACACGGAACAAGATGTAAAAATGTAGACAAAAATTGCATTTTTCGAAGTATCACTTATTACAACATAATTTCTCGCACTACTTCTGATTTTTGCCATTTTTGAAATATCAGATAGGTCTGCGAAAATGACACCTGCGTCATTTTATTAAGCGTCCTGTGCTCTATCCGATGAAACATGCGAAGAAGAAATTTAGAGCAGCTTTTTAGAAAAAATATAACAATTGCGACGAAATTCTCAAGAGTGCAGAGGAGAGCTTGGCTCAGTGTGTCGCGGTTTCCCGTGTTCTTTCTGTGTATTGGCGTGATTGGGGCTTTCTCCAAACCACCATGTATCGTTTGGTAAAATAATCTTTCCTTCGTGTCCCTTCCCTCCTCTGATTGGCAGGTGGTGGGGCGATGCAGTCTGCCTGCGGTCAAGGGGTATTGCGCTGTCAATATGACTGAGGACCACGACGTACACACCACCTTTCCCCCAAACATTAGTCAGTTCCGAGCGTCAGTACGGACTCTTAGGTCACATTTGGATGTTTATGCAAAGAATCGCTATAGGTCTATAGTGACGTTCCACAGACCACTACACCTGTGTCAAGGACTGCCATGGTTATGCATGTGCGTCAGGGTATCAAAGAGCAGTTGGGGGAAGGTCAGGGGACGTCGGTTTAACTTAACGGGTAACCATGCTAAGTGCAGAGATGATGATGATGATGATGATGATGATGATGATGAGAAAGATTTCAGCCATGAAATAGTACTTCAATGAATCATTTATCGCAATGTTCTTCCGTCGTTCTGCTGTGAAACTTGCGCGTTGTGGTGTTGAGTGTTGAGGGCGTTAGTGCAGCATTCGCAATGTAACTTTACATCACGCAGCGCGTGTAATTTGAGTTGGGCAGCAAAATAACGGCTACCTGCTCTAATCCCTATTGACCGGTAAAGTGCAGAACTTGTAGGCCACATCCGCACTTTTTGACGAAGCATAGGTCGCTGCTAAGATCCAACGTTCATTATGAAAAATTGCTTCCTCGGCATATTTCTACCGTTCTTCTGCGTCTGTGCACATTTTCTGTGTTCAACGCTCTGTATAAATACATCAAATTTTATATTTGATACTGAAAATATATTTTGATGTACTAGCTGTAGAAAGTTAATGAAGCTTTTGTAGAATACATTTTGTAATTTTCCTGCAACATATTAACATTTGCGCTTCAAGATTTGTTTGTTTCATATTGACGATATTCCTGAGTGCCAAATAAAAATATTGACTGAAGAAATTATTGTATAATTGAACGGTAAATTGTATACCTTTCAACTTCTTTTGAAGTTAATTGAAACGAAAACAAGAATAGTTATTCGTTTTTTTGTTATACCATGAGGAAAGTAGGGCCCTTAAGAACCTTACGAAGAGAAATACAGTTGCTTCACCGATAGAAAAGAGTATGCAAACAGTCACGTGTGTGACGGTTTAAATGAAATATTCAAAAACAAATTCAATGAACTTTCGTTAACAACGAATTTGAATTAGCTATACCACTAGATAGCAAAAATTCTGTATTGGCGAACCCGCCGGTGTGTTCGGGAGTATGTTACCAATTATTTGGGTCTGCGCTTCTGGTGTGAGAGTATCGGATTCCAACGCTCTCGAGAGACATCGAGTCCCTGTTCACTGTTTTTCTCATCTCTCGGAAAAAGAGCAATTGAATTTCAAGCATCCCGTTCTTTGCCCTAACTTTTACTCGAACTTTTTATTCATTGCATTTCTTCAGGGTTAGCATTCTTTATTTAAGATACTGGTCAATGGGAACTATCTGTTATACAAAGTGTTTATTATATAATTTAATATTATCACTGGTGATTTTCTTGCAGAAAATGGAACCTGTTCTCCCACATTTTGAGGATTTAAACTTACGATTGGTCGTATACGTAATGGAGAACCTCTCTCGCTGCATTATTTAATACACCGTGGAAGTATTTCTAGAATGCACCCTCTTTAATCACAAACAAAATACAAGTTGCCATCGTTTCACTTTCATTTTTTCTAATATTGGTCGTGGTGCGTTAACATAACATTGCTTTTTTTATCATATATTTCATTTTTATTATCATATCATTTATTATATATGTATATGTATATATACAATATATATATATATATATATATATATATATATATATATATATATATGTATATAATACTTAGCTTTCTTTAGTGTATTATGACAACAGCAGATTAAGAACAATCAATACATAATCTTTCTGATTGCAATTATATTTTTAAAAATGTTATTTATTCAAGTTCCCAATGAAAAAGTCAAGAAAAAGTGAATGTGATGTTCACAGGACTTATTTATTTGCTTTAACCAATGAAATGGTCTCAATATCCCGAAAAAAGTATCTGTTTCATTTCTATTTTAAACTCTATCTCAATACCAACAGAAATAAGATATATTTCTCATTTTTGTAATATTTTAGCTATCAGTTGGAACGTTACTATATCAAAAAATTAACGAAACTAAACAAGTGTATGTATTATTTATTGTAAATTGTAATATATTAATATTAATTATTGTAAATTAACACTTTACTATCCAGAACATAGTAGATATGAAGGTCAGGAGTAGTAACGAATGCCGGAGCAGTATCGTAAAAAACGGGCCGCGGATCGCGCGCGATTTTTTGCTTCATCTTTCTTGTCCTATACTTATCCCTTACTTACACACACTTACACTGAAATGCACTACACTACCACACATTCCGTAAGACCATTCGTGAGCTTAGAACTTGTTCCGGCTGGGGCGGTTCCCCACTGACAGGAGACACTCGGTTGGGGAAAACCCCCGCTAGGTCGGCGCCATCAAGCTAGGGAAGATTGCCGCCATCCACTCACGATAAAACATGCACTATATTTATAGGACTAATGACCTTAGCCGTTGTCGCCTCTGAAACCACTAATCAATATATCGAATGACCGCCACTTCCCGGCGCACGATTATAATACTTACTCTTCTTACGACGTAAGGCAAGAAAATTAGAAGATTGGGAAGAAATTATTCTGTGCGAAAAAAAGTTTGTGGCGCAAGTATGCTTAGGCTTTGCACCCCTGCCCTACGTTTTTTCTGCTTGCTGAGAAACGGGTCGGCACCGATTTTCGTAAGCTTCAAGCCTCCTTTCTTGCCTTCTTTTTTTCTTTTTTAGTCGACGTGACCGCTCTCTCTTTACCACGTTGTATTTACTGCATACGTTCCATCTTATTTATGGTGGCGCTCTCCTGCGTCTCCTTTTATGTTTATAAAGATATATCCTGGCAGAGCGCAGCCGAAAGCTTTTCAGTACCACTGCGTGCCTCCCACGCCTAGTCTGAAGGAGGGCGTATGCAGATTTTGTGTCGAACGGCTGTGCGGCAAAGTTGTTCGAACGATTGAATGAGTAAAATTCTTCCCTCCTTTTACCGTAGGTAAATATTATTGCAGGCACTAGGATCGGGAGAATTTCCCGACGAAGAAGCAGTGAAGTGGTGCGAGGTCAGAATAATCTCACTATGCATTATTAAGTAAGACACAAGGAAAAGAGGAAAGAAAAAAATTCCTATCGAATGGAGGGTGCGCATAAAATAAACAGCGATCGTTATTTCTATCGGGATAACAAATGACATTCAAAGAATATCCAATAATCGGCATCTTTTTTTTCTCAAAATGTTGCTGAAGTTATTTCGTGTGGGCTATTTCATCATGTACATTGGTACTGGCTGAGTTTACTTCAGAGCCAGCATTGCCGGTGTCTCTGCAACGATTCTGCCCACGAGGTTCTAAGGTTTGATATCGTCATTCGAGACCACATATAGATCTTGGTCGAATTCTGCAACTGTATGAAGGAGAATTCATGTGGCCGGCTACTTCGATCGGTAGTTGCCTGTGGTTTCTCCGATCAGAACCACGCGAATGCCGGGGGTAGCACTTCAAGAAACTGGCCACGGACTGGCCACGATCTTTCCTTCTCCTCCTCCTTCTTCTCCTTCTTCTGCTCCTTCTTCTTCTTCTCCTCCTTCTTCTTCTCCTCCTCCTTCTTCTTCTTCTTCTTCTTCTTCTTCTTCTCCTTCTTCTTCGTCTTCATCTTATTCTTCTTCTTCCCTGTTTTATGATTTTCCCATGCACTCACGCTTACATCCACACACATCTGCGATTTTCGGAGACCAGTTGGGAGCCTAGAGTTTGTCCTGGCTGGAGCGGTGACCCGCTGGGGGAGATACCGTGGGGTATTCAGGGGAGGAAAATCGACACCTTCAGCTATAATATATCCATTACTTTACGTGGACTAATAACCACAGCCGTTGACGAGCCTGGAAACACAAATCCCTTAATCAATCTATACCGGTATTGGCGAAACTAAGGAAACGCTTTACAATTCGAATGTACATTTTTTTCAATCTTTAAGGCCAAACAATGGCTCACCCATCCTCATATTGTCAATTGATTCAGAAAATTTTCGACAAGCGTCAGATTGGGAAAGGCGACATGTGAGTCGAATGATATGGAGGTCGCGTACTCGATTTACATTTGATGGGTTGTCGGTGAAATTGTGATGGTTGTGGTAATGGAATTCTTATATTGACTGATTTCTTCCTGAGATTCTTTGGTCATTCCAGGTGAATGTCGGAGTAGCACCCAAAAATACTGACCACGTTACTATAGGCAATCCTTCCTTCCTTATCACGACCTAATTCCATGAGGGCGTAGGCGTCCGCTGCCGGAGTCAGTAGGTGCTTGTCTGTCTGGGAAACAACGCGTCCTAGGCACAGGTGCTAATGTTTCAACAGCCATTCTGTGACATTCCTCAGGGCTAAATGCCATTTCGCAAGCAGTTACAGTACAGCAAACAGAAAAGCAGTACAGCAGCAGTACAGCTAGCAGAGATATTCATTTAACAGTAACTCCCTCTTCATCGTATTCTTGCCGGAAAAGGTGGCTCAGGGCATCAACTGATATAATGCATTGCCTCTGATCGGGTGGTCCCAGGATTCGAGTTCCTACGGCGGTAGGATCGTTGACCCTAGCTTGTCAACTACATCGAATTCATCCGCTTTCTGGAGGAAAATTCTAGCGGCCTTCTGCTCTGATCGGTAGTTTTTCGTCGTTTCTCCAATCAACACCAGGTGAATATCGGGGCAATACTTTAACAAACGAGCTACGAGCAGCGCGCTATCTTTCCTTCCTCTTCCTTGCCCCATCCTTACCCTTTCTTACACACACTTACACTACACTAACACCACCGGGAAACCAGTCGGGAGCTTAGAGCTCCCCGCTGGGGCGGTGCCCAGCTGGTGAGAGATATCTGGTTGATGAAATCCCCGCAAGCCGCCAGGTAGTTCGGGGCCATCCAGCTGAGAAAAGATCTCCGCCTCCTCTTCCGACAAAAAAACAAGCACTACACTTACGGTACAAAAAACCTTTGCAGTTAACGTGCCCGAAATCACTAATCTATTAATCAGTCATCATATTCTTCAAGGGTGTTAATGATTTTCCCCACTGTTCAAAAACCTGAACTATTCTTCACAAATGTAAGATTTCCAATACACTGTCATTCATGGAAGTTGTGTAGCATACGTAGAAATAGAGTGGCGAGGAGAATGGACAGGTTACTGTTCCCTCTGCAAACCACTCCCTTGGTAGCATACACAAGAAGAAACTTAGGGTTCTAGGGAACACCTTTTTGTTGTGAAGTCGAATTCCTTTCCATCTGCCGTCAAAGATTCGTGCAATTCAATCCCGTGCCTCGAGGCCGCCTCGCATTTCCAACCTCGGCGACTCGTTCCATTCCAATTCGTTCCATTCCGATTCGTTTTGCTCCGCTCGACGCCGCTTCGCGACGCGACGCGACGCACTACATCGCGCCGCGGCGTGGCGTGGCGTAGAAAGGGGGCGCTGCCACAAAGCGCGGGGAATAGCCGTCGACGCGCGCTTTATCTGCGTTGCACGCCCGTCATTCATTCGCCACTGCGATCATGGCGCGCTTTGAATACTCGACTCGCGTGGAAGCGGCGGCGGCTCGATGCACAGGCGAG
This sequence comes from Gryllus bimaculatus, assembly GCA_017312745.1. Classification (NCBI taxonomy): domain Eukaryota; kingdom Metazoa; phylum Arthropoda; class Insecta; order Orthoptera; family Gryllidae; genus Gryllus; species Gryllus bimaculatus. The sequence goes on from BOPP01000034.1 coordinate 3,562,855, forward strand.
CAGGGCATGGAAACGGACGGGACGAACGACATAACATGATGATGCGAGGCATTAGGACGAGGTGTCCGGGACGGGACGGGGACGGGGACGGGACGGCGACGGGAAAAGGATGGGTACATTCTTCTTTCTTGACTGTAAAGGAAAGTAAGATGCGAGGACGGGAAAAGGAAGCGAAGCAACTAAGACGGAATGAGAGAGCGGGGACAGTCGGGGATGAGACGAAACGAGGTAAGACGGGGACGACAAAATGATAGGACAGAGGCAAGAACAGAATAGGGAAGAGGCGAAGCCCGGGTAGGACAAACCAGGACAAGACAGATGAGCGGCGACGGGACATTGGCGACGGGACTGAGGCGTCGGGATAGGGTGGACGCAAGAAAGGCGTGAGTATCATGGGAGCCCAGATACGTAGAAACTAGGGCGGCAAAGCAGAGAGGAAACCGAGGTGACGGCAGGTCAAAGCATGTTACTAGTCCGTGAAGGACAGACAAAGATGGGTACGTGGCGAGAGACAGCGTAGGTGGGGGCGCATTCGGATGCAGTCAGGGTATAGGTGAGACGATGAGTCTTCGTGGGGCAAAACGGACTGAGACCCAAGTGAGATCAGGGCGAGAACATTACTTAAGAGACCGTCAGTATTGGCTTGGCATCTGTCCGTGCGCGTCCTCCTGCGGTTACTCCTGTCCATTCCGGACAGCCGACCTGCCCGCCAGCAGTTGTTCTAACGGATTGATACGAGTGCACTGTTCCTGTGGTTAGCCACTGGAAAGTTCCTAATCAGCTGTCACATATATACAAACGCGTCTATGGTTATGGTATAGTCCATACTATTACTCATTGAAATATTTCAACGAAGTTTTACAAATAGTTGTGAATGAATAAACTTTGAATGAAAGTGAAGTTGTATTTGTGAAATATATGTTTACACAACTATGAAGTATAATCACGAAAGGTTTATTATTATATTTGTAAATATTTCTAATGTATTTAAAGATATCCTTTTTAGTTGTTATTTATAATTCTTTATTTACATATTTATGAAAACAATCCTTTCATTCTATGTGTGTAATTACGAGAGGACGGTAGTGTAGATTTTTGTAAAGGCTAAAAACTGGAATCAGTTAACGTATGGATTGCGTTAGCAGTTGATCGAACAGTTTATAGATAGTTGGTGCTTTAGAACCCACTAATAGTGAAGCGAAAAACTCCATGGCACGTCAAAGCGCGATTCCTACGTGAATGCGCAGGTCTGGGGAACGCCGGAGCGGATATTGATGGATAAAGGGGAACGCGCGGTGTAGAGTGGTTAATCGTGGGGAGACTTTCTGATATAAAAGGAGAGCTCTTCTAGAAGCGGTATTAGCAAATTACTCGCACGTGGCACTACAACTAGTTCCATATAGGGTTGTAAAAAAATTGTTCACACCAAAAGGGCATTACGAGTGTCTTAGTGGGGGGAGGGGTGGACGTAATCTAGAATGCAATACCCAAGCAGAAAATTATCTATGTTCTTGGCAGTGTTCTACAAGAAATCCATTTTTAAAGTATCTGTGCAATCTAAACATTGAGAGTAAGTTGAATAGAAATGGGAAACAATTACTGTCGACATAGAAATGAAACTCGTACCGAGGACATATTAAGATTTAATAGGTATCACTTCATGATAAAGTTAGATAAATATATAAGTCTATTACAGTTTAATAAATTTCAATTACAGAAAGAATAATAAATGTCTGTGGAAGCAGTACTAATTTGTAGTAAGTAGAGCGGAGTCTAGAAATGTTATCAAATGATCACATTATGAATGTAAAATAACATCTGCCTGTGGTGAGGAAGACTAGTGGCTCAGTAGCGTACGATTTCCTGTATTGTTACCTTTCAGGTGATGAAGACGTCAAAGTCTGGTAGGAGAAAATACGTTACCCCCCGTCGAATTTTAATTACTCTAGAAAGAGTTTGGTAGATTACAGTGTATTTTGTCTTCATCTCTACAGAGTAGCTTTTCCCTCTACAGAGTTTACTCTTCGGTTGTATCACATGATTAAAGCTGTAGCTTTGATACTACGGAGAAACAATCTGGGAGTGAATTCGAACTAGCTCTATAGCTGTGTTGAAAATTCACTTTTTTCGAGTAACGTGGATACAAATATCAAACTGGGGAAAGAGTAAAGCTTCTTCACAGGTGCTTTCTTACCTTCTTTTCCAGGCTGGTCAAATTCGAGAAAAAGCAATAACATACTATGAGCAGTGCAAAGAGAAATTATAAATTTTGGGTTCGAATTAAATATTGTTTAAATAAATTCCCCCAACAGCGAGCATTTCTGTTAAATAGAATTTTGGAAGGCCCAGCAAAATGATTTTGTTGTTTCATTCCTTGTATAGAAATATTACCTTGCATGCATGATAATCTCTTTCATTAGTATTTAAAGAAGTAAGATATGCTTAAAATTGTCAGTTATTAGAGCATTGATATAAAAAAATCACTGTTATTTCATACAACATAACAAATATTGATTTTTTGACTTTGTACAGCTTCGTAAATGTCGTACTGTGCGTGGTTGTGGAACGAAAACTGTGTATTGAACTCCATTTTCGTCACGTTTCGGTCGGCCCACGTCAGCGTGAATTTATTTCATATTGTCACGTGTAATAATAGTAGATTTCGTCAGCTGAAAAGAACGTTGAAAGCAAATGACATGTGTTGATGTAAATACCTGCAGACTGCTGTCACGTTGATACAAAAGGAAAATGGGATAAAGCAAATCAGAGCAGGTTTGTTTCGACGTTGTACGCAATCGTTCAAAAAATCTTCGATTTTCGTTGTGCAGTCTCCACTGAACATCACTATTTAATTGTATTGCAAACTTCGTTTTTACATGTTTGGACTTTTATCAGCACCAGAGACCAGTTTCGTGTAGCTTACAGGAGAACAATGGTATTTTGCACTACTCATGTGAAAGCAATACAATCATCTCCGTTTTCTTAACATTTAATTATAATGCGAATATTCGAAATTATACATTTAAATATACTTAAACTAAAATATAATCTGATAATAATTAATTTTGGTAATTGTAAGAATATATTTAAAAGTTTGAAACTTTAATATACAAAATACATAAGTTTCCAACCGGTTTCATATATATGCTGTGTTCCTTAATATCTTTCCGATTATTAATACGTATCAGCACTGTATAATGATATTTGTATGCGTTAATGACTCCTATTGTGGTTTTGCTGTAGGCTGAAAAAACATGAAAAAGATCATGGTATTACAGCGAGAGATGAAACTTTGAATCTTGGAAAATGTGATGGGATAGCAAAGCTGTGAAATAGTGGAAAAAGTAAACACACTACTAACGTTTTATTTTCTACGAGGCTAAAATAAATTATTAAAGTTAGATGTTTAAATCAAACAATATGAAGGTACTTAATTACTATCCATTTATTAACAAACACATACTCACACACATGAGACGTTGAGAAAGCAAATGTACGTTAGTTTGACATAATGTAATTATCAGGACGATAATATTTGCATGTTTTAATTCTAGTAATTCTATTGTCAGTAAAATTACATTTTTGGTGTCCTCTGTATTAACAATTGTTCAAAATTTATATTGCTAACATATTAAGTATATATTTCAAACCCTTTTTTCAGATGCAAATTCCTTATCCCGTGCTAAGTGAAATTTATTTAAACCAAATGAAATACCTACCCGCTTTAGAACAATACATTTCTAAACCACAGTGCTCTCCAGTGTATTTTATTTGATATTGCGAAATATACGAAACATTTACCGGTAAGGTACATAAACTCTCTATGGTCTTCACGAGATTTTTAGTTTTATAACTATAAATATTTCAGGCGACATAGGCATTCTATATATCAAAAGTACTTCATGGATTGAAAATTGAGAAACATTCGTGCCTGTTTTACTAAATAATGAAATGTATTATATAAGAGTAAAGTTGACGAAAATGAGAGCGGATCGCTCTGGACCAGAAATAATGAAATAAAAGATCCAAATCTAAATAAAACACACAAAGTTTATTAAAACAAATGAATAGAGGATCTGATATACGAAGTTATGATACAGAATGTGGCGTCATAAGAACCCTGCGAATTCATACATTGTTGTACATCAAATAATTCCGAGTACATCAAGAATCTAACTAGCATTAAAGTAGTCTGGTCTTACTAAATAAATAAATCAGCGTGAAAAGAAAGGGAACTATTCTAAAATGCATTTTTGATTTAGGACACTTGTTGTTTTCGCAATGCAATTTGTACTGTCAATGGGGGATTCACGTCATAACATTGTTTAGGTTTTAAATTGCAAAATGAAGCTAGTTTTATTACGGAGGAAGGGATTAATTTACTGAGATGTTTCGTTACTCTATAATTTTGGTTTTGAATGTTTGCAATGCATATGCATGCAATGGCGTATCTACGGTATGGCAGACATGGCACGTGTCGTGGGCAGAGAGGCGCTATTTAGAGTAGACGCGTTCAAATAAACAACAATCCTAATTTGAAGTATCCTGGGACGCAAATTTGGCATGGACCACACTCGTTCCCTCTTTCTTCTTTCAAGTCATATCTTCACCCATTACTTACACACACTTCCACTTACATCAACTACACTACATGTCGGGAACTTCGAGGTTGTCCTGGTTGGGGTGGACCCCTCAATATTCTGTTGGAATGCAACCCGCAAGCCAACGTGTCGGCGCCGTATCTCATCATCCAGATAGGGAAAGGATCCACACCACTTGTAGTGTTAAAGGCAGGCACCACAACGGAAAGAATGACCGTAGCAGTCGACGCGCCCAGAAACACGAAGTAATCAATCAACCAATCAGTCTGCGAAATGGGAAATCCTCGCCGTCATTGGGAAGCTCCCGGTACCGGACGAGCACGTGGGGCAAATGGAGCTCTTCTCCACGGTCGTGCCACCGACGCCGGAACGCCGGAACCCGGATGAGCTGCGTCGTAGTTGCAAAACGACGTCCCTGCGGCGAGAGAATAGTGCCTCGTCCGCGTACTCTCGCCATACCGCCATTCGCGCGCGGCGATGGTGTAACGGTTAGTGTACCGGGCTGTTGCACCCAAGTTGGCGGGTTCAAACCCGATCGATGCCGTGGATTTTAAGGGCGAAAAAATCGCGACTATGGTTATTTGATTCTCCCACCCTCACTTACTCAATTATAAGATACACCACGATACTCGCGGAATTAAGTCGTTATCCAAATAGTAATCGGCAAGAAAGTCATTATTACTTCGGCCAAATGCAGTTGCTTTACTTCCCGCTCCGCTAATTTCCAAACCATTTCAGTCCAAGTTATGTTTCAAAATACATTCAGCGTTCTTAGTTTTAATAACACGCAATAGTCTGCGAATAATCGTACTTTCGCACATATGTTATTTGCGAGATCCTTTAGGAGAGCTTTGAAAAAGAGAGACCCTATTACACTTCATTTTGGAACACCAGTCATGACATAGGTAATATTGGAAAACTGTTGAATTCCTTGAACTATTTCTTGAAAATCTGATTCTCTAACAAATGATCACCAAATTCATTCTAGTTATTCCGTCATTTTTCTTAGTGTTATTGCCACTTTTAGAGCGTTTACGCATTTTTATTGTATGTTTCTTAATGTAGATATAAGTGTTAGCTGTGCTTTGGATATTAATATAGATAAATTTCATTCTTACACAGGTGAAAAGCAAAGTTACTGGTATATATATGTATATATATATATATATATATATATATATATATATATATATATATATATATATATATAAATTTCATCGTTAATATAGAATAGTAAAAACTGTATGTAACGTATGCAGGAGGACAAGTAAATCAGGTTCACCTTTATGCTTCAAACGAAATATTGATGAAAATTAGGTAAAAACTACGAGATATGATCAGAGTAGTAGAGTAACTTATAACTTTGTAGAATGCTGCCCTCGAACAAATCTCAAAATGACGGCTTTTGACCGTCTTTCACTGACCCCCTTTACAATAATTGGGTCCTGTACTACGCGTGGGTGAACATTCTAATATTCTGAGCGTTTATTAGCTAACAAAAAAATTTACAACCATGCGATGTAAATTGCACTGAATAACAAATCGTCAATTTAATTTTACTTACGTTTCACTTCAGACATTTTGTACGTTTGTGCCACCCGTGTAGATAGTGGTATACCCACAAGAGTTAAATTTCCAATTTTTTTTTCGCGTGTAGGCCAACTTCGACCACGCGTGAATATTGCTTCAACAGGTGCAAATACCTTTATCTTGGTGGGATCAGCATTTTAGCTGTATCCCGATTTTTTATCCCCCAAGGTTGTTACCCCTGGGGTATGAATGATGAGAGTGAGGGATGAAAGGACGGCACACACTTCTAGACATACACAAATACACCCATGACCGATGTGGGAGTCGAACCCGCGACCTAGTGGTCGGAGATCGCTACGGCACTACTACCCCAACGATCTCGGCAATCTTGACCGGCTAAATCCCCAAGTATGTAATAACGGGTCCTTAGAGTTCTCGTTTTGTAGATAACGGTCTAAGAAATGTAATGGGTTGTATCTTCAGGGGCACGAAATACGGGTTTCAGTGGACTACGAAGTTCCATTTCCGAATTACGCACAGTGGATATGTGAAGTCAAATGCTTATGTGACTCGATGTCATGACATGCGTGTCATTTGAGAATAACTACCAAGAGATCGCTTTGTACACCACAAATTCCATAGGAGATAGCCGTCAATCAATTTTTTTGTATATCAGCATTATAAACGACCTTTTCCGTTGCAAGAAACCGTTCACAATCGGGCATTTTACGGGACAAATGATGACGTTTTAGTATTTTACAACGCGAATGATTCCGTCATCACACGCTCAGCCAATCGCAGCGAGAGAATCACGGGGAGGTAAAAGTAAACGGAATAGCCGACCACCGTTTCCTGTACAGAAGTCAAATACCTTGCTTTGCAAATAATGCTTAAATACAATAAAAGCGTATTCAACGTGTTTATAACGTTGCTTTATTGCATTCGTACAAATTTGAAAACTCGCCCCCAACGACGCTCGTTTTCAAAACGTGTACTTATACAATGAAGCTTAACATTATAAACTAACTGCATAAACTACTATTAAAAATAAGATACATGTGGTTAATTATCTGAGTAGTGCCAAGGAAAAAAAAGATTCTCTAAGATGAGAATTTTCTCTTCACCATACGAAATTGGCAACGCAGTATCTTCATAGTGCTATATGAAAGTATAAGCATTTGAATAGAACATAAAGATGTCGCCACAACAGTGGAAAATTAACATTTATGTAATATTTCAGATAATGGATCTCTCAAAATTATTTTTCGGTTTCATGTATTGAGTGCAGGGGAGATAGTGGACTCCCTAAGACACGAGTCCCTATTTCATTGTGTTTATAAAGAAATTTGCAGTTCCAGTCCGAAATATGAAACAGTCCTCTTAAAAACCTCGCGAGTTCAAATTATTCAAATAGGCCGTATTAATCTTGTCCGCATAAAGTGAACGGAGCTTGTGTAATTACGAGTTCTCCCCCTCAAACAAAGGCCGGAGTGAAATGTTTCTTGAACTGCAGACCGCGACCATTCTCTCGTGACTGCATATCCCTTTCAGCAACAAGCATTTCTTCCTCGCGTTGAAACCTTTTTGTTATCAATGTCGTGCCTGCACAGAACGCCCCCGCATGAAATATCTGCCTTTTCGATCACAAGAAATTTGCATAGCAGAGGTCTTATTTGTGACTTAACGGCTGCTTTGCCGATGCATAGTTCCAACGCGGGGCGGTTATGGAAGGTTTTTGAAACACGGGTTCCCATCAACGATTTTTTTTGTCTCGGTTTAGACCGATACGTTTGCTCGCCTCGGCTTGAAAGGGTAAATAATAGCAACTACATTTCCTTTCCTTTGTGTCCTATTTGTCAAAAGATGACGCGAAAAACGACGGGGAGAACATTGACTCTTCGCCGTTAGCGGGAATAAAAATGAAGAGGCTCCTTGCCACCCTTAAAAGCACTTAAGGGAGATGCCTTTGGAGAGGGTCTCAACTCCGGACTAGTTAGCACTTCTCGCTAAAGCTCCAAAGCAGCATGAACAGCGTGTCTTTTCTGAACTCCCCCTTCTCCTTTCTTTCCGTCGCGCGCTAATGCTCGTGGTTTAACCTCTCGCTCGTCGGGGATGCATTTGCATTCCACTTCCTGCAATTTGCGTCCTTTGGCGGAATCAGTCGTGCGCTCTGACGTTCTCCTTGTGGCACGCTCGGCTTTGAAGATGTAATTGAGCCAATTAAAGTTTCTAATTAATACTCTGCCTCAAGTCAAATATTATTTCAAGAGTTTACTTTTTAAGAGGAATGAAAGAAATACAAGTTCTGTTTTTTTTAATGTAAATTGGGTATTTACCTGCTAGAAGGAATAGAGCAAAAGACGTGCCCGTGTTCCTAAAGGTAGCATTCTTACAATGTAATTCTGATTTTCCCTGGTTTAGTGCAAGCAGCGCACGCTGATCTTTATCTCGGAAAATGTACGTGCATTTTACTTACGTGCAAATTTGACGGAAATTGTTATATGTAAAATAAAAACAACCGATGTCACTACACTAAACATTCGTTGACAGTAAGTAGCATGTTCCCCCCTCTACCTTTGGGTGTCGGAGTTCTAATCCCTGTCCCATCATGCGTAATAGTGGACAAAGCGGGATCGCTGGCGATGTTCCCGGAGTTCTTTTGCTGTCTACCACTCCACGCCTGGCTCCGTTCCCATCCATCATTCATCAGGCACTGCCCGTCGTCCCAATCAAATCCCCGAGTGGATATGAGCGTAAGCTCCGGTGCCACTCCCGCCGAAGGTAATAAAAAGTCTTTCCTCTGTCACCGTATGCTTCCCTCAATGCATTTCAATATAGCTCGAGATTCTCTTGCGTCGAATGCTCTCTACGCACTACAGACTGCTGAGGATATTTTGTTTTCGGCGTTTCTTTTATCTCTATTCCTTGGTTCCATGTTCTCCACACATTTGAACCCTCACACGTCGTACCGGCGAAGGTGGCTCACAGCGTCAACTGGTGTCACTCCAAGCGTCTGACCGGGAGGTCCGTGGGACTTCCGATAGGACTAGGAAGCTAGATAACTCTCCGGAGCCGCCTAGCGGCCGGTTGTTTTCCGTAGTGTCTCCGACCGACGCCAGGTGTATGTCAGCAGTACTCTAACAAAAGGGGCCATTTAGCGAGATGTTTCCTTCTTCTTCCTTGATCTATCCTCACTTACACACACTTAGACATATGTGCACTATACTACCACACATGTCGGGAGATCGGACAGGAGCTTGTAGAGATGCTCCGCTGGTTGAGTGGAATTGGTTGGGGAAAACCCCGCTGTACTACGAGTAGGTCGGCGCCGGATCTCACTATCCAGTGGGGATTGAACACTGCCACCTCTCGTGATACAAACGCTTTACACATACGAGATTAATGACCACTGTAGTTGAGTTACCCGGAAACACGAAATAATCCATCAGCCAACACCCGTACTGTCACGATCGTTACAAGCCCAACGCCCGTTGCCCTTAACATCCTTGTAGATAACATACTTCTTAATTTAATTTGAGTGCATTTCTGTCCTCTTCACGCATCTGTGTAGTTTTGTCGTCAAAGCGCTTTACACATCTGGCGCTCGCTTCCATCTCACGCCGCCTTCCCTGTGCGATTCGTATTCTCCGCGCGTTCGCGCCCGTCCCGCACACCTCACGCATTTTATGCTCTCCACGCACGCCCTACGTTCTCCCTCGGCTCTCGAGGAGCAGCCAGGTGCCGCCTCGCCGAAGCCCCTCCACGCACCACGCATCTCACACGGCTGCTGTAG
>BOPP01000034.1:3576916-3609242 GCA_017312745.1 Gryllus bimaculatus
GTATCCAGTCTCATCCTTCTACTCCTCCTCAGTCTGCTCCGCCCATCAGACCTGTCACCTCTGCTTCGCTCCGCCTCTCTCCACTCCCGGTTATCCCGCTTAGGCCCGTCCAGACTCATTCCGGTCCGCTCTTCCTCATCCAACCAATCCCCTCTTCTTTCTGCCTGACCTCTCCCAATGCAACCCGTCCCGTCTCATACTGTGACGTCCCTCGTTACCTCTTCTCGCTCTATTCCACACAACTCCGTCACGCCGTTTCTCTCTCTTCCCCCACGTTACACTATTTCCTGCATTACCGCAGTCCGCCGTAGCCCATACGATCCTCTCCATTCCCCACGCCACTTTCCTGCTCCTCTCCTGTCAGCTCGTGTTACTTCCCAGAGATCTTTATGTTTTGAATACAAGGTAATTGGATAATTTCGAGTGAAACCATTGTGTTAGTCTCGGCGAGTAACAGAGTCTGAATTATTAGTAACAGAGAGGAAGGCTGGGAAGAGAGTGGTGGCAAATAGAAATTACCAGCAACGCAATACAAATCGGACTAGCTGAATTGATTGGTTTCCAAGAAGTCGGACATTAGAAACCATTCCCGCGTGATATAGAGATACGCTGAAGGCTACGATAATTTCACCTAGTTATTTTGAGAACTCTAATGATAATACTTTGAAATCTAGATGATGCTGGGGTTAATAACTCTTTGAAAAATCCCATCGGCGAATTTTAAAAAAACTGATAATTGGATGACTGTATGTACACGTATATTTTAGTTCTATAGCATAAGAAACTGAAATTTTGTACAAATTTTAGTGATGTAGTAGGTAATGATGTAATTATAACTTCCATCGCTATTTCAACAATTATTGAATATTTCAAACATTACATTTATTTTCTCGCAACTCTTAATTGTAAGTAGCAAGAAACAATAATGTATGCTGCAGTAGAAAATACTCATATATAGACAGAAAAATACATTCTATGTATCCCGATACAAAAAATGTATTTCCTTACTCTTACATTAAGTGAATTACATTTTTCTATACGTAGTGTAATGAAAATCAATATGTTGAGAGTTAAGTGTTTCTTTTGAAATATGTCTGTTCGTCAGTCTCAACAACACGAGCTCCTAAACCGTTGACAATTGTTACCAAAATGAATATACATCAGTAATCACACTGTCGCAGCGCCTGGAATTTTAATGGGATCTTTTAATTTTGGTCGGTAGATTACAATAAACCCTTCAGGTATATTCGATTTTTTTAATTCACACGATTTTTTCTTTTCATTTTATTCGAATAAAGCAAAGAGCACTATAAAAATGCACAGGTCCGATTTTAAAAGTTCTTTTTATACCTTTCAACATTATTGAAGGTAGATGTCTTTTCTTGATGGTATCTCTACTTTATAATTACATCTTTAAATAATATCATGTACAATGTTATGAAAACATGAATAGTTTTCGCGAAACAATTGACTGTAATCCTTACCATAAAAACAAAGACTCCCGATATTTTTCTGAAAATGGCTCCCGATATTTTTGTATGACAGTTATTTTTTCTTACGAAATATATTTCCCAATTTAGAATTAGATATGAAATATATTTTCTGTCTGTCATAATCGTGTGCCAATTACACAAGAAAGTGTGTGATAGTGTAGCAAATCTGATTTATTTTTACACACTTTTTGTCAATTGATATTCGCATATGAAATAGTTTTGCTCAATAAGATTTATTTATTAATATTAAAGAAAATATCAGAGTGACTTTTAGCACATGAACTGAAAGTAGTATAGTAGATCTATTGCTGACAATCTTCTTCTGTGACCGCAAGTGTTAGTGAAGTTTTTAATGGGTGTAAATCTGTGTTAATTAATACAATCCAAATCATTTTAAAGGGTTTTCAATATTTTTTGATAAGAAATATCCACAACAATCATAAATGTAACGTGTATATACGACAATTGATTGAAATTGTAGTACTTTGCTTCAATGTTTAGCTGTTCATCTCTCTATTGCTACTGTAAGTGTGTCATTTTCTTTAGTCTTTAGTATTTCTTGTGAAGGTAAGAAAATAACCCTTGTATTGGTAGTTTTTGACTGGAGCAGATTTAATTCACTCACTTGTGTTCATGACTGCGGGTTTTCTAATTTCAAAATATGTCCGTTTTGAACCGCAAACTCTTGTAACTCGCGGATGTGGCATCGTCTTTAAAGTGCCACTCTTCGTTCCCCAACGTCAAAGAGTGGAAATCGTTTTACGACGTTAATAAATCTGATACCTTTAGTCTTTGACTGTTAAATTGCTTTTGCAATTATCCCTAATTCTATATCCTGTCCGCATAATAAAAAGATGTCCAAAATATAGGATAATAGATTAATTACCTTCTTTATATGGTCATAAGATCTATTTTCCGTTGCAGGAGAGCGCAAGTTAAATTTTATATCTGAGAGAAAATTGAAGAGAAACTTCGTGTAAAATTAATGACTTTTTCGTCGTATTTCAAAATTTGTCAACCGCAAAATAAGTTTTAATGCAGAAAGCTTATGAAAAGAATATGCTCTAAAAATATGCATTAGGATATATGTTTATTAGATATATTCATATCGACATAACATTTTTCAGTCTCATTATCTAGATCAGCAATTTATGTGACTCAATGAAAGATGAAATTTTTCATCAAATTTGATTAAGAGAATATTATCAAGACTGGTTACATTAATTTTACAGACAAGAGAGATACTTTTGTTTCCTTTCATTATTCTCTTCAATTAAGTAATACTACAAAAGGAACATGTTCCCCTTTACAACCGACGCTTTGTGGAATTACATTATTAAAATTGTAGATTACTTTATTGATTGTATATTGTCATCTGATCGATTGTCAGGGATATCGAAACACCACAAGCGTGCTCGTAAGCAGAAGGTTTTATTGTTCAACAGCCGGACTATGTGAACCTTTCCTCTCTTGCGAAGAGTGAATATCGCCCTCAAAGAAGAGAGTTTTGCACGTACAAAGCAGCGATGTCATTAGCTGCCCAGATATTATCTACTTCGTCTCGCTAACTGGGAACTTTCTCAGCTGTTCTACATATTCTTCCTTCTCCTTCCGTCCGACACACCTACCTCGACTTTATTACGAAAGACGAACGTTCTCCCTTATTCTACCAGAGACTTGAGATTTGGTGTGGATATAATCTGCAGTAGCAATACGTTTTGATAGTCATCTTTAAATACCTGCAAGCCATCAGAAGTTGCCTGGAACATTATACGAGTAATACTCCATTTTCACTTTCATCACATACAACATACAAAAGTAGAATTCTTTGCGTTGAAATGTTAGATCTTTTCTATGAATATAAAAGACCATCCAGACGACTGTAGAGGATACTTCTCCAAGGATAAACTCCTATTGTGTGCTTTAGGAGTTTCAAGCGAATACACAGAACGTTGCTCATCATTCAAGGAAGTGTTTCGTACGATTGTGTTTTAAGCTATCTAACTCAAGATTGGTGAACAGTGTATTCCCTACCCTACAAAAATTGAACTAAAATACTGCAGCTACCGATAGTGTCTATTACGCATTACGCTGATAAAAAAATTATTACATATTGATGATCATCATTACAAACTAGTGATGCCACATCGGAACCTTGCGTGAGCTACTACTCCCCAGCAATCTTGTTCTACCAGGGAGCACAAGCCATCAGGGTTGGTCCCTAAGCTTTACGCTTTTACCCTAACACCCGACGACGCACAAGTTCGCCGAAAGACTGCTGTTCGAATCCCGCCGTTTGCCCTCACGGCTACCTCCCCATTCAATGCCTGAGTTGGAGTCGCCCTGCCAGCTTATAGCTACTAGCTTTCCAGGATAGTACCGGTTTTCAATCAATGTGCCACTCACATACGTCACGACAAGTCCCTTCTCTTTGCCCAGAGTATCGGGCCACTGCCACGACGAAACCGAGAGCCTCATATGGGGCCACCCGAACTAAGGTTTGAGCGCCTCGGAGCCCCCTTCCGACTTCTCACTGCCAACACCTTTAGACTATTGACGTGAATATCGCCAGAATCTGGATAAACTGACGGCTGGTATCACGTTTCCGCTGGTCTGCTCTGTGGATTTCAGAGCGTTCCGAAGAATCTCCTTCACCCAATCCTGCCCAAAGGTTGACACGCCAGCGACTCGATATATGTTTATTAGATATGTTCATATCGACATAACATTTTTCAGTCTCATTATTTAGATCAGAAATTTATGTGACTCAATGAAAGATGAAATTTGATTAAGAGAATATTATCACAAGACTGGTTACATTAATTTTACAGACAAAAGAGATACTTTTGTTTCCTTTCATTATTCTCTTCAATTAAGTATTACCACAAAAGGAACATGTTCCCCTTTGCAACCGACGCTTTGTGGAATTACATTATTAAAATTTTAGATTACTTTATTGATTATTTATTATCATCTGATTGATTGTCAGGGAAATCGGAACACCACAAGCGTGCTCTATCCTATTATTCCACGCTAAGGTGCTGAATCGTAAGAACTTAACGTAACACCGGATAAGCAGAAGCTTTTATTGTTCAACAGTCGGAATATGTGAACCTTTCCTCTCTTCGTCAGCTGGTAGGTTAACGGGCAAGGCGCGGCAACCAGGAGCTTAGCATCGCCAACTCACTACTTCCACCGTGAAGGTAACGCCATGAGTGTCACCCTAAAGGACCCTAAAACTCGGGATCCGGGTGGTCGTCTACAACTCTCCACCAGAAATCGCATCCGTCTACGCAGAAGCGATTCTCCTCTGCGGGGTGTTACATCACATACCTTCTCGAATATTTTAATATATTAATTTTCTTGATTTCCGAAAATTTAGGACGTTCAACTACATAGAGAAATGCGCCATTTAAAAAAAATTGAGACCTGCGTCCTTTGCTCTCTATGTGAAAACAAATTAAATAAAAAATGTAGTGTTTGAGAAAATATTTTTTTAATAATTTTCATTAATTTCATGTAGAAATTATGCAGAAGTGTTTTTTTCAAAACAACTATCATGAATTTCTTTAAAGATCTGATGTTTTAGAACATACATTTCTATAAGAAAAAATGTCTTTCATCGATATTGTACTTTTGCAATACTAATGTTTCGCAAGTTGTGGACATGCAGAGAATTCGCGGCAAATGTAACCTGCATCATTTTTATACCAACCTTTTATACACACGAGCAGAAAATTAAACGATTCTATTTGGCGCAGATTTTTACAAAATAACTGTCTAACATTTATCCATTATTCACGCAAAATTACGCGAAAACTCCTATTTCCGAATACATTGTACATGAGGTTTTCAAGATCTGAGTTTAAAAATATCGATTTACGAAGTAAGTAGAGAAAGTAAAAATATTGAGATTCTATATTTACTTGCATATTCCTAGTGCACATTAGTCCTTGATTAACCAATGCCTCCTTGGGCCACATAGGTGGCGTATGTTGATACCTAAATGTCAGCTGCCACTCCAATGCAAAGGTTCAAGTTCTATTAGTTTTCTTTGGTCATATAAAATCACCCTATTAACCTCCATGAAATCTGTATTAATACACTCGAATAAAGTTTACGATGCTCTCTCGTTCTTCGCTTATATCAGAGTACATTGTGATAGTACACGTGGAATTATTCTCGATCAGTATTAAATACTTATTAAATAGAAGAATATCACGAAAAGACTTTAGAAACAGAAATTGATTTACGGTTCGATGTTCTTTTGTTGGGCAACAACTTAAAGAGGAACATTACGAGAAAGACTACTAACTTATTGAACGTGGCTTGAGCCAAACGAGGTTTTTGCAGAGAGAGAGAGAGAGAGAGAGAGAGGGGGAATAAGGAATGAGAGAGGGAGAAAGAGAGTGAAAGAGAGATAATGAGAAAAGAGAGGGATAGAGAGAAATATAGAGATTCCTGGTAATTAATATTAACAAAAAGATACAACTGAGAATGAGCTTTTGTTGTGATAGAGAAAGGTAAGATCATGAACGAAGCTGAGTAAGTGTGCAAGCCTCTTTGACTATTGAAAATCCAGATGTTCACGAGTATATTGGTATAAGAAATTGTCATCTTTAAAGCATTTGTGTGCAATTTTAGGGGTCACGATTATGGAAGTTGTATATTATAGAGAAAACGTAAGGGAGTCCATGCAAAGTATTCTCTTAAAAGGGGTCAATGAAATAAAAAAGGTTGGGAAAACTTATATCCATATATAAAATACATCAACTTTATGATCAACAAATGAGGCAATGTTTCGAAATTTTTCTCTTCTCATTGGTTTAAAAGCATGTCTCAGGCAATTAGAGAAACAAGGTAATTAATTTATTTTATTATATTTAAAAAACAGTCAACAAATTTTTGTGACGCGCTTTGGGGAGAAGTGTATAATGTGGCAACGATTTTATATCAGCCCTTTATGGGCCGTTGAGACGTCTTCATTTGATTCCTTCTCTGTATCCAACCCCGCCCTGCGCCTCTGCGTTGCCCTCACCGAATTTCGCTCCCATTCTATCTACCACCCTTTCTGCGCCAGCCCTCTGCGTCCTCCGCCTTGTGCTCTCCACCTTGCGTTTTCTACCTTACGCTCCCCTCCCGAGTCACCCCTCCCAAGGCTCCCCCTCCCCACGCCTTCCCCTCCCCAATACGCTCCCGCTCCCCAAGCTTCTCCTACGTCCCCTCCCTAGGCTCCGTCGCCCTACGTCGCCTCGCCCTACGCCCTACGCCCCTCGCCCTACGCCCCATCGCCCTACGCCCATCGCCCTACGCCCTCGCCCTAGCTTCCCTCCTTTCGCTCCCGAACGCTACGCTCCGCCACTACGCTCTTTCGCCTGCGCTCCACCTCAGCGCAATCCGTATGTCATCGTGGTGCTTTCCTGCGTTTATTTTCTGTGTTCCCTCTCTAGAGTTCCCTGTCCTGCGCTCTCTTCCCTGCGCTCCCTTTCGTGCGCTCTACCTGCCTGCGCTTCCTGCCTGACTCCTCGCTTTGTGCTCCTCGCCCTGTGCTCTTCGCCGCCCTGTGCCCTCACCCTGTGCTGCGCGCAACGCCCTCTATCTACCAATCGATCTCTGCCATCACTATTTGCCACCCCCGCCATGGTGCCGCCCCTCCGTCCTCCTACCTCCCACCTCGCGTCCCCGCCCTCTTCCCCCTGCCCCGCGCTTATCCCACCCCCGCTCCCCGTTCTCCGCCTCATCGCGCGCGACCAGCCCCTAAATCCGGCCGCGCGAGGCGTGCGTAGCCATCACGAGAACAGACGGGCCCGGCTGTAATGAAATGGAGGCAAGATTTGAAATCAAATGAAGATGTAACCGCAAGAGATCGTTACATTTCCCATTATCCCAGCAGAGGGCGGCTCCTCGCTCCGACCCGGGCAGCTGTCGGCCGAGGCGTCGGCAGGGGCGGGGCGGAGGCGATGGCGGGGCGGCGAAAGAAGAGGGCGGAGGCATCTGCGGCTGCTCCAACACGTGCTACTCGTTAGGCCCCATTTCTCCTCTTTCCTGCTCCCGGCTCTACCACCGCCCGCGTCCCCACTTCCGTCCCCGCTCTCTCGACCCGCCCCTGCCGCCCCCGACGCCGCCTATGTTTCTCACAACGCCCCCGCTTTCCCTCACGCTACCCCTACCCGATTCCCCCTCATCCTCGTCGTTTCGCGCACTTCCAGCTCTCGTCTCGTTGCGTCCGTCGGGTTCGTTCCCTTAATCGCCTCCTCTTTTCCCTTGTCTCCCAAACGACTCGGCCATCGTCCCCGTTCAGCACTGCCAGCTATAGTCGTTTCGTATCACGGCCCTCCTGCCAAGCAGCAATGTGCCCGTTCCAAAAATTATATTGTCATTCCTCAGTTACATTGTGTGTGTTCTTCATTCTTTCATGCGCAATACCCGCCTGCTTCTCATTTTCTCGTATTTTGCATGCTTGCGTTTACGTTGAAACATTTTTAAAGATAAAGACTCGCGGAAAAGCAAAAAATGAAAAGATATCCTATGAAAAAACAAGGTTAAATCATAGTCCTTTTCATATTTCTCAATATAATTTTACATTTGGTTTTCACGATGCGAAGATGTTAAAGTAGAGAATAGTTGGTGGTATCTGCCTAAACCCACTTTCAAACACAGCCATTCGTTTTGTCATTTTCTGAATACGAAGTAGTTTTATAAGAACATGCGCGTTTGTTGAATAGCGTATACATATCTCGTGTATAAAAAAGGTCAGACTGTTCCCAGCTCTTTCATTATATTGCCATGAGTCTGGAGAAAACGCGTCTCCATCCCCAATTTCCCTATGTCGCCCTCTCCCAAGCAATCTCGTCGCCGGGTCATTGACCAGGGCCGCTTCTCCGATCACAGGCCGAAACTCCACAACTTCGACTCCCACCCTCTCTGAAACCACTCTTCCGCCCCTTCCCAGGCAGTTTCATTCAATTGCCTCGCTGCACCTAACGGCCTCGCCTGGATTCAGGCGTCCTGCCCCACTCGTAAAGACTGAGATATTTCCGATAATTTAAGATTCGATAGTTTTGTTTCCAATATTGGCAGCTTTAGTAACTGTAAAATATTCTGCTGTTGATTTAATTACTACATTACGAGACAATAATAGTATGAACATTGTTTAGATGAAAACACTTTTTCAGGACCAGGTGAATGCCGGATCAGTACTCTAACAAACGGGGTGCGGATCGCGTACGATCTTTCCTTCCTATTCCTTGTCCTATCCTACCCCTTACACACATACACACACACACTAACATGCACTACCCTACCATATATCCCGGGACATCGTTTGGGAGCTTACTGCGTGTCCCGGCTGGAGCGATGCTCCGTTGGTGGGAGATACCTGATTGAGGAATAGCCCGCCAGCCGACGCTAGGTCGGCGCCGGATCTCGCCATCTAGCGGGTCAAGATCACCTCCACCATCTCCCGAACCAAAAAGCATGCATTACCTTTACGAGACTAATGACCTTAGCAGTTGACGCGCCCGGAATCACTAGTAATCAATCAATCAGTTTTTCCAGTGTTGAAGAACTTTTCAGTGCTAAAGAGTACTTTCCTGTGCTGAAGAAGGATTGTAAACAAAAGTAAGCTCGTTTCTGTTAAATATTAGAAATGTTCTCCCTGCGGCCAGATGCCTATCTCCTGTTACTTTCTCGTATTCTATTCTAGTATAAATGGTGTAAATTCGTAGTGTAGAAATATATACAATGATGCAAAAATTGTTATCGACATTTGATGCAAATACACCATTTGAAAATCCATGATACTGAAATGTATTGTTTTCCGAAACGTGTTAGTCCGTTCATCTGTAAACCACAAGCGCCTATCGACTTCAGTACCACTCAATCGTCATTTTAATTGTCTCTGTCACTACCACACGCCACTGTCATGATCATTGCTATTCTTGTGTATTAGTCATTGTTATAGCCGATATTGTCGGTTTTGGCGTCCTTTATAATGCAAACTGTTCTCAGTCTTTTATTGCACATTTTTTCCTCAATTCATATTATTGTTATTTCCTCTGGCGATCTGATGCCACAGTCAATTCATGTACTCTTCCTCTCTATGGACACGTTCTTTTCAATCCACTTTGCCGCTTCTCCCTCAGTCGCTGTTTGTCCTGCTCCGAATCATTTTCCTCCTCCTCCCCTTCCTAATGGTCTGGATGAGAGTATTTTCTCTTAACTTTTCTCAGTCGTTTTTTCGTTCCTATTCTGCATTATTTCTGCATTTACTTTCCACATAATTTTTATTAATCATTCTCAGCCTTAGTCTTCTCCAATCTCATCTTGTTTTCACTTCGTCTTCTGTTCTCAGCTAATTTATAACACGTCTCTTTGAAACTCTATTTTCTTGATGTCTCGGCTACATATGTGCCGCTCTTATTTTTATTGGTAAAAGTACATGGCTCATTTTTTTGAGCAACACACATTTTCTGCAGTAACCTATAACATCTAACGTATGAAATACTTTTAAAATTACTTGTGAAAGCACAAGTGACACATGATGTACACACTCAGTGTTTGAAGTTCGCGGAAAAAATAAAATTTTGCTTCATAGTCACTATTCATCCGATGTCAACTTCCTCAGTACTGTCATGTCATTAAATTATTAAGAGTGTTACCACCAAACTTAATTTGTTCTCGATAATAAAATGTCTGACTCCAAAAGTGGAAGTGGTTAAGGCGGGGGCGTCACAGTGCCTTGGTTCAAGGAGCTATGAGTTTGCGCCTAACTTTAGGGTTGTGTGTGTATGAGCATTTGTTACCTGGAACTCTTAATTCGGTTTAACAAATGGTTCTGGTTAAATATATTGTACCACCAAATTTCTACGACTAAATTCGTGATAATATGACCCAAGAACTTGGGTTAGCTGTAACCTAATCGAAAAAATAATTTAATGTGGTCGCTTTTTGTTACGCCACTGTTGTAACAAACGAAGGACACCTTGCGTCGTGCATGCGGTTCCTATCTTCAGTCGCAGGCAGTTTCACTCTCAGGCGCTTGTAGCGATTCACTTTTTTTTCCAGCCACAATGTGCATCTCTTTCCCTCGCCGTCCGCCAGTTGGTCGGTTTCGTCTCTCCCCCATACACGCACTGTCCGGTAATTTTATTGCCGATCTTATTCTCGTTAAGTGCCCGCTGCAGCTCCGCTCTGCGAATCTTCTGCCCAGTCCCCTGCTTCAGGTCTGTCCCGTTTCCGTCCTCGCCTCTACCCTGCCCCTACCGCGTTTCAGGTCTGTTTCAGCTTTGCTTCCGCTCCGCACCAGCTCTGAACCCAGATCTATTCCAGCTCTGTCCCCTGTCCCGGCGCTGTCTCAACGCTTCTCAACGCTTCTCAACGCTGTCTCAACGCTTCTCAACGCTGTCCCGACGCTGACCTGACGCTGTCCCGACGCTGACCCGACGCTGACCCGACGCTGTCCCGACGCTGTCCCGACGCTGTCCCAAAGCTGGCCCCGGCCCCGCCCCAGCCCGCCGACCAGCGTCGCCTCGCCCCCGATCCCGCCTTGTTGCCGCCCCGTCCCACACAGCTTGGCCCCGGCTCCGCCCCCGCAGTCATCTCGTCCGCGGGCGACTCAATCCAGGTGAATGGCCGGCTTGTAACCCCGCTCTCCCGTGAGAGGTCCGAGCGCCCTCGACGTCCCCGCTCCCGCGATCCGCT
This sequence comes from Gryllus bimaculatus, assembly GCA_017312745.1. Lineage (NCBI taxonomy): Eukaryota > Metazoa > Arthropoda > Insecta > Orthoptera > Gryllidae > Gryllus > Gryllus bimaculatus. The sequence goes on from BOPP01000034.1 coordinate 3,588,112, forward strand.
GTTCTCCCCGGCCGCCGGCGCCGCCGCTCTCCTCGTCTCCCTCACCCACGCCGTCCCCCCATACGACTCCAATTACTCAGCCACCAGGACATAAAACTCCGGACGTTTCGCGGCGAGAATTCAAAGCACGGCGGGACGAGCGCGACCGACGCGGCCGGTAACGTACGACGCGATGCGACGTCCAATTCGTTATGCGGCCGCCCACCGCCCACTCGTGCGCCGGTCAAAACTTACGCGCCAGTGCCGTGCATGGCCCCATGTTGTTTCGCTGTTAATTGCTCCGGATGGATGAAATATGGTGGATTTCGTTAGAAGGGAAAAACTTTCATTTTCTTTGGAGTAAATGAGCCTGTTATTTTGCTGCAGATTCACAACATATTTTAAATCTTCAAACTTAATTGTTTTAATAATGCGTTTCCTTTCCATCCATGCAACTAATGTACTCGTATTTAATCTAACGTAAACGTGGCGATGTTACTGTAAATTCTCTTTGTTCAGTTTGATATCGAAGAGCTTGGTCAGTTCCTTCTTTGGAATTTCATTTTCTTTGTTCACAAATAATACTGATTTAAACCATGATGAACTGAAAGCACGTTTTACCATGGAAGATATGGGATTTGAGGGAAAAAACAAACCCATAAACTTCGCGTCGCCACTTGTATATTAATAACATATTAATTAATGGTATTAATATTTTTATTTGGTGCTTTGTTTCATTTTTCAGTAGTTCCATTGTTTAATAATTAAAGTGTGACGAGATCTTCGAAATTTATCAATGATTTTAGTAAAGATTTAAAGAATATCTGCAATACATCTTTTTGTTTCACTATCATTTTTTAAGTGACGTAAATTTCGTTACTTAGTGGAATAAAACTAAGACATAATATAATTGTATTTATAAACAACCTAAGTGTTCATAAATATACTAATTTAAATCGCGAAACAACTTGAACGAGTCGTTGAACAAAAACGGTCCTTGATAATGAAAGGAACCGATATTACTTCGAAGGATCGGCTTTCTCTCTCTCTCTGTCTCTCTCTCTGTCTCTCTCTGTCTCTCTCTCTCTCTCTCTCTCTCTCTCTCTCTCGCTTTCTCTCGCTTTCTCTCTCTTTCTCTCTCTATTTCTCTCCCTCCCTCATTCTCTTTCTGGTTTTCTAAAATAAATATTTTGAGGAAAAATAGTGCTTTTACTTTTTCTGAAGCTGTGACTTCGATCTATCGATGACTGAGGACCTACCAATATATTTCACAATAAATGTCCTTGCGGGGGGAATAATCCTCAGTGAAAATACGAGTATGTATCGCGCTCTTGGAAATATCCCTCCGAAATAGTTCGTTGACTCACATCAGTCCTACATATATCCGAGGAAAGCGTATGCTAATTTCTATTCTTATATCATTTGTCTGGGTAAGAAAAATGGCTTAAGTATTTCATTAAAATTCACAGTCGCAGATACTAACAGATCCCGTGCAAAGATCACACTATTGCCATTTAGTTCAAGTGATTTTTGAAGGATCAAGATATAGAAGTGGTTCATGAGATTTTGGAAATGGACTTTATGCAAACAAATTTACTGAAAACATCCACGGCTTCCGGGGGATTAAAACCAACTGCCTGAATTTAAGCGCACTTAGACCTTCTACCTCTGGCCCCTACTTTGTCACCCCGACCTATTTTTGTGATATTATTATTATTATTATTATTATTATTATTATTATTATTATTATTATTATTATTATTATATTCATAATTTTGAAATAATATGTTAAATATTACACAAACGTATTGAAACAATCATTTTATTTGGTCAAGATTTTTTTCATTGGATCTCTTTTCTTTTGCTTATCCCAGCAACCCCTAGTATGCTTTCAATCACTCCAAAATACCGCCGTAACTAAGGTAACCATTTTATACGGATATAGACACATTTAATTATATCTAATAACGTTTTTGCCACATCATCCACAAAAACGTGAAGATTTATGACAACTATCTTTACACAAACCCTTGAAATTTGCTAAGATATTTTTCTTGAAAAAAAAATCGCAATAATGGCCGCGCAGAAAAAATTCTTAAAAATGAAAGAAGCAAAAAACTCAACCTTGCGTTATATAACGAGAAGGCCTCGACAACTACATGTCATCTCCAGGGACGGACAAGTGGTTTTCTGGGGGGGGGGGCGTTTAGCCGGCAGACCCTCGGGGAGAATGGTGCCTAAAAATTTGAGTGGCAGAGGATTGTACGGCAGAATTTCACTCATTTGCGTGACCTCTCCTATACATATCGTCACAATCTCACATACAACTAACAGTTGCACTTTTCACGTTATAAAATGGTTGTTGTAATGGTAATCAATTTTGTGTTGCAATATTTATTTTGTAAAATGACTATGTATGTCAATACGCACTACGTTTATTAAGCTGTATTCTACCAAATAAGACTTTTTTGAAACTTCTATTACATTTTCGGAATTTTAGCTTTCTATGAAAAATTAAATCGTAGGAATAAAGGTAGAAGTAATATTTCACGACGTACTTAGTGACTATTTGGTTTTTGTATAAAATTGAATCAACGCTTAGGAATATTAGATTGTTTTCTAGCACACAGTAGTAGGGGTAAAATGCTATAACGCTCAGTTCGCTGGCTGGTCGTTTCAAGTTTTGATCTTACGCAACCATTTTAATTTGAAAACATTTTTTAAATTTATTTTCTTCCTGTTCGGCTGTTTTGCCGTTCAGGGGTTTGTACATATTTTTAGTACATAGCATTTGGGCACACAACCACTCACTCTTGTATATTACTACTAGCTAATTTACACCATTTCATATTCATATTTTTTAACATATCTAAATAATTGACACATAATACATTCAAAAATTTTCTTGATAATGAAGTGAAAATACATTTTTATTTTTAACATATATACTTATAATGGATATTTATTTTCATGAGGGTTTTAACATATCTTTTGGCAATCGTGAGTGTATTCTTTTGGGATTGTTTAATGTTTTCCCATTGTAAATTTTATGCTGCAAGGAGAAGATGAAAGAAATGTTAAACATTTGTCACAGTTATTTCTTATATACTCGTTTAGGGGCTCTATTTGAGGTTCTCTTTTTTTAAATGTGTGTATTAGAAATGAATCAAGGAGCCTTTGCACATTTTCTTAAAAATTTGTTTTGAATGATTTGAAGTTTTTGAATGTTGGTTTTGGCTGTGTTATTCCAGACCGGACAAGCATAAGTGAGTGATGACGTAATACTAGATTTAAATATTAAAATTGCGCATACCAAATTTAAGGCTGAGTGGAAGTTGATTAATGGATATAGTTTTGATATTTTGACATATGTTGCATTGGGTGTTAGTTCTATGTGATTTTTCCAGGTTAACCTGCTATCAATGTGGACACCAAGACATTTCACTGGTGTGTCAGATGCTAGCCATGGGATGAGAGCATTGTTTAACACTAGTGGGCGAGGTAACTTTGGTTTACAAAGAGTGAACACTTTTCCCTGGGGTTTTGGTTGGATTTATTTTTATTCTCCGTTTTAACATTTTGTTATCCGTTTATTATGAAGAGTAATGTTATTTCGTGGTATTGCCGTATATAACGTGTAACAAATAATATAAGCAATAAATTCTAATGATCACTTGTACCTATCATTTAGTGTATTTTTTATTTGTAAACAGAATTACTCTAATTCTACGTTCCCTTTGCCATAGCGAATACAGCTACTTTCATTCCAACATACTATAATTCTTTCTTGTTACGAAGGTGTCAAACGTCGATGATATTTTTCGCGAACAACTCAGGGAAATATCCATACGCAGCAGGCCTTGCACCCTTCTTCGAAATATGCGTTTATCGCCTCCCCCTCCCTTTGCAACCGAAATATACGAGTCCCCTCTCTCTCTTTCTCACTCTATGCTCCGGCCAACAGTAGCCTTTACTTCTTTGCAAACCCGCGCGAGGCAGCGCGTGGGTGGAACAATGCCTATTGAAGGCGTCTTTCTCTGCGCCAGTTGAAAGCAGAAACCGCCCCCAATCCCCCCGCCCCATTCTTCACAGCTTGAGATCTTTATTCCTCGGGTAATATGAAGTTGTCAATCCGTATCTTTTTGATTCTCGCCACAATGGGACGAGCTTTAAGCAACGCTCTTTCCGCTTGGGACTGTAAATAGGAGCGATTCCCGCAGTGCGATTAGCGGCGCTTCCCGCGGCCCGACAAACCGCCGCCGCGGGGGGGGGGGGGGAGCGGGGGGGGCCGTGGGGCGCGGGCCCGTCGAGTTTGTGGGAGGATGGGTGACGAGAGCAGGGGCGTGGCTGCGGAAGCAGGGGGAGTGCGAAAACCATGGAAATACTGTATAAATACCAGCGCGCTGAATGTGCAGTAGGGGAAGCTGGCTAGAAATGGCATCATGCCGGCGATGTAACGACACGAAAGAAAGGGAAGATGGGAGGGTCGAAGGATACTGGAAGGGGCGCGGGGAGTAATGAAATTAAATGAAGGACCTGCGAGCGTGGCCACTGGGAGAGACTGGTCTCGGCCGATTGTCACTGTTGCCTCTGCCATATGTGAACTCTAGGAGTGTTTCTAGTACTCGATAGACGGATCGAGGAGATTCTAGCGGCCTGCTGCTCCGAACGGTAGCTTACTCCGTGGTTTCTCCGATCAATACCAGACGAGAACGCCGGAGGAAAGTACGTCTAACTCAAACGGGCCACAGACGTAATGCAATCGCTATAAACATCTTCCTTGTCGTATCCTCACCTTTTACATACGCCTTACCCGTAACTGGCTCTACACTACGCTACACATGCCGGGAGACCAGTCTGGAGCTTAGAGCTTCCCCGGCCTTGGGACAGCTGGTGGGAGATGCCCTGCGTTGAGGGAAAACCGCGCTAACCGACGGTAGTTCGATTGCCATACGCGGGGAAGCCCACCTGGCTCACCTGCTCCCGCATAGAAAAACACTATCACTACACGTACGTAAACTGAAGTTAGTTGACAATCACTAATCAATCACTCAATCAAGTCATCAATAACTAACAATTGGCGGTGGACATATCTGGAGAATCCGTAGCGATTCTGACTGATAGGGTCTACATGGAGACAAACAAGGAAGAAATTGAAATTGTTTTCTTCACGTTAGTATTTGTGTGCATAATAAATGGGAAAAGCAATTACTTTTGGAGGGACGTAGTTTGTTATTCAGAAAATATTCTCAAAATTTTGAAATTGGAGAATGATACTGCCAGAATATAATAGTGTTTGAACTTGTAATAAGCTTTCCTTTCAGAAAACTTGAACTATTTATAAATAACTAGACATTTTCTCTAGACATTTAATTACGACCGTGAACAATGAAGCTTTTAACCACTTTGTACGTTTCATTCAGTTTCCCCAAAACGAAGTGAAAAAATAAGTGTATTTTGAACTTTCAAACGTCGCCTGCGCCCTGAACGGATGAAGGAACTGAGAACGCGGGTCGGAAGGGCTGGACGGGCGATAGCAGAAGCTGGTGAGGCTGCCCCTGTCTGGTCGGCAAGGCATGGAAGCGTGGAGCGGGGCAAGGTGCAGAGTAGAGCGGGGCGAGAAGAGCGGGGTTGAAGCGGGCAGGGCGAGTCGGACAGCGGGTGTGGCGCAGGCAGGGATGAGAGGGTCGGGTGGGGCGGAGTGTGATTGCACAGGAGGTTGGGATCGGACAGGGTAGGTCAGAGCTATGTGGGGAAGCAAGTGACGGAAATAGCGGGATGGACGGGAGGGGAAGGGGCGGGGCAAGGAAGAGCGGAGTGGATGGGATGGAAGGGTTGGGGCAGAGAAGTTCGGGGTGACGGGAGGGGATTCGTGGGGCAGAGAAGAGCGGGGGTGGGCGTGTAGGGGATGAGCGGAGTGGACGGGAGGAAAGGGTGGGGAAGAGAAGAGCGAGGTGGACGGGGAGAGGACAAGGGCTGGGCAGGGGAAGAGCGTGGTGGACGGGGGAAGGGCGTGCAGAAGAGAGCGGGGTGGACGGGGAGGGGAAGAGCGGGGTGGACGGGGAGGGGAAGGGCGGGGTAGAGAAGAGTGGGAGTGGACGGGGCGTGCAGAGAAGAGCGGCAGGGCGGCGGGAGGGGAAGAGTCGGGTACGAACCGGGACGGTTCAGAGCGGGCGGGGCGGGGGGTCGAGGCACCGTAGAGCAGAGTGAGCGGGGCGGGGCGCGGTGGGAGCTGCCGGTCCGGCGCGGGGCTGGGCGGCGGTCGCGCGCTCTTCAATCGTGTTTTAATTAGCCATTGGCTGGAGATGGCGCGTCGCGTAAATATTTGACTGTGGCTGCCACGCCGGTGGTGGGGGGCGCGGCGCGCGGCCGCCCGCGGGCAGGGGGGGTGGGGTAGAGTGGGGGAGCAGAAGCGGAGAGGGAAGATACAGCAAAACCGCGCTGGGTAAGTGGCGGGCTGTTGCGCTCGCTCGATGGACGAAGGGCTAGCCGATCACGCAGATCCTAACTACGTAACGCACGCCATACTCTCGATCATTGCGTTTTTGACGTGAACTATTTGCTGGTTACTATGCAATATGTAAAAATATTTTTAGGAAATAGTTTTCTGCGAAAGGGGGTTTTGTCGTTGTAAAATATTGCCTAGCAGATTGTGATAATTTCCTGTTAATTAAATGTGCTTCAAGTGGCAGCACGAGTACTGTCAACTCGCCTTAACATAATAGGGTTTACGATTGGGTATGTTCTCCAGTACATTTCTTTTGCTTCAGTTAATTTGTAACACATTCAGTGATAACTTAATTTGCCATCAACATGATTTTCTTTATTTCTTATATTCTTATTATTCTTTAAGAAATAGCAACATAATGGATGCTCAAACCCTACATGTTCGTGCCATGTCATTATGTAACACCTTTGCGTAAATGAATTGTGAAACAATTGAGCATTCAGAGCTGAAAATACCTAGTATAATTGATAAGTATGAATAGCACGGATTCATATTAATTAACCACTTCCGTTCTAGTGATTACTTCCAACGCCTGCTCCAACCTTTTCCGTTAGAGTTGTAGTTTCGGTTGTTAGTACAAGGCTTTTCGTTAATAAGTACCGTTCTAAATGTTAATCATTAAAAATAATCAATAAGTTCGAGTATTTTGTATTAGTTTTTCTGGAAAGATTAATGTTCATTTGATACGGAATGGAGCATGATCTTTATAACTCAACATTTATCTTACTTCCGCAGATGTATAAAAAGATACGTACTGTAAAGATATGAGTATATCTTTACAAAGTGTGGTTTTATTTTTAAAGAATAATTTGGAAAGGAAAACAACAAATATTCTACAAAATGATATAAAGACACCTAGCTATTCTCAAAGTAGGTCCCGGGTCAGTTCTTAGTACTTCATCTGCAGCCACTAAAAAACGTTCAATTTAGAAAGTAGCAAAATAAGGACTGAACTATGTATTCTTGAATTTTCGGAATTGAGCTCTGATATTGATGAACTCATATTAAATTCAAATTTCGGAAATAAAGCAATAATACAAATAAGATTCAGTAATTAGTGTAAAAGAAACGATGTGAGAAAATCACAACCCAACAATAAATTATTATGTGTCACAAAGATTTTTTGTTACGTTTTGTCGTGGTATTTTTTAATGTTTCATTATTTTGGCCAATGTGACTGATGTGAACATTAAAAAAGAAATATGCATTCGTATTTTTACTATCTGTTTGCTTCTGAGAAAATATCCTCTCTTTCATTCCTCATCAGAATTAGAAACGGGGCCTACTGTCGTATTAATTAGGTAGCCGCTTGAAGCTGAGCCAATCCCTTCGAGACTCCCGTGAAACTCCCAAGCACAGCCCATTGTTCCGGTCGAGGGAAAACTACTTCTCCCTCTCCGCAGGTGACTAGATCTATCGGCCACATCGCGAAGAGTTCAAACAAAGATCACGGGGCCGGCGTGCACCGCCACCGTTCGGTTGGGGCCGTGTTGAATGGAGAAAGCGGGCGAGCGGGCGGGCGGGCGCCTTGCTAAAAACCTTGCCTCGCGTGGCGGTTGGCCCTTGGCAGGGCGCCAAGACGCGCAACACGACCGCCAAGGCGCGAGAAGACCAGGAGAAGGGGTGGGACGAGGAAGGGGAACGGGGGAGAGGGGGTTGCTTCATTTTCACGGCCATGCTCTCTCAGCTGCTTTTGCTTTTTTTTTCAATCCCGATTTTTATCCGCGTTTCTTTGCGAGTCCCGCGGCAGTCGATAGACCAGCGATTGTTATGTCCGCGGTTGCCACTCTATGCAAACGATACGATAATATCTTTTGAAATCCCAGACCGCAAAGTCGCCATGCTAATTTTCGCGCCACTTGGTTGCCGCTATCTCGCCAAACGTTTTTGCGGGTTGTTGCTGCCAAAAAGCGGCCTATCAATGTTTGCTTTCGATGCTAATTCGGGGTTTGTTCCCGTTGCTGTCATCACGCATGATGATGAACAGATAGAACTGATTTGACGAAAATATCCCGGAATAATCTATTCAACTTGTCTCTTCAATTTGTGACGTATACTTTACAATTTGAAGTGAAATAAAAAAATAATATGCATATACTTGTGTTTTATTAGACTCTTCGTAAAGTGTATAAATTCTTAAAGTATCGTGGATCATGCAAATAGAATCTAAAAATTACGTTTATCTCATGTGAAGTTAACAATTTTGTTAAAAAATATGTGAATATCTGCTATTGACAATTGTACCTATATGTTACAGTGAAAATTTGACAACTAAAATCTAAATAGTAAACGTGTACGTGAGATAAACGCCATTCTAGGTAAATTCAGTTCGTGAGAGAAATGACTAGAAATGGAAAAATACATGCTCAAATTTGCACACTGACGCCTGAAGTAGTATTTCATGAATCATTTAATAAGCTGCACCAATAGAACCTAGTCCAACAAATTTCTCTGCCAAAGCAGTAAAAACAAGCACATTTGGTCTCGGCGAGATATAGAAATTTGACCTTTTTAGATAGAAATTTACTTATGTTTCATATCGACGAGTTCGTGATGCCAGCTGGGATCGATATCATAGGCCGTCTGCTGGGGTCAATTGTGTTCGTGATCTTTCTGACAACGAGCTGCGCGCGATCTTTCCTTCCCTTTTCCGTTCCATCATGACCTTCCCCAATTCAGACTGGGTGCCATGGTAGAGTACAATCCGTCCTGACGCACTCCGTCAAAATCGGCGAACCTTGCTGGGGAAGCTTTGCCGGATCGTACAACTGCATGGGAGGAACAGTAGGAGTATAAATAAAAAGTACAGTATTCCATCTAATGAATATGTTCGTATAGTGTTTTATTATGTTGTAGTATAACATGTCTGTTTGTTTCCATTGGTTATAATATGATTGAAGCATTATAAACAAATTTTACATGATAAGTCTGATTAACTGCATGCATCATATACATCGACTTATATCCTTTCGAACGTTAACACATTTTTTTGAGAATCAGAACGGATCATTTTATGGCATAGTTAAAACGTCATGTAAAACATGTTACTTCCACGTCAAATTCCGCATTTTAATCTTCTTGTTATGTACGATGTGTACAGTGTTCATCTTGATTTATTTTTAGAATGTCACTCGCTAGACCATAAACATTACAGAATAAAGAAATATCTCATCATAAATCCCTAAATGTTGCCAACAGACATTAGCACGTAGAAACAAATTTGTTGTCATATTAATAGATTATTGCGTTTCTGTAATCATTCGAGAATATTGTGTGTGTCTACCCGATATTTATGATCACCTTTTTTCATCTTCTTATCCTTTTTCCTTTTGTTATTTCCTTTTTTCTGTTTATCTTATTTCATATTTTACTGTGGTTCTACTTTCACCTTCTTCTTAATATAGAAACTTACGGCCATTGTCTTCTGATATACACAAATGCAATGATAATCAAGTCTAGAGAATGTTTTAAAAAATATTATTGAAGTATATGTCTATGTATGCAGTTTCAATTCATTCTGTATGTGGTAAAAATTCAAAAGGTGAATGTGTCCTCAATTCATAGTCTTCATTATTCTTGACATTTCTCCATCTGCTCCTTTCTCCTTCTCGGCGGTCTTCTGCCACCTCCTCTTCTTCGTACCCATCACCCCCTCATATCCGCTAGCACCCTCCGCCCGCACCCCTTCCCCAACATGGGTGCGCCTCGGTGCCGAACTAGCTCTTTCTTCGTCGTTTCCAATTTCGACCGTCATATTTCATGTGTCACGCGGCGCGATGAACAAGGGCTGGCTGGCGTCACGGTGCCCCCTCCCCCATCTTTCCTTCCTCCCCCTTCCGCCCTCGTCTGCTCGCTGGCTGCTGGCTGCAGCGTCCCGCCTGCCCGTTCGAGACTTGGACCAGCGGAGCAGGATACACTCCACGTGTTCTCCCGACGCGAAGGAGAATCGTAATTCGAAAAAATTAAACGCTGCAATACGCGGTGATGGATGTGGCGTTAAGACAGGCAATGTTTCGACCACCGTTAATAACTTATTTTTACAATAGTATGTAGCTTAATATTCGAGCACTTTCTTCAAGGTGGCGAGATAAAACACCTATAACAGTCATACTTAATTTTTTTTCGTTTTTGTAAAATTCTTAGGCTTTAGAACTAAATTATTTGTGTAAAACTTAATTAAATTTGTTTTCATTATTATAAGAAATAATTAAGATTTAAGAATTATGCTACGGAGCGCAAAACCCACTGTAATATGTCATCTGTATTAAGAATATTGATATATAAATATGACAGTAAAAAGTTCGTAAACGCCAACTACGATTATATGACGTTGGGTTTGCCTGTATCGTATAAACAGAAAAGTAATCTGACACAATGTCTTACTAGTCTTAGAAACCGTAAATCAGCAATCTGATAACATATCTGCTATTCCTCGTCACCGTAACTAATCTCCCCAACACTACTGGAGACAGTTCATGTTGGCTAATGACAACTTCATCCGTTTACAAATCCGAAGTATGCTTCAAAGCAGTTTCCACTTTTGACCACCCATTTAGACAACACAAAAATTACCGACTAATTCAATAATTAGCATGATTGGCATTTTGTTTATAACATATACTCGTAAAAAATGACGCTAAAATGAGTAATGATAAAAGACCATTGAAAAAGTTACAAGTACGATAGTGTTTGAGGCCGTTTTGAAGTTTTGTAGGTTTGGAATTCAATCTTTGAAGATAATATGAGAAAACTTTCAAATTTTAATTAATTTAAGTAGCTTCCTAGAGTTACATTTTTCGAAATGTACTCATGCTCCATCTTGTCCACACACTATGATCAGTTCGTACTCCAGGTACCAGGCTATAGTGCTGCAACCTTCTCCCATTGAGTGGCTTCTGTAATGAAATTTAATGTTGGAAACATCAAGGAATCGATGTTTAAAATATAATTTATTGATAATACATTCGATCGCAGAAAAATAGTTACTGAAATTTGTTACACTATATTGCTTTTATTTAACAAAATATAAATATTTCATTTTGTGCATTTCAAACGTTTTCTTCTGCGACCGAGATTTTTAGAATTGAATGTATTCTAACAAGAACACCATTTCATCACGAAAGTTGTAAAGTTCTCTTAAATAGGTTGTACGGTAATTTTTGATTAACCAGTGAGCAAGCAATACATTTTGCTTCACTATACGCGCGTTTTGTTGTGCTCTCCTTTTGCTTGTTGTGGTAGGAGTAATGCTGGGAGTGTGGGATGCTCTCTTGTTAGCTGTACTAAAAAATCCAATCTGCTCCTTTATGCATGCTAATACGTTTTCTGTAACTCTGGAACAGAAATGCGTTTTCAAAATGTTGGTCACCTTTTTTTGTTGTTACTTTTATTCCTCACCATAATATTTACAGTAAAAGGTGGGGAAGAGATTCTGGAGCCGAGGAAAACGTGCGCAGATACTTCTCCTACGTCACATAGAGCTTTCAATTTTTTTTGACGATAATAAATGAAATAAAATCAAATAATATTTTGTCGTTAGTAAAAGGTTAAATGTATATTTTCTCAAGTTACACTTTATGAATATTCTAATATGATATCGTATAAGTTTCTAAACAAAATCTAGATGTTGTTGTGCGCACAGATAATGTGGCTCTAGTTACGCGAGGATGAAATATTCACAGACAACCTGATTGCGACTATGTGTGCAAAAATAGCAAGGTTGGATTTTGAGAGCTTTTTTCCACTTTAAAGTTTATCAGTGGTAAGAGGTTATATCTGAAATTAGGTATTCTCGGTACACCCTTAACACTATGGATCTCGGAATATTGAATTCCCTAACAATTTCGGAAATGGAATGTCCCATGGATTTAGGTCCAAGTACCATTCCGCGTTCATTCGGATTTCCAGCATGCGGCTCTAATCACGTCAGAAACCTTTTGACATAAATCGCTTGCGTACAAATGAAAGCTGTGCCAAAGCACTCCCATTTTATTCCTTTTGTACGCGATACTACTGCCATCTGTATATTTTCATATTGCTATCCTATGACTTTTGGGATCTCTTAGTAAACTACTTTACAGTTCATAATCATCTGACGAATGTCTAGAATACATTGTACACTTTCATCACGCTTCTTTTTATTGTACTATTTGTAAAAACACTTGAGAGGTGTTTTCTAAAAAAATACCACAAAATTAATTTTCATCACAAATTTAAAATATTTTTATGTTTATTTTTTTGTTTATTTTCGTCATCTATTTGCCAGTTATAGAAGTCAAGGTATTTATTTTATAGCGCATATGAATTTGGTGATACTAAATACTGTCTTTTATTTTCATAGCGATTTTTATATATGTAATACAACCGTAATGATGCTCTCTTTAGCGTCTCATGCCAAGCAGGCAGGTCAACATGCCTTGAATGTTTAGAAACTGCAAGCAACTATTTATTTTTTGTGATATTAAATACAGAAAACTATTGTTATTTAGTACATTAAATGAATCAATAAAATATACTTCAAAATTGGATTCACATGTGCATTGTTCATTGGAGCTGCGCCAACTCTGATTGATATATTTTTCCCGGAAACGGACCTTGTTTGAGCGTCATACGAGTCCTCCTGTGTCGAGAACCTGCAAATTGAAGGCTCGCGGTGCGTTCCTGGGGCCCTGTGCGTCTATGGTTACGCTTCATCCGTAAAAAGCCCCGCCCCCTTTCCCCGCTCCGCTCCCGTTTCTTCAAGGTGGGCCACTTTCCACACGCACTTCATATGGAGCAGGCTCTCGTTCCAGCGCACGAGTCCTAGGTCACAGTATAAAATTCCATCTATGTAAACGGGCAAAATTCCATGACGCTTTAAACTGAATTCATGTCAACATTTCATGCTTTTGAATCCAAATATACTCGATTTTCAAACTTTGAGTGGAACGTAACGCGCACAGTTTTCTATATTAATGACGTTATTTTTTTCTGATAATTAGTTCAAAATTTTTCAATAGTTTTATGTAATTCTTGAAGGCTCTCTTTCAATAGAATCGTGAAAAACAGTGAAGATACGTAGAATATTTTCTTGTTGTTTCAAAGATTTCATATTAATTCCTTCGTTTCTTCTAAAAATGAAGAGAAACCTGAGCTATATTTTTTGGAACAATTTACTAAGACGACTTGATCTTAAACTAGTTTTTGTGCTACGTTTTCATATTATCCATTCATGTTTCTGGAAGTAAACATATCAGTAGTATAAAAATCGCTACCAAGACATTCACAAATTTCATTACTGAAGTGTTGTGTTGATCCTCGTATAGCTAGCAGCTTATCGAAGTTGTTTTCCCCAGGAGTAGACCGCTCTAAGAAGCTGTTTTTTGCTCGTGAAGATACGGCCAAGTGCGCACAGCGCGGGGCGGGCCGGCCGGGGGAAGCGTTTGGCGGTGCATGGGAAAGAGCGGCACTTCGCAGGCGTCTCACGTGGCTACACCATCAACTTTTACGACGTTAACGCCGGCCCGGGGCGGAGCGTCCGCCGCCCGCCCGCCGCCTCGAGTCCGTCGCTGGCGCCGCCCGCGCCACGCAACTAGGCTGAGCGCGCTGGCAGGGCGGCGGGGCGAGGTGCAGACGTCCGCTTCTGCGCCGACCGCCCCGCCACACCTGCGGGCCCCAGCTGGCACTGCCAGGCATCGGCTCCTACCACACTCCTGCCGGCCCTCCTTGCTCGAGGTACACGCCGTTTTCCCGCCACCCTTGACAGAACCGACTCTTGTCACCACCTGCACCCGCCGCCCCGCCCTCATCACCGCCGCCCTCGCCGCCGCAGCCCTCGCCGCCGCAGCCCTCGCCGCCGCCGTCGCCCTTGCTGCTTCTACCGTTGCCACTACTACCTTTTGTGCCATAATTATCCTCTCCGCCCTCTACAACTTCGTCCCCATGGCCGCTCTCCTCATTTTCAGCTTCTTTGTCCATGACCTCGAGGATATCGTCGTCCTTGTCAAAGCCTTTACCATCTTCGTCACTAGTTGTCACTCCTGTTGGTCTTCCCTTCGAAGCCACCCTCGGTGCTTTCTCAACCGTCCCCGTTACAGCCTCCTCGTTGGTACTCTTGCTGTTTGCAACTGCGACGTCCTCGACCGCCGCACCATATGTCCCTTGCAACTCTCTATAGCGCTGCTGACTTCCTTTGCATGTTAGACCAACTTCTCTTTCTCCGTCTCTTCCTCACCCACGTGCACATAATCGTCTATTCCATTCTCATTACTCTCGGTTTCCTCTGCATCCTCAACTCTCACATTTGCATTCTCCTCCACAGCCGTCGTCACCACCACCTACTAACGCCACCATTAGCTTCTTTATCAACCACTCTCTTCTCTAATGTACTTTCTTTCTCCTAATTTCTTCTCCGTCTTTCTCATCATTTTACTTTCTCGACAAACTACGTAATACTTGTGTAGTAAAGAGGTGTATTGTAATGCCGTCTTGTAATACTGCGGCAGAATGCCATTTTTGACAGAAAAATGTGTACTATTGATTTCTCCCTATTGATATGGCCGAACTCGATGCCCTGCGAGTTTGAAACAGATATTTTGATTTTTGGGGGGGGGGGACCTTACATGGAGCACGAACATTTTAAAAATTTTGTCAGAAATGAAGGAAAATTATTCGAATTATCCCCCTCACCCTCTTGAACAACGCTATTCTCGCTACTATCGCGAAACAAAGCAGTTCGCTGGCCAGTGCGCTGCGCAAACGGCGAAAGGTATCGCTCCGCGCTGGGATCAGTTCGACCCCCAGTGTCGGCCCAGACTTCAGTGTATTGTGTTCGTCTATGTGCTGAAGTTTCTTTCACTAATGCAGTGTTTATCAGCTGTGTTCAGTGTTAGTGAAGTGTTACTATGCTCTAAAACAATGAACACCGAAAATCCGACATGCCCTGGCCTCGGCCAGAGCATTTTAGAAGCCTTGTCGGTAGTGAACGGCAACTCTTGATTCTTGAAGTTGCCTTTTGCCGGTCTATTCTATACGTCTTCTCCGATTCTTGATCCCTCACAACAAATCGAAGGTGAATCGGGTGGTCAAGAAAAGCCGAAGATACGGAGAAACTCAAGCAACTTCGCCATTTACTCGTACTACTATTCAAAGGTACCGTAACCCAAATAGCGCGCCTGCTAGTGGTTCGCGCAAAAGACTAGCTGACCCTAGAGACGACTTTAACTTAAGAAATTCCATAAAGACCAAAAGATTTTCCTTACTTGCCCCGAATAATAACGTTATGACAGGGTAAATACACAAAAACATTTACAATATAAAAACTAGAAACAGATTTGAAGGCCTCGCATCCAACAAAGACGAACATACTTCTGAATCACAGTGAGTTTCTACACCACCGATTTTCATTCATAATGTCGATCTATACATAATAATAATTACGTGAAACTGATTGTAACACGTTTACTGTCAATATCAACAAAACAGTAAATATTAAAACTTTCATTAACAAGGACTTAAGAAGTATTATATGTGTCTGTGTAAAGAAAAACTTGTAGATTTTCACTCGTTTCAAGATGCACCAACAAAAACCAAAGTAGTAGTAATTAGAGGTATACTCATCGATTACAGTAAGGAAGAAATAACAACAAATATTAAACAAGAAATATTAAAATTTAACCATTTATTTTTAGCAATTGTCAAGGTTCAACTGAAGAACAGACTCAAAACCTCGGAAGACGCTTAAAAGACGACACAGATTTCATATTCGTTCGATTCAGAATTTTCAAAAATTGCAAACGTTCAATTTCGTTTCAGTGTTTTCCTACAGCATTAATATTGAAGATAGACATTTTTCTGAAAGAAATATTTTCTTAAAAGAAATTTATCAGTAGGTCTCGTACAATTATTTGAAAATGAGTGATTCTTCGTAATTTTGTGAGAAACATAGGTAAGTTAAACAATTACTTTGTTAAACATGTCTTAATACGTTTTCTTTATTTTTCTTTCTGAAATAAAATAAAGGGCGCTTAAAAATATCACAGGTCTTATTTTCATTGATCTCTCTGAACGTTTAGTAATCGCAAACGTTATAAATAATACAGGCAAGTAGGTGCTATTGTAACACCACTAGTTTTCTATTCCATCGAGTCACAACTTAAATTTGCAAATTTCAGAGTTACTAGATGAGTGTTAATATTAATTTTCATTGCCAAATTCTTTTAGTTTACCCGTTAGCCATTACCTTTATATCTTTGAATGTCTTTTGTTTGAGATGGCCGACGTTTTATATTCCTTGGACCAGTTTTTTCACATTCAATTGGAGGTGAGCCCGTTCTTGTGTTCATGGTTGGGGTAGAATATAAACAAAATGAAAGTATGATTCGTTCAAGGGAAGAGAAGGCTAATTCGATCACGCACCTAAATCAATTAATGTTCGCCCGTTGAAAATACACACGGTTATTGGAACGCGTATCTTTAGTGGTGAGAGAGGCTCTCTTGAGCGAGGGAGCGGTTCGTATCTTAAGATTCTAGCTGATGGCACTTCCCGAGAGTCATCATCATTGCTGTTTTAACGCCCGTTATATTTCCGCAAGGGATCCGCTTACGTCCCCTGCCCTTAGACTTTGCCACTTTTGCACCTTCATGCACATGCAAGAGCTCCTCATTGCTTCACGCCGCTGAGGTCCGTCGATTCATCGCGGGAGCACCTACGCAACCGACTATTACACAGGAGCTGCCAGGAACAGTTGGGACTATTTGTAGTTGGGGAGGAAATGAGACGGACAGGTGGGGCGCATGTCGGATTCCAGCTTCCATTGACTGCGCATCACTTCCCCTGCTCGCAGACCGCACAGTAACTGCTACCGCCACTCTACCTTCTAACCGAGGATGGGAGAAGTGAAGGTTATTTCTTTGCGAGATGCTGGCATTTTGGGAAAGCCTCGACCGTGCCACTATACAGAAGCTAACATCAGTGCTCGAGGCCGCATTCGAAGCCGCAACCCTTTCCCTGATACGGCGCGTCCGCCTTAGTGATTACATCTGCCTGATAATCTCGTTTCGAGAAGGTCACTTCAGTTCACAGTGGCTTGATGAGGTCACAGAGGAAACGTTTTGAGCGCCTATTTTGAAAGAGTTATCAGGTGCATGAATGCATCACTCGCAATCAGCCCTATTTCGCTTGTGCGCGACAAGATAGCCTTCTCTACTTTGTATGATCAAGTGAAATTGAATAGTTGAATGTTCAACTGAAATCGAATAGTCATTCGAGTCGAGCATTCGTGAAATTGTTCATTACCACTAATTTCATTACGTATAAACGCATTCATAATGTTCTAGACGTCTCTCATCAATGCTACAAAACAATACAAATACCAAAAGAATGGGCAACCGATACACTGGTGACCGGAGCGATCGAATTTAGGTGACCACTCATGCCTGTGTTTACACCAGAGACTAGATTGACTGTACACGTTACCCCCAAGAGATTCGTATATTAACAACCGAGATAGTGTATGTGTTCGTTTTGTAGTCAGTTTTCTCTGCAACATCATGACCATCGTCACAAAAGTCGGATTCTGCCGAAACTGTTTAGTCATTAGGAATTAACTTGATATAAATTCCTGTCTGTATTGTGGAAGCCAATATTCAATTTTACCCTTATTTATGATATATTACCATGTCGTTTGTAATTGCATAGAGAATATTCCGTATCTCTTACTAATATTTGTATGTGGATCTTTTTGGAGTTTTTTTCAAAGGCTCACAATTTATTTACGAATAATCCATCGCCCAGAAATTTTTTAATTGATTGTTAACAGTACGATGACTTTTTCTCAAAGAGTAACTAATTGTTACTATAACTAGATCATCCAGGTTTTATGAGATTTTATTAGTCTTTCATCCATACGTAATACGGTAATTAGTTGATGAATTCGATAATCAAAAACTCTCTCTTTTGAGCAAACGACAACAAATAAAATGAAGTTGACGTTGGTCTGCCGGGGCGCATCTCTTGCTCTCATCAATTACTGAAATTCGTTTCCGTTTTTTAAAGAGCCAACTCCCGACGCGTATCGGTGAAATTTGCTGATCCCCCTGAACTCATATTCGTTATTGGGTCCGCGATTTTTCTGTTATTTTTTTCTCTCTCTCTTTTTCTCCTTGCATAGTACGAGCTTTTTTTCCTGGTATTGAATAGAATTTCCGACTCAAGTTTAACTCCGAAATATGAAACGAGAAATATGTGACGGTAAAATGTGAATGTGTATGAAGGCATATGTAGTTATGCGTAGAACGCGAGTACTTGTGGGACGATTTCGCAAATACCTTCGTAGTTTTGTAGCTTGTTCCATGATTTTAAATAAATGCAATATTTTTACAGGAAATTATGGCCTTATGTATAATTGATAAAAACCTAAGGTGTAAAATTCTACAGCAAGTATTATAGTACGTCTCTTGGTAAATTATGCATTCCTGTTATTCAGTGATTCTCGCACACATAGGTAATGGTATCCTATTGTGATTATAGTACATTTTTACTTTCTTAACTACTACATACATACGTAGTAAAGAAAAAGTATTTTAATTCTGCTTCAAAAATGGCATTTTTCAAAAGAAAATCTCGCAAAGTGGGGTCCAGATACCTAACAAATAGGATAAATTTGTCCCTCAATGAAGTAAATTATTTCCTAACATATATTGTCGGAATAAATGTTTGGTGAGTACTTGATTCTGATAAGTTGATTTACTGCAAAAGTTGTCTGTGTGGTTACGTGTGTGTGACTGTGTTTGTCATAATGTGTGTGTGGGTGTGGGTGTAGGTTTCTCCCTCTTCCCGTGCCTGTCCGTCTGGCCATCACTAGCTCCTAAGCCGTTCTGAGGATTGTTTCAAAAGTTTATATTCCAAATGACTCCATTTCCTAATTATTTTTCCTCGGCTAGAGAAAAATACGTTTAAAACATGGCACCAGTGTAATTTTTGCTGAAATCTGAATTTTAGAATTAAAAGTTCAAATTATTTACGGTCTCTTCCTACAATTATAATATTGAAGATAGAGATTTTTTCGTAGGGGAATCAGTTCTTCAGAACACATCCTTAAATAAGATAATAAACTAATTTACAAACAATGAGTAGTTTTCGCGTAATTTTGCGTGAAATATAGAAAAAAAAATGTTTTCTTAAAATAGCACCAAATTATCTTTTGATGTTTTTTTTTCGAATAGAGCTAAGTATGTCTAAAAATGGCGCAGGTACTATATTCGATGAGCTCTCTCTATTTTGAAAATTATAAAAACTAACTTTTCAAAACAACAAATATTAGGTCAAAATAATGACATTAAAAATGTCAAGAACGGTTCAAAATTTCTTCCTTAATCTTTTCTCGAATAGAAAAAAGTCTACAAAATTTGCACAGGTTCCATTTTCATTGAACAGTCTGAATATTTGGAAATTTTGAAAATTACAAATAACGCAATGAAATATGCTGTTGCAACACCATTAGTTCAATGAAGAGGAACATATCGCGACTTGCTGCTTTATATTGTAATCCTACTTCTCTCTTGTTTCTGCTGAAAAAGGGTTTCCACGTGTTCATAAAAATGTAATGCTCCATCGAGTCAAGAGAAATTTTTAACTACTCAACCATCTTTTTTATTGAATAAAAAACTAGGTTGTTTTTCTGTTACAGGTAAGTTCCTGTTATCATAACTACATGTTCGGTAAAATAACGAAAATAGGCGAGTGTTTCAGAT
The DNA here is from genome assembly GCA_017312745.1 of Gryllus bimaculatus. Taxonomy (NCBI): domain Eukaryota; kingdom Metazoa; phylum Arthropoda; class Insecta; order Orthoptera; family Gryllidae; genus Gryllus; species Gryllus bimaculatus. The sequence goes on from BOPP01000034.1 coordinate 3,608,330, forward strand.
GTTTGTAAGATTTTTGACACATTTCTAAGTGTTTTAGAATTTTTATACTTAATTTTTGCAAAAATGCTATCTTCATTGTTTTGCCATGAACTGCACGGCTAAACTTTGAATGTATTTCTTTAATTTTACTTCGCTTTAATACAATAAATATAGGCTATTTTTGAAATTCATTTTTAGAGCTTTGTACGAAATACCATTATTAAAGCTTTCAGTGCATGTATATCGACACGTCTTATTAAGATGATATTGGAATAATAGACATCCGATCAAATATTTAACCCATAACAAATTTTCTATGTGGTTATTAAGCCTATTTACAATCAAGTAACTGACTATTCGTCATATAATATACCAAACATGCAGCGAGATCTGAAAATTGAAGCAAGGACACCACTGTCTCAATAAATGACGTCTTCGCAGGAAAGCAGTGAAGTTAAAGTAAATTTTGTTCTCTTAAAAACAAAACGAAAAAAAATTCATTTAGATACAATTAGTTAGTGATTTCATGAAGCTTAAAACACCTTTCAATGAAGCAGATAAATATTCTGGCGGGCGGGCAATCTCAGTCGTTGCCGTTTAGAACGCTTGGCGTGTAAGTGCGTGCTCCTGGCGGATTGCTGTGAAGAGGCAACGCGTTCTGATGAATGAAGTGTTGAAGTGCTTGGGTGTGCGTACGTCAGAGTAGCTGAGCTGCGCTCTTATTCACGCATACATTCACACACGGTGCAACTGTAAGCGCAACCTACCGCGAGTTCCTGCGCCCCTGTAACCTTCATCTCCAGCCCGTGACCCAGAAATTCTCTTCGCATTTTCATCTCGTTCCAGCACATCCGTCCCTGCTTCCCTGTCCCTACGACATCCCCCATCACGGTCCCTCGCCCCCGCTCCTCCGTCCCCGCTCCCCGTCCCCGCT
>BOPP01000034.1:3635084-3666624 GCA_017312745.1 Gryllus bimaculatus
GCCTGCCGTTAAGCCCCGCTGTTCTTACGCTGCTCCGCGCCGCCGTGGTCGACCACGCTCAGCTAAGTTACCGCGAGTCCAGTGCCGGGTTTATGCAACCGACGGCTCGTGTGTTTTGCGCACCAACTTCGGACGTACTGATATATTTATCGTCGCTGAGAATTCCCTTCGCGTGGGATCGCGTTGAAGGAGGGCCGGAGCAGCGCGCAATGGTTGCGAGTTGCAGATCAATTGGAAACTCTAAAGAAACTGGTATTGGCGGGAACGTAAAACAGTGCTGTGTGCGGTAGAAAAGATAGCAACGACCGCAACTCGAATCTAGGCTTAGTATCTCGAATTGTTTGTGGGCATATTAAGAATATCTTCTGAAATAAATACTGTTTCTTAGGAAGATCAACCCGATAGAAATTCGTTTTTCATTCAATAAACTGAATGTGAACCGCAATCGGAAACTTTTTCTCTGAAGAGATAAAACCCTGTTCCCCAATGTTGAGTCCTTTTCCAGGTCAAGTTTGAACTTATACAAGCAGTACGTGACCATCTGCAAAGAGGTCAACCAAAAGTGGGTAATGAAAATTTTATGGCTGATCTGAGTAAAAACAATTCTATATTTTGCCTTTTTTAAATATTTTTGCTTTTACAGTACATATTGCACTATACCTATCATAAGTTTAAAGAAAAACATTGGAGCCGTTTTTGGTAAATTCTTGTATTTTACATATTTTAATATTGCCCGTATTTCACATATAACTGTGACAAAAGTACTGTTCACATGCTTTTTAAATATTTTTCAAACAAATATACATGATGTTAATGAAAAACTAAGTGTAGAGAAAAAATTCATCTAAAGAAATAATATCTAGCCTCAGTATTGTATTTGTAGGAAGATGCCAAAATACAAAGCTTATACAATTTCCGAAATTTAGTACTTAACAGTGAATATATTACCTATGACTATTCTCAAAAGAAATTTAAAGAAAACATTTGAACCATTTTTGAAATTTTTGGAAATCTAGAAGCTTCATGAAAACTACCCCCAAAATTTAAAGAATATTTTTCAAGATAAAAATCGAAGAAATAGCAGAGCTTTGAGTCATGCCAAATCGTCCAGGGATATCCAATTTAGAAAAAAATTAACGAAAAGTTTAAGCCCTAGTGTTGTTCACACACGGACAGACACATAATTGGACGGATAGATACACAGATGGCAGGAAGGAACTTTTAAAAAACACTTTTTCGGTATCAGGGCTCAACAAAACGTTTATTGTCGTTGAAATCTCGAAATACATTTTCCACAGCAACACAATTATTCTATATTATTCCGTATATACGTACGTATACGAGAAATAAAGAAACTGGAAAAGGTTTTATACTCTTTAAAATCACACTTTATACTTCTCTACAATATTTTTGCAAGAGTTTTTCGGAGTTAACCGCTAAAATAGTAATATTGTGATTTTCTCCGACAAAAGAAATTGTATACAGTTCTTCGAAAATTTGTATAAAACATAAAAATAAATGTAAACATCCTCTAAGAAGAACAAAGAATTTTATTCATAAAAACATGCAACCACCCTGCATCCCCACTATGGCTTATGGCCCAAATTTTTAACATGACCACATAAAAAATAATTTAAAAAAGAACAATCTCAGGGGAAAATGATAATAGGGGGAATGGCAAGAACAAAATACACTGACTGAATTTAAATATTTACAATCACAATATAATTGCATTCGCATCAATACATTTTCAAAAAAGCAATGCACAAAAATAGGCACAATCAATCGTACACAACCAAAATAATACTCTAAAAATACACAGTATGATTATCACAAGATGTGAAACATACCCCTAAGGATCCTTCTCGTTGTTCCCAGAACTTTCTAAAATTATTTTACGAAAAAGTATCTTATGAGATTGCAATTTTTCCTATAAATTTACTCTCTGATCTTAAAACAAATTACACACCTGTTTCCATATTTGTGGTAACATTGGAGTTGTTAGCAGTCTTGGGTCTTGTAATCTCAAAGAAGAAAAATAAATAAAAATTACACAATCCTATATTCAGACACATCTGAAAACCTTTACAATCGTTTTCTATAAAATGAAATTATTAATACAATTTTCTATACAATAATCAGAGCTCTTAATGATAGTAATATAGATCATTGCTATCTTTCCTTTCTAGTATATGGAATTTCGAGTTTAGAAATATAATTATTTTTTCTTTTTCATGTGTATCTGGACTCCGTTCTGTTAATTCTCTCCCCTCCGCGTATCCATGAGGCAGACGGTGCGCGGCGTGATCAAGGCCTACCCGCCGTATGAAGTGGCATTTCCCCTTCTCCAAATATTTCGGAATAGCATTTGATGGGAAGTCTGGCTTGCTTTTACCAAAGGCTTAGCACTTGTAGAAGGCACTTGAGCGTTGAAACTAACTCTACTCGAAAAAAATTTAGAAGAACGTGCAGACTTTTTTTATACGAATCCAGGAGGCGATTGGTGTGTGCGACGGATTCTTCTCTGTGGAGAAACAGTGTGTCCATGGACCAAACCTCGACCGAGACTTATACACGTTTATCGAATTTTGTTGTTTGCAGTTTCGCCTCTGCGGGGATAACTCAGCCTCAGCGGCTCTCACGTGGAGATGCGGCCCAGGAAGGCAGCGATGCATATAGCGGGGCACACGCGAAGTAACTCACACCCACGTGCCAGCTCAAACACGTACTTTTAGGACTCCAGGCACGAATTTGTCACAATATTGTTTTTGAAATTACCATTTCCATTAACGTTTAAAGAAGGTAATTTGAAGTTATGGTATTAAATCGGAGACAAGAATAAAAGCAGAAAGAGAAAATAAGAAAAAGGCAAAAAAGAAATTACGGTATGAGACTATCGTTACAAGTGCTTTCACTATTCACTCTGTAAATTTCATGCAATTTCTCTCTCCATTTCGTAAATATTTCACAAAATCAAATAATTCTGTTGAAATAATATGTATATAATCAATTGGGCCTTTTTGATATGATATAAAAGCGGGTGAAACTTGATTCTGTATGCAGATTCACGGAATGTCTTTTCCGCTCCTCGTGGATACGTCCTCTCCTCAACGTTTGCTTACGTAGAATGACACCGGTGAACGGATGTGAATCGTTCAGGTGATTATTTTAGGTCGATCGAGATATTATTCACACCTACTACTTTAGTCATTTCATAGCTGAAGGTCGTACTGGTGGAGCCAATTTCTGGGCTTCTCAGTTCGTAGCTCGGTTCGGGTGAGACGTGAAATACCTGGCGGGTACAAATACGTGATCACTCACAATAAATTTAAAATAAATATATATTATTAATAAAATGTCAGAGTACCCCTGACAACATATGTATATATGTATATATGCATGTATGTATGTATATATGTATGTATGTATATATGTATGTATGTATATATGTATGTATGTATATATATATATATATATGTATATATATATCCTTTATATGCGTACATTAAACTATTATAATCTTAAATTTGCTACATTATGGAAATATTCTATTACCGCAGGTACATATTAATACATACTCAATTGTTTTTTTTATTCTGTTGTGTTGTCATATAAATCACATTTTCATGCAATTTGCGTATCACATGGAGCACATTCCACTTTACAGACACATTTTCCGACGGCCAGAATACGCACATCATTTGCGGAACAGCATTACAGCACAAAATTTCATGATGTCCATAGCCGAATCGTCGCATTTGCGTGTTGTACATGCTAGACAGATTCGTTGATTGGGCCTTTATTGACTACAGATTCATTTATTGGTCGGAGTATTCATTAATCAATGCAATAACATCATTCGTTTGTTGGTTCTTTGGTTCTTTTCGCCCACTAACTTGTTTATCGTTCCATTGGAAAAATGCATTACTCTGCTTGACATCCGCGGGATCGATCCAGCCGAACACCAATTGTTTTATCTCTTTCCACCTCAATTCTGCACGCTCAGTAGGGTTGGTGGGCATTGAAATCTTTCACCTGGAAGTTAGTCCCTTAAAGAAATACACAATTATATATAACATTGTGTATTTCTGTATATCTACATATTCTGTGTATACATACATACATACATACATACTGTATATACATACATACTGTATATACATACATACTGTACATACATACATACATACCTACATACATATATACATACATACATAACATTAAACAGTTTGAATGTATAAAAAGGTTTAAATGCCAAGTAAAACGTTTTTGTAACTATCTATACAGTTAGTCTGTACTGACCATAAAATATGAACATAATATTTATTACTTATTTACTTAATAGGTAATTAGTACACACATAAATTAATTGATAATGTGACTGGACCTTTCAGCCAAGACGATCGCCGCTGAAAACGGACCATAAGGTACGGCTGAGGGGGAAAAGTCCCTGAAGGAGGAAACTCCTGCCATCAGAAGACCAGTTCATGCTCAATTACCGAACTTTCTCGAAACTATTTATTACCTGGTGCAGACGTCACGCATTCTCCTTCCTCTGCATCTTAAATCAAACAGTGCCACCGAAGATTGTCCACATCATCGCCTCTGTGCTTACTTTTCGGACAACAACTTCAGTTTGATCCCTAATGTGATTATTGAATTATTTAATAGTTTCCATACATATTTATTTATTTGTTTATTAATTTATTTATATGTTTATTTATTTATTTATTACTAATGACTTATCAGTTATGCTAACTTAATTATTGATAAAATTGTTTATTGTTTACTTATTAACTTATTCTTTCATGAAGAGAGATCTATTGTCACCAAATGATCTGGGCAACCATTCAGTTTCTAATATTAATTCAATACTGATACGACTTCAGAAAACTCACAATCCGATATATAGACATCACGCAAATACAAGAATAATAGAAAACGGACTCGCGTATTTTTTTACAATTTTTAATAGTGAGGGATAAAAGAATTCTATTAAATTTCCGTTGCAGAGGAACCCCCAGTGGGCAGACCAGTCTCCACGGCCGCCGACGGCGCAGCTCGCGGGGCTGCGGTCGCGTCGCTCGGTTGTGCGGCGTCCGAGCGGGCCGCCCCGCCGCCGACGACCTCGTTCTCTTTGGGCGCGCGTCTACTTCACAGCTCGTTCCGGCTCGGACCTTTGCTGGCGGAGGCAGCTGACGGCTGACAGCGGGCGGCGGGCGGCGGGTAGGCGGGGAGGGGGCGGAGCGCTGCGGCCGGCGGGCGGGCGGGCCGCAGGAAAGTACGCACTGTAGGGTAGCAGTGCCTGCGCTCGTCCAACCGAACACCGCGGGCTTCACGGGCGCAGCTTCGTCGTCCGGTACAGCTACTGATCCGGGTTTCCCGTGCTGCCACCAATGTTGATTGAATGCTTTGTTTCCGGGCGCGTCGTGTGCTAAGGTCATTACTCCCGTAAGTGCAGATCATGGTTTATCGCGGGAGGTGGCGACAATCTTCCCCACGCTGGATACTAGATTCGCCGCCACCCTACGTCAGCTTGTGGGGTTTTCCGCACCAATGTATCTCCCAGCAGCGGGGCACCGCTCGTGTCGGGTCAAGCTCAAAGCTCCCGACTCTTCCGTCATGTGTTAGTATAGTGCATGTGAGTGTGTGTGAAAGTAAGGACCGAGGATTGGAAAACAAAAGAGGCAGGAAATATCGTGCGCGGTTCGTGGAACGTTTGTTAAAGTACTCTTCCGTCATTCCCCCGATGTTGATCGAAGAGAGCGAAAAAATACTGGTTAGATCTGTCGGCCGCTAGTATTCTTCTCCAGACAGGCTTAATTTGACCTAGTTAAGTTGTATCTAGTGTCGAAAATCCTGCCACCTTCGGTACTCGAACCCTAGGTCCTCCCGGACAGAGGCACTGTAATGACATCAATTGATGCTCTGAAGCACCTAAGACGGTCCACCACCAGTCTTTTCTAGTATATTTCAGCACCACAACCACCACCTACACCATCAGCATCACCACCACCACCAACACTTCCGCCAATACCACATCTGCCACGTCTCAGAGAGGTCGTGTATTACTACTCCATCAGCAGCCTCAGTACATTTATCACCTGCATTATCATCATCTCCATCATCACAGCTGCCAACTTCACTTGTGCATCACGTATTGAGATTCAGCTCCAACACCACCCGCGGCATGCTGTGACATGTATATGCATGATGGGAGGCCTCATCATGAAGTAGCTAGCGCAGAGTCCTTCCACCGCCGTGTCTCGCTTTCGATTCTATGTCCTCTGTCACCGCTACTTCCAGTATCGCCATTCCCACCACTGCAAACGCCATTGCCACTACTACTATTCCCACCAGCACCATCACCTTAAAAAACACCGCCGCCGGCTTCACCAAAACCAGTCAATGTCACCACCACCACGAACGCGAATACTACTAGTGACCCGACCACCGCTATCATCGCCATCACGCCCCCCCCCCACGCTCCCATTGCCGCCACCAGCATAGCTTCCACGTCGCTCGTAACGTGTACGTCCCCCTAGGGCCGTCGCTGCGGGCGGCAGCGGCGGTGGGGCGGCGAGACGGAGTTCTGACCAAGTCCTTGCCACCTGCCACGCCCCCTGACCAGCGCCCGCCACTAGCGGCTTACGTCAACGAGCTGACGTTAAGTGTGAAGGGCGGAACGTGCTGCGAATTATGAACTGGAGTGCGTTGCGGTGACCGCGCCACGCACCGAGCCAAAGAGCTAACCGCATCGGCAAACATTACCGCCGAGTCTGCACTAGTGCCTGGCTTGGCGCTCACGCCTGCGTGTGATGTTGAAGAGACGTAAAACCGCATCTATCATCAGGGTGTTAAAGAGGTACTTACTTCAACTTGAGTAGACGCGCGTGAATCGTTTGTTGTGATTGTTTACAACCGAAATAAAGGTGTAGAAATAATAATACGTGAAACTGAAAGAGAAAAACGCATAACATAGGAGATAACGGTGACGTTAGAAATTGAAGGAAATATGAAACAAGGAGCGTCTCAGTCCAGATTCCGTGTCTTTCGATAACGTTATTAAATTCATTATCATTACTCTTATTTCTAATAAGAAGAATTAATTGTTACAAAATAAACTGAGGAAAGAGTGCTATTACTAACGGTAGAAAAATACTAAATATACTAAAAAACAGTTACTAACTGCATATGGGACCAAACGAAGAGATAGTCACGAGCTGAATACTAATATTAACATGAAGCATATCAATAAATTGTTGTTGTTGTGTATTTATTAAAACAGATAACATGTGACTTCTTACATTTTACTTGTCAGTTATTTAACAAAGGCCTCATATTCATCAGGCTTCGGGTTTTTATAAACAAATGTCCACTGGCTCCAAAGTTCTCCCCTGGACTGTTGAAATACTTTTCAACACAAAATCTCTTGTCTTGCTCTTATTTTTTAATGAAAGGAAACAAATTCGAATCATATAGTCAGTGTCTTCTGGAACCGCAATAATGACGAAAGGTTAGAATTTTGATTGAAGATGAACGAATAACATGAATTATTCTTTATCTGCAGGATAATTGTCAAATTCACAACCACTGTTTGAGTGAATAATGATATGATCCATAGCTTAGTTTCAAACAAATAATGAATTAATTCTTTGCAGTCTCCGCTTATTACTATTTCTGAATTATTATGAATAAAATGCTCTTATATATGCGGTACCCCTGGTCAGGAAACTGGCGAACGCCGTCGCCTCGCATACAAAATCAATACAATACGAAAATTCACCATTAAAATCATTTTTCGAAGTTACATAAAACGATGAGTCAAAGCAACAAAGCTATCTCAAAACGTATTATCAAAAATATTTATTTATTTAACTGAACAAATTTTGAGATCTTTGACATTGAACCCAATTATTACTATAGGTTAATCTCAGAATTGATTTCATTTTTATTGGAAACAAAATCGTCATAGGGACCTAACAATTGCGGCGGAACCTACGCAGGACGCAAACAGTCATCTTCTACAGTTGATGTACGATATTTGCATCGGTGTGTATGATGCTACGGTGGTTTGAAAGATCTCTACGTATATTCTCAAAATCCCATTTTATTACTGTACTCACACAAACGTGACCTCTCATTTTAGGACTGATGAAATGATGAAAATGTATTTTTAGTTTCCTTCTTATTCTCTCCAAAACTTTAGAGTTGGCTACGTTGTCCACGTCTGCTTTTCTTCCTGCTATGCTATAAAACTCTACTTCTTCCGAGGTTTGATGGTGTCCGTCCTAGACAAATATTCGTTACTGTTGATACACTTCTCGAATTTTTCAGAAACATTATACTCCTCCGATATAAGTTAAACAGAGATAAATTCAGTGTGGATCTTCGTACGTAAATTAATATCTACTTTTCGTAATCGGAGGATTCATTCGCGTTTTGCGAACGAAGATCTTGAAATCTAAAAATATTGACATGGTGCATGAACTTTTTCGTTTCCATTCCGTACGGAATACCATAAATCTCTGAACTCTGCGATCATCCCAACCTTTTTGAAGTTTCATCTTGTTTCTTATTGACACAAGTTCGGTACTATATCTGATTTTCATATTATAGAACACTTGCTTCCGACAAACATACTCTACAAACTTTGAAAAATATAGATTGGAGTTTGGCTGTATACTAAATATACAGGTAATATGCATATGTGAAGTCAGGATTTCAAACCGGGGAAGATCACTGACAAACATTTTTATTTTCGTTCCACCTCGAACTCGGTGAGATTCAGAAAGCGCCAAAGAAGCCTGCAGTCCACGACCGCAATGCCCCATCCGAGGTTCGATCGCGCCCGTCACTGTCAGGCGGTTTGTCATCCCTCGGCGGCGGCGGCGCCGCTCTTGGCCGCTGGCCAGGAACCTGTTGCTGCGGCCGTGTTGCGCTCGGGGCGCGGTCTCGTCGCCTGCTCGCGCGCCCTCGCCGCCCTCCCTGTCCTCCTCGCTGTCCTCCCTCCCCCGCCCATCCCATCTCATCCCATCCCATGGCGTGCGCGACGGGGCCCGCCTCTACGACGGTGCTCCCGCGGATGCCAATGTGCGAATGCCATTTTTATTGTCCGCTGGACCGTCCTCCGCCGCACCGCCTCGGGCCCCGCGTTCGCCCCGCCCTCCGCCCCGCTCGCCCCGCGCCTCGCCGCCGCCTCGCCCGCCCTGCGCCTCGCCCCGCCGCTCGCCTACGCCGCCGGCCATGCCGCCTCGCCCCGCCTCGCCCCGCCGTCGCCCGCCTCGCCCGCCCTCGCGCCCGTCCTCTGCCCGCCTCGCCGCCTCGCCCCGCCCTCGCCCGCCTCGCGCGCGAAGCCCTTCCTGCCGAGCGCCACGTTAATTTATGACGCTCTTAATTCTCGGCGGAGGCTTTCGGGGATGTGACTAATGGAGATTCGCCGCCCGCTGCCGCCGGCGCGCCGGCTGCCCGCCCGCCCCGGACGCGTCGAAAGCGAGGCGCCCGGTATCGAACCTGCGGGCCCGCGCCCGCGACTTCCGCGTTGCCCGAAAGAGGAACCGTGCGGCCGGACACGGGGGACGGGCGGGTAAATGGTGTCGGGCGGGTGGAGCCAGTGGCGAAGTGCCCGGACGCGGCGGAAGACAGGCAATAGCCGGCGGAAGCGGCGATGGGCGCTCCGGCAGACGGGGCGCAGCTGCCACATGGCAATTCGCCCACTCGGCTTCCGCCGGCTCGCGCGGAGGGAGAATTGCGGGACGCGTTTTGTTGGCGGTGAGGGGCGTTCCCGAATGGCTTTGGCGAGATCTGGGTGCGTTTTTCAATGTGTGCGCGAGCCCTTTGATGAATATATGTTTTGTTTAAAATGTTAAATATGAATGTTTAGAGCAAATTGTAAACATAGGCTGAGATGGAAAGATAAAACCAATGAGATTTCAGAGGTTATACAATATTAAAATATTATGCCAAATGGTATATTTTAATTTGCATGTAACGATTAGAAGCTTTTTAAAATTCCTTAACTAGGTTTAAAATCGAGTAAGAACAGAGACTTGGTTGCTTGAACTACGTCCTAGATTTCATTGATTTTTAGACGCGTTTCGTATGACTCCATCGTCGCTGTTGGCAGACGAATTGGTAAATGCTACTAAAGTTCCAATGATATGATGAACATGATACTAAAACTTGTCCATAATATAAGACATAAGTTAAATTTTATACAGGAATGTAAGACAAACATCCATGTTAATCTACGCTAATCAGTAGGAAACCGATGTTTTCCGGGATTAAGAAAAGATGGTGGTCTATTTGAAGATGTTGCTGAGCAATCAAAACATCTCAACCAAGGAGGTAACGGAACGTCCTTAAATAGAGATCAGATGAATCCGGAGTGTATCTCATTGATGCGTAATTAATTCTATGATCCTATGGGATTTTATTCCTTTTTAAATTTAAAAAGAACATGCCGAAAATCCAGACATTTAAATGGTTGCTTAGTAACAAGACCCGCTGCATTGACATACTGATGTATTGCGCTAGAAGTATCGGATGCAATTGGCAGTCATGATCTTGTTTCTAAGAAAGATAGCTGCGATCTAAAAAAATTTAACTGTCACGAACATGATTAATCGTGAAATTAAAGAATAATAAACAGTTACAATATATATATATATATATATATATATATAGTATATATATATATATATATATATACTATAATATTAGAAGTAAATATCTGATTCAGCGTTGCAGAGGCTCAAATTACCCTATAACAGATTTTTTAAATCAATGAATTATTATCAATAACATGCATGGAAACAAATTTGTTGTAATTTGAAGATAAGGTTTTCCTTTGAAAACCAAAAAATGTGCGCAGTTATGAATATATTTGGTTTGTATAATTCAGCTCTTGTGAATAATAAATTGGCGACTAGTGCATGATGACGATGATGACGGAATGATGACGATGATGAAGATGATGAAACTGATGATGACGATGAATGACGATGATGAATGATGACGACGATGACGACGCACTGACGATGATGACGATTGTAATGCTATGATGTTGCCAGACTGGAAAAAAACATTGTTCAATCACGCAGATTCCGCACGTTTCAGCTTATGCTCCACCTTTCGTCCCTCCACCGCCACGCCACGTCACCTCCGCCGGGAGAGCAGTGACCGTCCGCAAAACACGTGGCCGCAGCCCCCCCCGCCGCCGTCCCTTTCCCCAACCGCACGCCCGGCCGCATCGTCTCGGAGGCCGAATCAGGGGCTCGGCCTCCGCCGCGTTCGTCTCGGTCAAGGTCTCGCCGAGTCTGGCGCGGAGTCTCGACGCGGTCCGCGCGCGCGCGCGCCCATCCCCCGGAGGGGTCTCAACCGATCTCCCGGGACTGTACCCGGGCTACCTGTTTTGCACAGCAACTGAACGTCGCCGTTAGGCTGTCGGGAGTGAATGAAGATTTAATGCGGAGCGCCTCGAGAAAAAGAATAAAGGGGGCGGCGGCGACGGGGCGGTGGCGACGGCGACGCGCGTGGACGTGGCCGGAAGAATACAAAAGAAGCGAGCGGCGGAGGAAGAAAGGGCGGGCGGCGCAGGCCCGGGGCAGGAGGGTGGAGCGGGGCGGAGGGCAGACGGCGCGGAGGTGGAAGTATAAAGACGGCAATGTTTGCTGTCGAAGCCAGAACGCGGCTCGGAAAGACAACAGGGCGAAATTAACTGTACAGCATCCAGCGGAAAGGGAAGGTCGCGTAACGCGGAAGGCCGGCGCGCCGGGGTCGGGGCCGGGGCCGGGGCCTGGACCGAGGCCAGGGCCTGGGCCGGGGTGGGGCAGGAGCGCGCGGGTCGCCGTGGCTCTGGCGGCCCGCCCCTGCCGCCGCACTCGGCGCCTTCCGCCACATGCAAACAGCCGCACAAAGGCACTGCGCGGCCTGGCCCGAGGCAGCGGCGCCAGCACTAGACCGCTAGCGAAGCTTCCACCACCACGCCCGTCGCTAGAAATGGCGTAACCACTGCCGCCTGCTATCCACAATACACCTAACAGCGCTACTACTACTCCCGCCATCATTAATGCCAACACCGCCATCACCTTCACAACCACTGCCGAAACCACTGCCACTGTCAACACCACTACCGCAACCGCCAGGACTACTATCACCATCACCACTACGGCTATCGCCAACACAACTATCACCGTCACCATCTCAGCCATTAAATTGAATTAATGCCTTATTTTGCGGGATGAGACTCGGGCCATCAGGCCCGCTCTTCCGTCTGACCACGCAAATTTGAACACGCCTCTCCTACGCAAAATTCGCTACGCCCCTTTCACCAACTAGCAGAGGAAGGAAGTATTTTTTGGGCGAGAAACAGGCGATTTTGAATTTAGCTCAGAGCCGTCATTTAAGCTTGATGATCTTTTACATGCAAGTAAATCTACTAACATGGGACAGCCGGCTTTACTTCCCCTCCGAAGGAAGGCGTACGAAGGATTTTTTCGCCCTTAAAATTCCACGGCTTTGATCGGGTATGAACCCGCCAACTTGGGTATACCAGTTCAACACGCTAGCCGTTACACCATCGCTGCCGCAGCCATCACCATTGCCGCCACAACAACCCCAACCTTTACCACCATAGACACCACCACTTCGGACATCGCAATCACCTCCACAGACGACGCCACCACCCTCTCCCCAGCAACTGCTACTGCCGCCACAGTCATCACCACTGCTTGTATCTCCACGACCTCGTGGCTCGTGGCACTGGCTGCGCCCACCGCTGCCGCTTGCGGTCCCACTCACCGCTTCCGCTGCTTTGTCACCATTAGTCGCGCCTCTCCCACGGGAATTGCTCGCCCCAAGACCTCCTCTGGCGGTGATGCGCCTGCCACCGTCGCCTTGCGCTATCGTCACCGCTCACCTCGGCTGCCCCTTCTTCGGAGCCTCTGCAACGTGTGTTCCGTTCCCTCGGCGTTATCGTCTCCGCCTCCTCCAACTCTCGCTTCGTCAACGGCCCTCGTTACAAGAGTGTGATTAGACACCGTCATTCGCTGTTCACATCGTCACCTCTGTCATTGCTATTTTTTCTCTACAGTCCCTCCATCGGCTACTGACACAACTTCTTCGTAGCCCCTACTGTCACTATTCTCCTGTCAACCGCTCTGTCTCGGTCGTGCACGTATTCTGTTCCCGTATTCCTAAAACCATTTGCCCTCGTAGAACGGACTATTTTTAACACGTCTGCTGTCCTAGGAAATGGGAAATCTCTGCTTCTAGCCACACAGCCATCTGCCTGTTGCCAAGACCATCATCATTACAACAAAAGCTACAATAACAAATGACGACTAGGCAAAGTGAATGTTGTTCATACTTTAAATATTATAGTATTTCCATCCCACGTGAAGTCTGACAGCACGCCGACTACATGGTGTCCATGATTATTGTAGTTAAATTTATATGAAAATCAAGGAGGTAAATGACCGCTCTAGAACACTTTTAATAACATTATTATTTTTATCGCAATAATTAAATATCGTTTTTTAGTGCGGGTGACACTAGTGAAAATGCAAACAAGGGTGATATTCTCACAATTCAACAAACAAGCGTAGGATACTCACTTGTTTGTTGGCAATGCACTTTTGCGTACATATAAAATTCAAAATGTTGTGTTGGCATAAATTTTCAATTGATATATGCATACTTTATGAAACTAAATGTAATTACTTGTAACACATACTTCACATACAATGTTACTATTACGTGAAAGAGAAAGCAGATGAATTGTTATGACCAAACTTTTGACATTCGGCTGTAATCATTTACTGATTGCTAAATTCTTAACTATTTCACGAACACTTCAGGCACTCTTTGGAAAAACAAAGAGAACGACAAACCCTGAAAGTTTGAAATGGACTGCATATTATACTACGGCTTAATATAAATGCACATTTAACAAGAGCAATATTGTTTGCAATTTTACATATTTCCTCCAACATCGTTGCTTTCTTTCCTGAGGGTAAATAACTCTCATGTGATATCGTTCTTTATATAATTTAAACAATTTGGCACATTACTGTCAACTCCCTCCCATGACTGTTAATGAAACATTTTATCTTTTTCCACACATTAATAAAAGATAAATTAGTAATATAAGAGGATCCTTGGCTTTCGCTAAGAACGGCAGTATTTTGTCATTGAGTGTTATTTCATTGAAATATTGCTCAAAAAAGATATTTTCATAAAAAACTAACTAGTTAGAGATCCTTCTAAGTGTATCTATCCTCCTGAGGGATGTTAAACTGCCCGAAAATAATTCAGAAGATGATTTGCTAACATACTCGTAGGCAATCGAACGTGCATCATGATTTTAGATCTTTAGTATTTATTTATACTTGTAATTTATATATACTAGTTATTTATTTGTACTGTTATCAGCAACAAACTTAAGACTTGCTAGCAATAGTTCTAACAATCAGAATGAGTTCTGATTTATGTCTTGGTCGGGAGATTTAGCATTATTTCGGAATTATATATTCATGTCGAAAAGGCTGTCACTATTACTTGTGTCAAACACATTAAGTTTGTAATCATATATGATTTCGAATTGTTAATTTTATCTTTATTAAAATTATTATTATTCGTCAAAAAGTGTGTAATGAGTTGTGACCTTCCATTTTGACTGCACTATTTTTTAAGATTGTGTGAAACAAAATGGTTTGCGTGTCTTTGAAAAAAGAGTATCAGTAAAAGTAGAAAAACTATGCCAAAGATATTGAATTATAGACGATAAATATCTAAAGTTTTCTACGCCATGTCTCTTTGTTTGGTTAATATGGAAGGTGTCCACGCATTTCTAGGGATCATTATCGGTCGCTAACCGCATACGTGTGCGGATGGTAAAGATTCATAATTAATCCGCTACGAACACCACGAGATAGTTAGCGTAGCAACCTTGCAATTTTGCCCTGGAGAGGGTAGTATCAAATTTGTTTGCACTCGAGTTTTGTGCAAGGTTTTCACCATAAGATTTCATTTTTTTCAGTTACTTCATTTTCTACTTTTAAACATGTCGATGTATCTCTAATGTTCCTTATTGGTTCAGGAAGAAATACGATTTCTGAAAATGTGAAACTCAATTGGGGATGCCAATTTTCTTCACTATATTCAATTTCTGTTTTTTATTCTATGCGCGAGAAAAATTTAAATAACACTGTTATAAATTGTGGAAGCACACATTTACAAAAATGTCGATAAAACGTACACTAGAAATACCTAAAACATATTTTCATTAATTCTGTTGTACTCATCCCCTGCGAGTGGGACGTGGATGGTATACCTTCGCTAGAGGATATGTATAATTTTGTGTACACCTCCACTTATTTTTGTTAGTAGCTGCTTTCATTCGTTAGGGAGGCTATGCGGCCACCTAGCATCAACTTCACTAAACAGAGCCGTTGAAGTGTTCATAATAATCTCAGGGTAGGCAACCGGCAGATCGCAGCTGTTAAACAGATTGCATTTCCCCCCGTTATTTCAAGGCCTGGAGTAAGCGAGGTAAGAAGGGCATAGCTGCCCTAATGAGGTCATGAATGTTTATTAACAAGTTCCCCAAAACAGATGTTGTTGTGAAGTTACTCAGGGTAATGTAACAATGAATCTTAAAACAATAGAAATATTTGTATAATTGAACGGAAACAAAATTGGAGCGTCTGTTGTGTGACTGCCAATTCTTGGCCCCATATCTCCTTTCCCAGAGTTCTCTGCAACTGTCACGACATTATGCGTTCTTTCACGCACTACAACACAGCCGCTGACGACTTTTCGCACATACCTGCATTTTCTCCGTGTAAATTAGAGCTTCTGTAGGGGAAAACAATGCAAGGATACGTGTAGATGTACGCCGAATCTTACATTCCATTGGGGAAGGAACAGTACTACCCTTGTTTTGTGTGGCGCTATCACGGCACACTCCTATGTTAATGTTCTAAACGCTTCCCACTGTTGAAGAGAAATTCGGGTATGGCGATTGCGTCTTTCAACACGATTGGGCACCTGTTCATACTGCACGGCCTGTGGTGGAGTGGTTACATGACAATAACATCCCTGAAATGGACTGGCCTTCGCAGAGTCCTGAATTGAATCCTATCGAAAATATTTGTAATGTTTTGGATCGCGGACTTTGTGCCTTTCCTTACCGATTTACATCGATACCTCACCTCAGATTAGCACTCTCAGAATGTCAGACCATTCTTCACAAAGAAACTTTCCAGCACCTAATTGAAAGTATGTTTGCGAGAGTGAAAGCTGTCATCAAGTCTCAGGGTGGGCCAACACCCTAATGAATTTCAAATATTACTGATGGAGGGCGCCATGAACTGGTGAGTTCGTGTGACATTTTCAGGCACGTGTCCGGATACTTTTGATTTCATAGTGTACGTCCAATTTTGACTAATGGTACCTTATAGTAGACTTGTGGTCTGTCAGGATTTGAACGTTCATTTTGAATGTTATGGAAATTAAAGAAATTGACTCTTCTGTGTATTATTCAAAACAATGTTTATTTACATCTTTGTCAGCACTGTGTGTTAGAGTTTTGTTTTCCAGCGATTCTACTTTAATTTTTTGTCAAGAACGACGATTTTGGTTCCTTTGCACTTATGCCATGATTTGTGGTTTCTGTGTAAATCATAGGATATTTAGGGAATATAGCCATACATTTTTTGCCTTTATATTTTTTTATTACCAAGTCCCCAATCTCATCTACATTGAGCTTTCTTCTTTTCTATTCAGAGATACTTTTCTTGTAATGGTTTTTGGTAATGTTTGGTTCATTCCATCCCACTTCCGAGCTTATCAATACCCCGGCGTAAACGTGATTACGTTATCATCGCAGTGGAACAACGTCTATAGCAAATAACACCATTAAATGAACATGTGTGCATGTGCATGTGTGTGGGCGAGGGCACGTTACACGCTAAGCCTTATTTTATCTACTCACCCTATCTCCTCACATCGCTCAGTCCCTTTCCAAGAATATCCTCGATTTACCTCTTCCTCGTACTACCGTGCACCTACGGTTCAAATGGAAGCTTCTCCTATTCCCCATAGCAGTAGCGTTTGGTATTGAACTCTCAATCCAGTCGGCAACGTCATTGTGCTACTCATACTGTCGAGGGGTTAGTGCTCTATTCCCTCGTGCACCCTCTTGCAGGAGTGTGTAGGTGGTAAACGTATTTTCTGGTATTCGCTTCGGGACGCTGACGGCATCTTTTTCGACGTCGTAATGTGGGGAAGGCATTCCCAACTGCACGGCGTCCCTTAAAGGAAACTCACGCGCTCCCGTCGGCCGCCCAGATTGCATAAACATCCACGCTCAGGCTAAGGGTTTCGCGAGACTTTCATCCCAAATTCCTATTTTCGAAATCAGTTTTATCAAGTGAGCGTCGAGAAAATGTCATTTGTTTCGCGAAGGCTGCTGGAAATAGCTCGGCGAGAACGTTATTTGGCGTCGAGTAAAGAAGAATAAGTGGCTCAAGGGGGAAGAATAAGTGGCCCGTGTCATATAAGGCGGAGAAACAATATCATGCCAGTTAAAACACTACTTTGACCTGCACGATGCACTGGTTCGTAAGAAGATTAAGGTTTGCAACACAATGCGAATGACAATTCGAAGCACGTCATAGAAATTCGTGAGTAGTGACAAATGAGTATGAATATGTCTTTATTAATATTAGTTTATTGCTTGTTAAATGCGTTGGTTTATTTGGCTATAATATGAACTACATTAGTTATTCAATGACTACTTTACTATATTTTTCATTAAAGTTCAACAAAACTGATATCCACGCCGTTCTTTCAAGCATTCCTTCTTTTATCCGTGGGGAAAATTTAAAGAAAAAAATTGTGTGTTTTTTGCGAAACAATATTTTTTAAATTGCCTGTATTTTCTCACAAACTACACGAAAACTACTCACATTTTCGAAATATTGAACGTGAACTTATTTGAAGGTCCGTCGTTAAGGAATAGATTTCATTGAGAAAAAATTCCCATCTTCAATATTATAGCTGTAAAAAGATGCCCCAAAAATTGCACTTTTGCAATTTTCAAAAAAAATCTGGAATTTCAACGAACATAAGTTTCGCACTGTTCTCTTAAGCGTCCTTTACGCTATCCGACAACAAAATTTAATAAAACATTTAGGATCATTTTGAGAACATTTTGAATATGTTTTTTGAAGCTTCATGGAAGTACCCTCAAAAATCCAAATATACATTTGAAACGCCCAAAGCCTCGAGTTCATTGAAATTGATTGCGGAGTATCAGTTTCGAAGAAGAATTCTCGCTCATCTTGAGTTTACAACTCGATATGGTTGAAATTACAATTATGTTTGTAAATATTTATAGTAACGTTTTCTTATTTACAAAGAAACAAAACGTAAATAGTATTATAGTACGACTTACACCAGTCTTGCTTGATCACTATGAGACAACGCATCTTGTCCTTACTAAAATTACGAACAGATATGTAGGTAAATAGGATGACTAGAATAACTTACATTTAAGAATTTTACATTCTACGTTTCTATCATATTTCGAGATTTCTCCCCCTTTTTCGCTTTCATGAAGAAATGACCTTGATAATAGTAGAAAACCGTCACATGAAAGTGGCAGGTCGCACGGTGGTTCAGCTTTCGGGAACACCAGACACACAGACAAAAGTGCTAGCCCAGAGACACGGTTCTGCCGACGCCCACAGAGACCACAAAGTCCGTCCAAGGCACAAAGCACCTCAAGTGACACGTGATACGGCTTGGAAAATGCAAAGCATAAAATTCAACTTCCACATGTTACGCCGCTCTGGTACTTTCCAAAGAACCCGGAAGAGAATGGGAAAGATACGTGTTAACTGATTTGAATTTATGACATAAATTATATTTATTACAAGGTAAACTTCAGACATGGTACATTATGGTTTCGTTAGTATTTGTACACAGATATATAATTTGCGTTTTTGTGGATATTTTTAAGTAGGTTAAAGAGTTAAAAGTAAAACAAAACATCTGGCAACATAAAATAGTGTTTTTTTCTTTCTCGCGAACTACTTACATAATTATCCACATAAAATAAAATTTTTCGGAAGAAAACTTTGCATTTTGGGGATCAATGATAACCAGAAAGTCAAATTTTGTTTTTTTATGTAGCAAATTATTTATTTTAACAACGTTTGCGGTGAGAAACCACGTTTTGTAGGTCCTGGATATCGAAAAATTGGTTGACGGCAAGTCTGTTTGTCAGTTTCTGTCTCTGTGTCTGTCTCTGTGTCTGCCTATCTGTCTGTCGGTTTCTGTCTCTCTGTCTGCCTCTCTCTCCGGCCGTCCCTTCATCCCCCCGTTTTTTCGCTCCTCCGTCCCTCCGTCTGCATGTGGGCAACGCTAGCGCCTACACCCTTCAGACGATTTTCTTCCATATTGATATTCCACAATCAAATTAAATGAACTTGAGGCCTTGTAAGTTTGATAGGCATATTTTGATTTATGTGATTTTTTATTTACATGAAGTCGCAGGAATACTTTTATTTTTTTTTTAGAAAAGGCTCCAAATTTTTGCATTAAACTAATCTCGGACAGAGAAAGGAGAGTTCAAAAATTACGCAAGTCCTTATTTTCGTTGTAGTCTCTGGATTTTCGACAATTATGGAAAAGTTCCATATTTTCTCGGTATCTTTCAATGCATACTGGAGATCTAGATTGTTTAAATAGTAAGATCATGTACAATTTTTTGAAAACATGAGTAGTATGTGTGTAATTTTGTGTGAAAGATAGTTAATTTTTAAACAATTTTCCTAAAATAGCTTCACATTCTTTTTTATTTTTCTATAATATTGAAATGAACGCTAAAAGATTGTAGGTTTTCTAACCGACCCATCTTAGGTAAACTGTCTTAATTTTCGAAAATTGCAAAAAATGTGCGTTAAAAATTACAATATTGATGACAGATGTTTTTTGTAATGAAATGTTCTAAAGATTTGCCTTTAAATAAGATGTACTACAATTTTTTTAGGGACTAGTTTAACCCGAGACGTTTTTGCTGAAAGTAAAGGAAATTCATTCTTATTTCGAAAACGGCTCCAATATTTTCTTTCAATTTTTCTTCGGATAGCATACACACCGCTTAAAAATATTGCAGATCTAATTTGATTCACGTCTCTAAATTTACGAAAACTGCAAAAGTTACTAATACTGCGAGAATGTGTGTACTCTTTTAGCTCCACCAGCTTTTTAAATGTCTTAATTGACTGACTCGCTTGACTCCCTTACTCACTTCCAGCAAATGTATCATGCGATATTTGTAACTATGTACTTAATATACATACAGTGTGCTAGTAATTTATGAACATACATAAGTATGCTCATGACGTGTTGCAAGTAATTTATGATATCATAAATTCTGACAGTACAGATTACTCCATAATTCACTACGATTTCTTATATTTCCTTGACAGATTCTTTATCGCGCGTTTCTGATGCGAAGATACAATACGATAAAAAGTGATTTCTTTTCGGAGAAAATGAAACTAATTGCTACCAACTAATGAACACTAGGAAGGACGGGCTACAGAGATAACACAAGAATGCCGTTATTAAATTCCGCTTTATAAAAGAGATTCCGCTTTTTAAAAAGGATTTAAAAAGATTGAAATTAATTGATAATTTCTTGCAAATGAAGTCTTGAAAGTTCAAATTATTTTTTATCCAGAAGATGATAATCTACATTAGAAATTATGATGCATAGGTGTGCGCCTAAAAAGAAGGTTAGTGTTCTTTAATGCCAGAAATTAATACATATCGCGATTTTTCCGTATTTTTCGAATCTGTCAATGAGTTCTCGGCTGTAATCGTTCCTATCAAAATCATTAAAGATATACTATATATCAAAAATATATAATTAATTCTTTTTACTATAAAAAGGAAAAACCAACAACAATTATGTACTTGTCATTACTTCCAGTAATGAAAGTGGAAGCTAGAAAACCGGTTTCCGTCATTGAACGTGTTTATCCAGAGATTGATTTGCGTGCACGAAATGGTGCCCTCTTATTATTGCGTGCAAGATTCAAATTGAAACGACACTAGTGGTTATGTTCATAACATGGAATTACCATCGTAAATGAGACAACAACGTTGTTACTAGCCACTCATTAACACGGACTTAAATCCAGTCAACAGACTTGTCTCTTTCTCGTCAAAATTCCCTTTACAGTGATTTATCTCATGCAAGTTTACAGAATTTACGGAATTAAATAAGGAGATAAAATGGGTTTGTTAGTGAATACAATTTTATTTTCCAATATGGTTTACATTGATGACCACGATGCAAACACAAGGAATTCCCTAAATGAATTGTTCGACAATCACACTCAACTTCATTGAGTGTTACTTGGGTGTAGCATGGTGTCGAAATAGTATGTGTCTGGTCGAAATGTGAGTTGAGGTTTATATCGCCAGATTCTTGTTACTTAATATTGTACTCGTGCAGCAATGAGAAAATTTGAAAATAATTATATTATTGAAAATGGTAATATTTAAATTTACTGGTATTATGTTGCAAAACGCAACTATTTTACGGTTGATAATATAATCAAAGAAAATGGTATATTGTGGATTCATGAAAAATACGAACACTCTGCTCCACAACCGTGATGAAATGCTCTTAATGTAAGTGGTGTCGGACACCAATGTTCCATAATGTGTTCATAATGTACCATATGTAATGTCAAATCATTACAATATTTGTACTTCATTTATTTTTTACTGATATCATAGTGAGCTAGAAGAGACATCAATTTTTGGAGCATCAAATTAAGAAAGGAATAATACTCAACCAACTTGTTTAAGCGGGTAATCTAACAACAGCTGTATTTAATTTCTCTCATTATCTCTTCTTTAGGTAAACAATTATCTATAGCAGTATTGGTGTCTATTCATCAGAGATCAAATACAGCTTACGCCATGCAGAATACGTGGCGTAGCAAAAGATTTGCACGACTATTCTCCCATGCTGTACTCTGAGCTTCACCGTCTGCCCTGCAAATTCCCTCAGCACTCGCAAATTTACCAAATATCCCCTCTCCCTCGAGTGTGAAGCGAAGGATTCGAAAGAAGCGAAGCGGTGGGTGGAATGGGAACGGACCACGCCTCTCGGCCCCCGCCCCCTGGCATCCCCACACGAAATAACCTCCTTACCCGAGACAAGCAGAACGCGCGGGTCTGCCTGTTTTCTCGCCCAGCCCCGCCCTCTCGGCCGGCGCGCCGTCGCGTGCGGCCGGGGAGCCACGTCGACAAAATCGTATCGCGCGCTCCCTTCGCAGGGCGAACGGCCACCTCCTGGGCGGCGGAGACGGGAGGAGGCGGGGGCGGGCACTTTCCTCGCGCCGGGGCCTCGAGGCGAAAGACCTGACGGCCACGCTCCGCCGCCCACGCACGCGCCGCCCGTCGGAGCCTCCGGGGAGGTGTGGCTGGGCGGGGCGGGGGCGAGGCGGGGGCGGTCATGAGGCCTCGGGGCGCGCGGAGCGGCGGCGCGTAGCCCGTCCGACACAAAGGAGCCCGGAGCGCGCCAGCCCCCGCCGCCGCAGCTGCCCTCTCCTGGGACGGTGCAAGCCGCTCTGTGTTGCGGACACGCTCTCTCCCACACCTTCACCACCTCAAGCGCGCATTGGCCGCTCGCACTGTCTCGCCTCCTCCCCGCCGTCTTCCTCGCCACCCACCTCGCCGCCGTCCCGCCGTCGTCGTTCCGTGCCGCCCCGCCCCAGTCGTTATTCCCGTACCCCGTTAATCCACAATCCCAACGCCATCCTACTCCGCGCATCATCACTATCCCTGCAGCCATCCCATTCGCGCACTCATCTCCGTCCCCGCCGTCGTCCCCTTCCCCGCCGTCGTCCCTTCCTCGCCCTCGTCTCCTTCCTCGCCGTCGTTCCAGTCTTCGCCTCGTCCCCGGCCGCACCGTCGTCCACTCCCTGTCCCCGTCATCGCTTCCGTCACGTTTCCGTTCGCTGTCCTGCCTGTCTCCGTCCCGTCCGAAGTCCTGTCACCGCTATACCTCGAACACTCCTCGTCCCTGCTCGACTGTCCGTCCCCTCCAGAACCCGTGTTCCGCCGTCATCCCTGCCCCTCCATCCCACTTTTCGTTTTGTCCACACCCCCGCCTCGCCCACGCCTCCGCCCCTAGTCTCATCCCGTCAGTTTTCCCCCATCGCCACCTACGCCGCATACAGGCCGCCTCAACGTAGAAGCTGCCTCTCCTGTGACGGCGCCAAAGCAAACTGTTGTTGTACACCCACTCCTATTTCCCCGCTGCCCACGCACGTTACACCGCGTCATTCCACTTCCGCCGTTCGGGCCGCTTCCGCTGCGTCCCAGCCGCAGCCCTCGCTCCCGTGTCGGCGCCGAGCAAACTCTGTGTAGTACACTGTGCCTCGTCTCCGCGCCTGGCGCCCACGCCTCGCGCCCCACGCCTCGCGCAACGGCTTGCACCCCCCTTGCCCCATCAGACCAATCTCGCCCCTCGCGCACCCCGTTCGCCCCCTCACCCCCTCACCCACTCACCCTCTCGCCCCCTAGTTCCCTCCAAACCCTAGCCCCCCTCGCCCCCTCTCCCCCCTACCCCCTCGCCCCTCTCCCCCTACCCCCTCGCCCCCTTTTCCCCCTTCGCCCCCTCCCCCTCCCCGCCACCTCGCCCCTTTTCCCCACGCCCGCCACGCCCCGCCCCCTGGTGCTTGACGCCCGCGGATCGGGTGCTAGCGCCCCACGGCGGCACCCACGCACGGCAGCGCGCAGGCGACGAGTGAAGCGGGGTGGAATGTGAGGGGCTTCGGAGCGGTTGAACTCGTTCACAAATTAAATTATTATTCCATAATTACAATGGCGCACCCGACGGGAGCTCATGGGATATCAGGCCATTCCCAGAAGTAATTGACACAAATGGAAAAAATATAGCTTTTGCTAATTTTCTGTACTAATGAAAATCATTCAATACATTAGTTATTTACATTATTCGCATTAACTACAAGTTAACGAATAAAAATGCATTAAATATTTACTGAAAATGAAATAATCTTGAAGAGAACATCAGGTCGGCTGAACACAGACCTGTAGCCCCTCTCCAGAGGAAAACTCCTGCAAGGGCGCCGCTGCATAATTAGAACACAGTTAAATAGTTATGCTTTTCGCCATGAAAAAAATTGTCAAAAATTTCTCAGCTTAGTATTCAAGTAGGTATATTGACAATCACGCTTTTCGCGCTTTTCATTAAATTTGCAGTTTAAATTAAAGAATAGAATGTAAAATAAACAACTACACTTATTAATATGAACATGTTTTTGAGACATGACAATTTCCAATTAATTTCATATTCATTTTACATTTAATATATTCACGGCCAGTTGCAAGGACAACAAGGACGCCTCACCTTTAAAAATATTGTATACGTAAATAAAAACTGTTACCATTCTTAAGTAGGAAAGTTTCTCATTACACAATTAAATGTACTAAAATAAACCATCACTCACCAGAGTTAATTATTATTTTTAATAGTTGCTTCGGCATAATTTGTTGTAATGTTTTACATTAATTAATTCCTCTATTACGCGTTCTAATTTTACTAAATGGTTAAAAACAAACACACACGGTATTGATTTTAACATGCGATATATTGCTTGTACAGCATCGTACACAGGGCAACAGACGTCACGGGTGTTGGTGAGATCGTTTCATACACTTGTGTACTTGATGCATACACTTGTATATTTGGAAATTGTTTGAATTGTAATTATTCTTATTATTGTTAATATTGTTAACATTTTTAATATTATTATGAACATAACAGCACACGCGCGTAAATGTTTCACCCCTGCGGGGGCCTGTCGTAACTTTTTGTTATTCAATAACTCTTAAATAAAACAAATACATTGTGCAACAATACAATTCTATATCGCATTATAATATCTAAGAATGATATTTACTACCATAAAACATATCCGTTGATAAATATTCGTACTTAGTATCAGACAGCTCTTATTCCGATCCAGTATCGTGCTTATACTCATCTGTTTTCACATTCTCAGGTCACTATCACTATCCAATTCATTACCTTCCTCCTGATCAGACAGATCTTTGTAGAATATTCTGAATTTTATTTGCATGAATCCTT
The DNA here is from genome assembly GCA_017312745.1 of Gryllus bimaculatus. NCBI lineage: Eukaryota > Metazoa > Arthropoda > Insecta > Orthoptera > Gryllidae > Gryllus > Gryllus bimaculatus. The sequence goes on from BOPP01000034.1 coordinate 3,660,292, forward strand.
TCTGTGGGTATTTTATTCAAAATTTGAACTAGGGTAAATTACTGTATAATACAAAAAATAAAATGTAGGACACTATACACTTATCCCGATTAGATCGTTACAATAAACTGAATATCGCGTTCAAACTAAATTGTAACTGCAAGAATGCATCACTAAAGATATCTGTATAGAATACCAAGAACGCAAACGTATTTGTCAACAATGAGTTGACAACAAATCAAAAAATCTGCTATTGTCAGCTGTCAGCTGAAAGGTTAATTACATTTGGAAAGATCGTTGGGGTGAATTGAAGAAAAGGAATTTTGGAAAGCTAACATAGGATGTCATTTATTGGTTATTTTCAGCCACAACGATTTATGAGCTGTATAATCACCTCAACCGGTGTCTGTTAAAAGGTTTAAAACCCATAACATTTTATGTCAAAACAGCTAAAAATACAGATTTGTGAATTGGAGGCGTTTGAAATAAGTTTTCATAAACACGTTTGATATTATTAATTTTATAATAATTATCATTAATTATATTGTTTAATGAGAACATTTGGGTAGATCTACATCATCAATATCATTGAAACGATGCGGTTGGTTCAAGTCGAGCGCGAAACATAGGTGTTGTCATGCGGAAGTGAAGGGCAAAACGGAATTATCAATCAACATGTCAGACCCTTCTAATTGCACGTCCTGTCACTCCGTTCGCGCGCCATGAATTGACATCACGTATTGCAGAAACATTTCGGATATGTTTAGTGCAATTCAAACTTGCTAACTATTGTGTGTAAAGAGCTCTTCGAATCCCATTTAGACCTCCAGGAATAACAGAACTAAATATTTGTATTGAACCCCGCACTGGCTGACGCAAAGTGAGGGGTGCCAGACCTCAGTTAAATGGAAGCAATGCCACGCCAAATCATTAATTGTCTTCTATACTCATGATAAATGTGTCTTACGACGTTATTACGATTATAAGATTTCGATTAAATTGTCGAAAGAAATATGAATTTTTATTATTGTCACAATAAACTGTCTTTCAAATTTATTCGAATTTATTCACCAAACACCCCGCAAAAACTGTTACTCGTTGTTACAATACCGGTGTACGATAAAGCTGCATTATATGAATTGAAAGAGTTGACGCAACAAAGGGATGGCCCTCATTTCTGTAATTTTTAAAGCCAGAGGAAGATAAAGACTTATTCAAATGTTTCTTTGTTTCTATATACTTGTACATTATGGAGGGCTATATTCTAAATATGGCTAATGTTAAAAGTAGCGATTTATTCACAGATTGGCAAGATGGTGAGGAAATAAAAGCTGTAATAATGACGGTGAAAGGATTATTTTGGACTTCATCCGGCAAATTTGGAATTACCCACATGACCGTGTTTAATGTAAATATCCATGATACGTATTGACAAGAATTATTTTAGAGAAAAATGAAAGTGAAATTCTGCGTTTATGTACGAGTGTGTGACGAAAGGGCGTAACTTCTTCGCCAACTCGGAAACACGAAGTGAATCGTCAACTTAAGGTATGTTTTGTGAGGTTAGTTTCCTAGTAATGAATAAGCACAAATTTAGGACACTCTCATTATAACTTTAAACTATAACCTGGTCTCTCCCTAGCCACAAAAACGTCCTACCAGAAGTGTGGTACCAGCTTACCACTATCTCAGACTATAACTCATTGATTGATTGATAGTGATTTCGGGGCCGTCAACTACTAAGGCCATTAGTCCTGTAGGTGTAGTGTTTGTTTTTTCTCGGGAAGTGGAAATGGTTCTGGGTGGTGAGATTCGGCTCCGACCTGCCGAACGCTAGCGGAGTTTTCCCTAACAAGGTATCTCCCACCAGCGGGACACCGCCCCAGCCGGGACAAGCTCTACGCTCCGGACCGGTAGTGTAGTTCATGTTAGTGTGTGTAAGTAGGGGGTAAGGATAGGACAAGGAAGTGGCACGAAAGATCGTGCGAGGTCCATGACCCGTTTGTTAGGGTACTGCTCTAGCATTCGTCTGGCATTCATCGAAGAAACTACGAAAAACTATCAATCAGAGCAGCTTGCCGCCAAACTTCTCCTCCGGAGAGCGACGGAATTCAGCCTTGCTGACAAGGGGACCTGGGACCTCATGATCGGAGGAAATGCAGTTACATCAGTTGATGTTCTGAGCCATCTCTCCAAGTGGGACAGTAACCATTCGTTTAGGATAATATAATTATTATCCAGCAATTCGTGAATAAACCAAGTATGCCCTCCATAGCGTACACTTCGTTCTGTTTCTTATGCATATATTACAATTCCATGCGTATCGTTGTATTGCATTTGGATAGCAAGTTAAATTTTAGGAGGGTGGATCCGTAGTTCTGTTATTTTTATGTGTGCAATAAAGCTTATTATTATGATGCCTTGACCTCTTCAATTGTCCGACTGCTATGTTTCATCGCGTTTCTCCTGCGGTGTACGGAGAGGTGGATACAATGCTTTGCTTCCCCGTACTCTCCACCATGCCTCACCACCGCTTCTTCCGCTTCCCTTGTGCCTCAAACATTACCCCAACTTTCCTCCCCAAAGGCGCAGGGCCGTTGTCTTGCTGAAGATCCTTCTTCCTTTGCTCTTACCTTTGCCACCCCTCGTCCACTACACTGGGAGCTCTGCCTTCGTCACAAGCTCCTCCTCAAGAGTCCACCTCCCTCCCGCTGCTCTTCTTTCTCCAACAGGAACCGCCATAGCTCCTGCCGGTGGAAACGGCTCTTCATGAATTCATCCTCCCTACATGACCGCTTCTTCACCTTGCCCATCCCTCACATCTGCCGTCGTCAAATTTGTGTGTATCACTGTCTACATTATTAGTCTACTTCGCAGGCGTCTTCGTTATTATTAGCCCTATTATTACTGCCACCAATATTCCAATATTACCACCTCCAACTCTGTTCCCAATTCTACAATGTCTGTGCTGCATTTCCGACAATTTCTCCTTGTCTCGCATTGCCATCTCCTTTAGCACAAAATCTGTGCTCCGCCACCGATATCGCCGCCGCCTCTACTGGTTCCTCCGCCGCCCGTCTTGCGCCACCAATCCACCGCCACCGCGGCTGATGTCGCGACCATCCATTGTTCACACCACCCGATTTGTCTCGTCCTCTTCCAGAGGAACCGCCCTGTGCTCTGCCCCCACTGAAGGCTCCACTACCTTCTCAACCCACGACGCAGATATTTCTTTACCGTCCCGTAACATCCTGATAATCACTATTTCTACTATAGTTAAGGTGATCTCCAACGCCTGTCGCCCTCGCCTCTCGCGCCATTCCTGCCGCACACGCCTCCCACTCCGCTGCCCACGCTGCCCACGCCGCGACTCGCCGCGACTCGCCGCGAACTCGCCCACCTCGCCGCACTCGCCGACTCGCCCGACTCGCCGACTCGCCCGACTCGCCCGACGCGCCCACTCGCCCGACTCGCCGCTCGCCGCCGCCGACTCGGCCCGACCGCCCGACTCGCCCGACTCGGCCCACTGGCGCCCGACCTCGCCCACTCGCACCGACTCGCCCGGAGCTCGCCCGGACTCCCCGACGTCGCCCAGACTCGCCCGACTGCCCGACCTCGCCGACTCGCCCGCTCGCCCGACTCGCACGACTCCGACTCCGCCCCGACTCGCCGACTCGCCCGAGTCGCCGACTCGCGCCGACTTCGCCGCCGACTCGAGCCCACTCGCACGACTCGCCCTACGTGGCAGATGCGGCCGCACTTGCCTCCTCCGAAGCTCTTCCACTCCCCGTTAATTATTACACACCCCACGCTTTCCTCGGCCTCCTCTGCGTGGATCATCCTGGTCGGCCTTGGCTTTCCAGTTTTAATCACCAGCACCAACCATTGCTGATTTCCCTCCTCCACCACCTGCACTTGGCTATCCCCGATGGTGCGCGCGCCGGCTCTTTTCGGCATCGCGCGGCGCCCACGTGCGAAGCCTCCGTGCGTCCGCGTCCGTACCCTCACACCCCCACCACCTCCACCCTCCACGCCTTCTCGCCCGCCCCCCGCGAGCGCACACACTCCGCCCGGCCTATCTGCGTAATGAACTGCCACCGCGGGACAGCGGCGCCCCGCGCGCCCGCCGCCCTCCGCCCTGCCGCGTTAAAGAAGACGCCGGGCGACACAATGGCGCGCTCCTGGGTCCACAAAGGGCGCGATAATGGGAGAGGACATCTACCAAACGTAATTAACTGCGAACGTAGAAAAAATACTCTACAGAGTATCGAGAGAATCTATTGCTACATATTCTACGTCTCTCTCTACGTGTGTTTTTTTCCTTGTTATTATTAATATTTCTGTTGTTATTAAAGTTGTAATTTATTCTCTTGTATATCTTTTGTCTTTGCGCCAAGCGCGACACGTTTTTCCGCCACACTCTTGATGCAATGGTGTCTCTGAATAGCAGACTGCATTTTTTAAATTAATTTAATTAACCCTCTGGTAATAATGATATGAAATGCAAAGAATGGAATACTACACAGCATATTATTATTATTATTATTATTATTATTATTATTATTATTATTATTATTATTAAAATTTGTTTGCCTATTTGTTGGAATTTCTGTATATAGTTTTATTTTACTCCCTCATTGAAAACTTTATTGTACCATTCCGACCATAAAAGGAAGGTGGCTTGTGGTCGAAGTAGGTTGGCTCAGTTTTTAAAGAAAAGACAACAGTCTCTTTAATGCTTTCTTTCATTTCTTCAGAAGTTAAATCTGGCCAAATAACCTGACAGGCTTTTTTCTATCGAGACATTTATTTAGTTCCTAATCAACGAGTTATGCCGAAATGTTCCAATGTTGTTATTTAGCAGTTAAATGTAGCAATCGACTGTCATTCTCGTAGACCGTAAGGTAAAATATTAAGAAAATAAATTCACTTTTAGAACAATGCAACAAAAATTAAATTTAAGTTGAGAAAATATTTATTGGTAGTTATTACCCGAAAATTGCGGCCACACTTAATTTAAAAAGGTTTCAAGACTCTTTAAGTACATGTTTCTACATATACGTATACGAGTACTCTCAAAAAGCAATAACGATTTGTGCTCTATAAGTCGAAACTGTCTTTAGAAAATCAAATTACTGGAAGATACCTGTTTCTTTTAGAAGAAAACTGTGTTTTCGTTCGCTGTCGATGAAATTATTGTGTCGTTTATGAGAACAGAAATGTGGTGAGAAAAGTTTGGTTGTGGAAACTCCCCGCTAGCCGACGTAGGTTGGCGCCGGATCTCACCATACATTGGGGAAGATCACCGCTACCACCTGGGATAAAAACATGCACTGCTCGTACGAGACTAATGACCTTAGTAGTTGACGCACCTGGAACAACTAATCAATCAATCGAGGAAAGAAAAATCTTGATTTTCCCATAGTGAATTAACTTCCATCTCACATGAGCATCAGCAGTCACGTACATCTGAACTCAAGATTGAAGCAAGCGACAATTTCCATATGGTGCTAGACGGAGTTTATTGTCAATAACCTTTTTGTGGTAATACTAACAATTTCAATTTCAAATTATAACTCGAAACTGAAACTTGGAAGAATGAGTACATAGTTAATGTCGTCAAGGGCTTGATTGCCTATTCCGCCACCTTGGGCTCGAATATACTGAGCATGAGCTCGATGGATTGTTTAACCCGCTTATTCCGTCTGTCCCAGATAGCATTGTCAAATCCATCGCGAAGGATCGTGAAATGCGAGATCATGATGACGACGGTGAGCATTTCCTCGCCACTAAACACAGATCATTTCGTTTCCACCATTGCCACAACTCTCGCCATTTGACTTGCACTATGATGACAGGGATGACATGAAATCATAATTATGATTACTGCAGTACAAGAGAGGTAATTCTCCTACAAGAGCACCTAGCAGGCTTTGCTTTCCCAAAGAGCACATCGTATACCATCCGCCCTACTCTATAATGAATCATAGCATGTCAAAGTTATGAGCGGTGATGGTTTTCGCAACCAGATGTACAGCTTAGATTCCAGCAAGGTTACAACTTAAAATATTTTATGTGATTTATTATAATCGTGATGCCTTCGAAAATAATTCAAAAACCGCAATGTTGGCGCGGTGAAATTTAACACGAACAACTGAAATTATATATGGAATTGTGGCGATATTTATATATAGTGTGACGATCCCCGTGTGATAATAAAAATGTTTCTTTTTCAAAGACTTGTTTTGAATTGGACCTAGCAGTTCATACGTGGCTTCAGGCAAACTCCATTTGGTTGAAGAGATATTTAAGAGGTTAGATAGATACTTTTATTGTAGGTCGCATAAACTTCTT
>BOPP01000034.1:3685256-3739087 GCA_017312745.1 Gryllus bimaculatus
CGGACGGAAAGGCGAGCGTGTGCGTGCGTGCGTGCGGCCAGGGGGAACGTGCGGGATTTCGCTGAACGCTCGCGCGGAGGGCGTCGCAGCGGGAGTAGGCGAGAGAAATGAGCCCGGGGAGAGTGGAAGAGCTTGAAGGAGGGAGCGAGTGCTTGGGGGAGAAGATTGTGGCAACGCGAGTTTGTGGAAGGCAGACGTCGTCGAGTAATAAAGAGCACAAGATAGCCCGAGCGTGGTGAAGGTAGCGAGAGCATGTTAATTTATTTATTTATTTTTATTCATTGAACTGAAAAGTCGTACCTGAATGTGGCATTTGTGATGGAGAAATACTACACTGTGAATTATGTGAAAAAGAGAGATAATGGCGAACGTTTGGAATTGAGCGTAGTATTGTGAAAGCTGCCCTCACGGGCAGTTCACTGGTCTGCATGCTAGCTTATCATGACGCGACCCCGGGTTCGATTCCCTCGTTTATAGTGTGCGTTTTCCCTGCAATGTCCCAGTATACGTTGCTGCGTGGCGATGAGAAAGCTCATTTCTCAGGTTGATAAGACATGAACACGACGCAGGCATATGTCTGTGCAATCCACATGTACCCCGTACCCCATGGCGGCAAGGCCAGGACGCCGCTGGTAGGTCAAGGTTTCGTCGGAGGCTATTGCTTCAAAGTACATACATTCAGTAGGAACGCGCAGAACTGAATGCGAAGGAAGCAGAGAAAACCTGAAAAGAGTGAGTATGTGATGCACAAGAAGCTCGAAAGCAAGCGGAAAAGTGAAAGCGTGTGCAGGCGACTACGGGAACGTGTGAAGAAGTGTTGTAGAAACAGCTGAAGACCAAAAAATGAGAGAATGCAATGTATTCCAAAATAATTAGAGAGTACATAATTTAGAAATCTGCAAACGGCGATGAGGTCAGCAATCGCCCAACTCTATAAATGCGACTTTAAAATATATTTTGAAGATAGTACTTTGCTAACTGAATCGACTATTACGCGATCTGATAGAGATTAGAGACGCCAGCTTCAACATAAACGAGGCCAAATCTGAACTGCGTTCGAGACATAAAATTAAGAACCTCGGCGTATGGATAGACGTACATTTGAATCAACAACTATTTCAGAATACGTACGTGCGGTGCGTAACCTGCCACAACGCTTGCTTGAGAATCATCGCCCGGCGCGCTCCGTAGCCGGAAAGGTCGCGTGGCTGTCGATCGTAACCATTGCCACTTCCACGTCAGCCTGGATCATCAGTCTCTGTCCCGATCGGGCGGTGCCATGGATCAGAAGAACATTTTGCAGTGCCCGCGTACGGTGAATCAAGTCTACAAAGAGTGTAAAATTGTGTATTGTGATACGACATTGTCGCTTCGCTCTTTCTACTGTGATTAAGAAATGTGTGTCCGGTCAGCTCCCACCGAAGACTCGTATTCGAAAAATAATATTTTGTTGCCCTGTAGACGTTATTGTATTTTCGTAACTATTACGTGTATTTGAAATGTGATAATTTAACTGTTGTTTTGAATGTATTTAAAAGGGGTCTGACACTAATTGACTGTCTACCTGTATTGTAGTACACGTTGTGTATAATATTTGTAAGTTCGAAATAGAAATGTGCATTCAGAGGAAAATAAATCTGATGCATCGTCGCGCGGTGCCTTCGGCGGATCTGCCTGGACCGTATTTGAAAAAAAAAACATTTAAAGAAAAAATCGGGAATCTTTTCTTTTTTTGGGATAAAAAATCAGAATTTGCCTATATTGTACCCCAAAATGACGCGGAAAGGTCTCATTCTCGAACATTCTCGAACATTCTCGTAAAGGTAGCCTTTACTTAAAGTTCTACCTTTGAAGAATGGATTTCATTAAGAAATCACTCTCAATGGAGATTAGACGCGCTGACTTCAACTTAACAAGGTCAAGGTTGAAGTTCGTCCGCAACTGAAAATTAAGCACCTCAGCATTTGGTTAGATTTACATTTGAAACATGTAACAGCTAATCGAAACTACTTACAAGAAGTATTGTAGCTGTAGGAAGTCGCGGGAAATATCGCTAGATATTTGCTAAAGTATAAGTAGAAAACTTTAATATTAGCCAAATAATTGTGAATCTATAAACTGCTACAATTAAATATAAATGTTCAATATATAGAGTAGGAAATGTAAGCTAACATCTGTGATCTGTTAATATGAACATTTTCACGGTCGACATGAAGGAATGTAAGTAGACTGTGAAAGGAGCAATTGCTATGCACTGACAATATGATTTTGTGACCTGCGACATTTTTCATTGTCACTGACCATTGCCAGAAGTTTATCTAGGCTCGCACACAAATGAAAACGAGATTCACAGCTACGAGCATTTTATCAAAGGTAAATGTTAATGGAGTTCGAGTGCACACGGGTCGGGATATCTGTGCATTGCAAACATAACCTATCGATCACTCTGTGTGATGTTGAAGCGTATCGGTTAGTCTTCGTCAAACGGGTAAGCCCGCTTCTGAGAGTAAGCTCCTGATTTGATGACGAACACGTAGTTCGTGGTGAATTTGCTTTGTTAATGGCTGGGGTTGCCTAAAAAGACGTATAAATTACCTTTGTTTATTGGAGCGTTTCATCTGCAGTAATTAATTTGGTGTCATTGGCGCACAAAGCTCCAAAATATACGGTTTTCCCACAGATGATGGGCGATATTTCCTGGTGGCCCGGTGCCAACATACCCTTGATCACTCGCGCTGTATTATACCGTATACTCTAACATTGTGTGCATGAAACTTACACGTAATGCGCTCAGCGTGTATGGCTCGTTAACGAAATGGGTGCGGAATATTGCATAGCATAGGTCAGCTCCGTTTCACTCCTTTCTCAGCGAGACATGACGGCGACCACATTTTATGACCTAAGTATCATGACAATTCCCTCCATCAAAGGACGTAAAAGCCGACACTGTGTCCGCAGATTGAATAACTCAACTACCGTTTTGCGATTAACTCTCCCTCTTTCTCTCTCATGCACCATTGAATTCCCGGTCTTCCTTCATACTGTGTGGGCATATTACTAATGGGTTCATGCTTTTTCCATGTGGCGAGAGCCGCTAATGTGTTTCAAACTCCACGCTTTTACTCCGCCGACACCACAGGATAATTAAGTACGTTAAGTCTACGCGTTTACACAGCACGGTAACGCCTGCTTGACGTGGCTTTTTTTCGTACTCAAAGACGTACTCCATTAGAAAAACGAAGGGTCGAATTCATTCAGGAAGTTTACTTAATAAAGCGAATCTTGCATTTCCGAGAATCAAGTGAGGCGTTCTGAATTACAAGGAAGACCAAAAGAACTTCGCTTTGGCGCCCTTCGCAATACAATGAGAACTGAAGTCCCTTTCCTTAACGAAGTCAGTGACACTCATGTGCCGTCGGGGAGTCCTTGCGTTGTTAGCCACTACGTACAAGTGCTGGGACACAACGCTTGCCGTTTCCTGAATACGAGGTGCGTTTGTCTGTCTTTCATTTGGCGTCCGCTTCCTCTCCCTTGCCACTGCCTTTCCGGCGCGTCATTCCTGCCCTTTTGTGCGTTTGCATCGGAGTGCTGGTCTGTGACCCATCTCATCATCTCGCCCTCCGATGTCATTTGTTCGTATGTCGAGCCCCGCTGCCTCTTCACTTTCATTGACTGAGACGCGTTTTTCCTCACTGTTCATCCTTCTTCCTCTAACGTACTATTTCCTCTCTTCTCGTCACCATGACCCCAAAAGCCTCTCCATCCTTTCTGTTTTCTCTACTTTTCTCTCCTCCTTTCTCATTTCCCCTCCCTTCATGCTTTTTCTATTTACAATCGTCTCTATTTCTTTCTACCTTTTCTTTCCCATTTTGTCTCTCCTAAACTTTTCGACCAAATGTTTCTTCTTCCGTTTACCTTCTTCTTTCTTATTGTTCACTCATCCTTCCATTACAATTTACTTTCTTCTTATCTGCCTTTATTTCATTGACCCCCACTTTTCCCATAATAATATTACTTCACGCCTTCCATTTCTTCTTAAGTTCCACACCTTGACCATCTTCTTTTTTGCATCCTTTCAAATAACATCGTCACTTTATAATAATCTTCTCTCTTTCTCCTTTCCTTTTCCCTCTTCTCCCTCCTTCCCAACTCATTATGTGCCAGCTAGCTCTCTTCCAGCTTGTGACTCGGCCTGGCAGAGCTCTCATCCTTTTATAGCGCCATGATAGAAATTCTGCTTCCGAGCACAGGTCTGTCGACAAGCGAGACAAGGCAACATGCCGTACTTGTGATTTTTCTGGCCCAAACAATGAATTTCTTGTCACCGAAAATGACAAAGCCTCTGAAAAAAGGTTGATTTTTCTTCTCCTGTTATCAAAGGAATTCTTTTTTAAATAGTACATATACATTTTTGTTCTCTCTAATATTCAAGACGTTTTATTACAGTAAATTCTGATAAATATATTCATTTTCCCGATTTTATAAAATTTATCTTTATGTTAATTATATTTTTGGTTTAAGTTGTCTTTATTCAAACATATACTGCATGAATTGAAAACAAACGTGAGTAATAATCATGTTTTGAAAATTTTAAATTATTAAATCGTATTTCCGTAGTAAAGCATCTCATGCAAAAATATTGTCTTATCACTCCTAATGGCATCTGGTAAATGAGAAAGAAAAAATGTCTCATCTCTTTTTCTTCATTTCAAAAGGACAAGTAAAATTGAGGCGTAAGATTTCTCCTGCAAATATCCTCTGCTTTCCTCTTTAGTCATTTGTTTCCAGACACCCGTCTCTAACGCCTTGACACTTCGATACACCTAACGACTCTAAACTACACACTTGTAAATGTGTACTTCGGAGATTATGTAAATGGTTACATCAATTCACGTTCTTAAAAATTATTGGGTAAACAGTAACTTGTTGGGTGTGGTGCCTTGAATGTGAAATTACACTATGAATAAATTGCTTAGTTGTTGATTGTTTCCCCAAACTACTTTTATTCGTCTAATTACTATCAGTCATCTGTTGTTTTTAATCATATAGTATATATCTATTTATGTTTGGCACGTTTCCAATTCTGCCAATATTAACATTTATCTCCATTGCTTGATTTCCTGAATTGGTATCTTATTGGAAAATTAATCAAAGCCTATTATGTCGCAGAGAAGGGAAATGTCGCGAATGCATATTATTTTTATAACAAATAAATCGCTTGTTCTTCATATCAGTGCTTATTCCCGAACTTAGAAAATTTCTCTATTTCAATTGTACTACTGATAATCATAATTAAAGTGTTATATTCAACAGAATAACATTGCATATTTTTTGGTGCTGACTTCAATGGCTGTAAACATGCGTTATGTTTTTGGCATAGTAGTGTGTTCCCTCGATTGAATATGTCACGCTTTGGATAAATAGCATGTTATCATAGGGTTTTAGATATCATGATAATTTTTGAAAATATTATGACCATGAAAAACTTCAAAAATCGATGAAAATGTCAACACTAACTATGCAGCCTTGTTGCTAACCTCTAATTGTACATAGCATGACACTAAATCAATTATTTTGTGAAATGTGTAAAGATTCCTCTTACCATACAGAGACTTTTTCAGACGATACATTAAACAAGTTGTAAACCCATTTTTCAGTCCAGTTTTGGGAAAAAAATGAGTCTGTGATCTAAAGCAGAGCTCGTGATTCATCTCTGCTTTGTGTACCACGTCCCAACACGACTTCGTTTAGTAGATCATTCATCATTACAGATATCCGAGCCTGGAACAAATTACCAGCGAGTCTAAAACATTCAACTACTTTCGCTAAATTCAAAAGTCAACCCCATGGGTAAGGAATAACGACATACAAAATGGCGTTAACGTCTTCTTCAATCTCCAGACTTCTACCACTTCCAAGCGCCCGGTCACTCCCCCGTTACACACCGTACTTTCGCCTCTCTATCTTCAAAATTCTTCCTCATAACACATTGGTCTCTTCTTATTTTCCATTCCTTCTCACACCATCTAAATTATTAACATTGTTTTTCTTGTGTTTCCAAATGAAATTGTTTAATAAAATATACAAAAAATTATTAGCGACGTTCCAGATACTTGAAGCTATATTTGTATCGTCATCATAATCTTTATTACAATATATTGCCATAAACAAAACTGATGTTAAGATACCAGTATTTATTTCATTGTTCCTTAATACTGTCAATATTTTGTTTTAAATTACTGTTGTTATTAGCTTATGGTGTATTGTGCTTTTCTGGTGTTAAAATGATTTTATATTTACGCAAGGCGTTAATGTAAACGAAACGTAGCTTTCTGTAACGTTCCTCGAATAATTTCACTTTTTTCGCCGACTTCTCCTTCATTCTCATTCTTCGCTTCTTCTCTCTTCCCTCTTCCTCACAAATTTCACCATTTTTACTTTATGACCCCTCCCCCTCTACGTCTTTTCTCTTCTCTTTCACTGTTATGTATAGCATATTCAGTTCTATTAATGTTCGGCCCTAAGCCATCATCCTGATTGAATTTTTTCTGGGTTTACTCAATCGCTTAAGGCGTACGCCGGGAGAGCCCCTTGTCTTGCACTCGCAGACGTAAATATACAGCTTGTCCCCCTCTCAGTCTCTCTTTCTTCTTTCTCTTCCTCATTTTCTTTTTCATTTTCGTTTAGTTTCCTTTCTCTTATTTTCCCTTCTCTTTCACTTTACTCCGTGAATTGATAATGTTCGGCCCTAAGCCGCCATCCTGATTGAGGTTTTCTGGGTTTACTCGATCGCTTAAGCCGTATGCTGGGATGGTCCCTAGTTTTGTACTCCCAGATGTAAGACCGCTTTGTCCTCTCCTCTTAAAATGTTACTACTCTGTGTGTATGTAAATTCGGTGGTTAGGCGGAAGAGCAGGCCCTATGCCCTGTGTCTAGCCATTAATAAAGGTATTATTATTATTATTATTATTATTATTATTATTATTATTATTATTATTATTATTATTATTAGTGTATGTGACTTGCTGGATTGTATAATCAACAGGCGCTGAATTTCGTCACTGCGTGCAATCGCATAGTACAGTCGTTCAGTTTCCATTCCATCGCAAAAGATATGTATTTTATCTCTATTTACCTCGCCTCAATGATTGCCAATCGAATTTTGTTTAACACTGAATATGGAGGAGAAGAAGCAGAAGCAGGAGCAGAGGGCCCGTATTTCGATGCCTCGTGTTTTCTGTTTGCTGCATATTATGTATACATTATCTGAGAATGTAAGAATAATACATTTAATTCATTAAGGAATTTAACTCTGTAGGCAACATCTACATGCCAACAATCACGTCAGGAAACAAAGGTCACGACATTGTGGCCAAAATGTCTGTTTGAGGTCGAGGTGACTCCCTTCAAGGTACTACTATTTAAAGTACCATAAATGTCGATAGTGTAGCGGCTAGGTTTGTAAATTTAGGAGAAACGTCAGTACAGTACTTTGATCTAATAGATGTGGACGCAACATAGTAATTACTTTACACGTACATTTCACTCTTTCTTCCACTTATTACACAAATTATATTAAGGTGCAAACACAAATGCAATGGCATAATGTTGACTACAATTAGCCTATCGATTGTACATGGACCAGATTCTGTTACAGAATTAATCATTTCACGCTCAAACCTTAGCAAAAACGTAAATCTTCGGTACGACGGTTGTGAATGTAATAAATACTTGCAGTGGTTCACCAAGGGTGACATACTCATGCCAGATGTATCTATTAAGACTTATCGTCCCTATATACGGTGTAATATGCGTAGTATAGAAAAGTTATGTAATGTTGGGACAAAAGGAGGCGACTTTTTTAACAGAAATCCTTGTATTGTGGGGCCCCGATACAGAAATCGTAAATAAAACGTCTTCTAATATGTAGTAAATTACTTTTTCCAACACGATATGTAGTCATATTTCAGAAAGTGTTAGACCTTCGTACTGAAAACTTGTTTTTTCAAAACGTCCGTCCGTCTGCTTGTGATCAACTGTAGCGCCTAAACTATTCGTACGATTTTTTCAAAAAACAATATTCTCCGATGGATTTAGCTCCATTTCAAGCTCTGCAATTTTGAAAAACATTATTTAAATTTGGAGGGTAATTTACATGAATACCCTGGGACATTTTCAAAATTTTATCAAAAATTGCACTAAATGTTTTCTTCAAATTTCTAGTAAAATTAGGGTGAGATACAGTTATAAAGTTGACGTAGGTTCGATTATCACTGTTAACTCTGAATTTAAAAAAAATGCAAATCCTTTTCCTGCTACTACAAAATTGAAGATGGAGATTTTTCCTTCAAATGAAACTTGTTCTCCATAATTAGTTATCTCATTAAGGTCATATACATAACCTTACTTAAATAACTAATTATTCATATATATGAAAATTTTAGTAATTTTACGCAATAGCGATGATGAATGATGTCTTATAAAGTTTCTCAATAACGTTTTCAAAGAAAAGGACCTCCAATTAGTTTGGCAAGTATCTGAACCACCAATGGTATCTTGTGTCTCATCTGTACTTGGTAATATAATTATGGAACAAATAGAAATTTTCTTCTTCTCTCAAATTCACTTTCACATACTATTCTACTACAGATACATAGATGATTTGATTACATGTTTACATCAATGTAATGTTGATACTTTTGTTGACATACACAATAAATTTTACCCTAGATTAATATTTACTATTGAATTGTAAAACGGCAATACAGAAATCACCTTTATCAATCTCACACTAACAATTAAGGAAAATGAAATTAAAACTGACTGGTACCAGAAACAAACATTCTCAGGAAAAGTTATAAATTACCAGTCAAACCGTTCTAAGAATCAGAAAGTGGCTAAGGTGTACAACCTTGTAGATTTTGTAGTAAAGTTGTCAAATCCAGAATTTTACGAGAAAAATTTGAAGAAAGTTCTGAGAAGGAAAAACATTCTAAAACTAATCTTTATCATAGAGTTTTATTGTTAAATGCATTAGGGATAGAATTGTACACAATACTAAAACAGTTGCTGGAGAGAACAATTTCAGAGTTTCCATACTATTCTGTGAACACATTAAAACAACAAAATTATGGCCTTTTTTAGGACATATAATTGAAATACTGTCGTCTATAAATAAAGTAGACTTAGTAAATTATGACAAACAAAGAAAACAAAAATTGGTGACAGATATAATGTCGTTTATTCCATACTCTGTAATGATCGTCAGCTAACATTTTGGCGAAACTAAACAATACCTGAATAAACAAGTTTACCAACACACGATATCAATAAGGCTCTATACACTTCACTTACGGGGCACAGAATAGAGTGTAATCACTCCGTAGGTTTTGATATATTAAAAATCATGTACAAAGGAAAAAAGTCTAAAGAATGTTAGTAAGAATGGTACGTATCTTCTTCAAGAACACCATGAATACAAAAAATGGACAAAAATTACATCAGAATTACAAACACATTTGCAAAACTCTTAGCTGTTTACTCCTTGACGCTCTTACTTGATAACCGGTGGCATTGCCCCTCTACTCTTTAACTTATTAGTCGTGTTCCGACTGCCACACCATGTTTTAATGTAGACCCCCAATACAAGATTCCACACATTGTCTACCGAATTTTAAAAAATGTGATAATGTATATTTTTATTAAAAAATTAAATTTAATGTACGTAATTTTTATATTTTTATATTGTGATATTAATTATCAATTAAATTGTAACCATTTAACTGTGCATATCTGTAGGACCTTTTGACAAGGTGCACACAAAGTGAACGAAACGTCGAAATGTAACGGCAATAAATGAAATATTGATGAATAGCAAGAAATATTAATTCCTGGTGTCTGTGATTGGTGATTAATCCTACATAGTCCCGAATTACATCCAGTGTTCCACCTGTCACATCGTCATTTAAAAAAAAGGATCAACAGGAAGAAACGAGAACATACTACAAATAATAATAATAGTAATAATAATAATATAATAATAATATAATAACAACAACAACAACAATAATAATAATAATAATAATAATAATAATAATAATAATAATAAAATAATTCCCTCTTTTTTCCCGGCCACCGCGAACCGAACCGCCAGCCGTGCCTTCCCGTGAGCAGGTGGCCCGCAGCCAGTCATTTCGCGCGTCGCAAAGCTGTTTCCACTCTTGCACAGCGGTTGTTCCGGCGGTGGTGGCGGCTGGAACGGCGGAGGCGCGGAGGGGGCGGAGGCTGCTCCCGCGCCCTAACTCCCCGACTCTCCGCTTTCACTTTCATTTTTAAAGCCATTAGTAACAATCCCTTTCATCTTCTATTCTTGTGATGGCGCGGCTAATTACATTGCTGTCTTCTTTTCGCTTGCGCTCCGTCCTCCTCGTGTTTCATTTTTCAAAATTGGATCTGCAGCCGTGTTTGACTTCCTCTTCATCAAACATCTTCCTTCTCCTCTCTAATTCACCGGCCACGCTTCTCTCCGTATTCTCTCTCTCTCTCTCTCTCTCTCTCTCTCTCTCTCTCTCTCTCTCTCTCTCTCTCTCTCTCGCTTCTCTCTCACACACGATATCTCATTCTCAATCATTCTCTTACCATTCCTCTTCGCCTCCGCGTTCCCTCCACCCTCTCTCTCATGTTCCATTTCTGTCACCACTTCTCTTTTTCATCTCCGTTCTCGCATGTGCCGCCTTTTCGGCGCAAAATTAAATTTCTGGCAGATGAGTAAGTTCGGCTATAGCTAAATTGTTATATAATATAGTAGAACGTGAAGCACTTTGAACCTGTTAATCACTGGGTTCAGCTCCGAGCATTACGTTAGTCCGTAAACACGAACGCCCGTGGCAAAGGGATTCATCCAATAACATACGCCATGAGTAAATCGCCATGTCCCTGGAATATTTACTCCCAGTCGCATCCCCACGCTCACATTCCTGGATCCCTGCGACACGCCTACATTTGGTTGTCGTTGCAAATTTGTCTCAATAATTATTTTTTCTTTACATATTTGAATTTGCTTATTTTTCTATGCGTAGAGAACAGCGTAGAAAAAACATTTTAAGGGTATTATGGGTAATGAGAAGCGACAAAGCATTGCATTAGAAATAAGTGAAACATATTCGAGAGCCCGACATAGCTGTGAGAAACTTGTTTCATCAGTGCCTAAAAACTACAGAGACTTGTGAACACTGATCTAGCATGTTTCTTGTTAGGGCTGAGATACTCTGGTATGAGCTTACAATGAGAGATACTTATCTTGTAAATACCTGAACTTACGTGATTAATATAGACATTTGTATGCAACGAATATTTTGTGTAACTGATGTTATATTGTTAAGTTTAGCGATTTGAGACAAATCCTTGAAATGTACGCAACCATTAATTAGTAGGTAAAAATTTGTGGAAAGGGAAATAAAATAACAAAAACAAAGAAGTTTTTATTTCATTTCATTATATATATTTTTCAATTAAGAAGATAACTGAGAAAAAAAGGAATTAAATAAAGCTTAGTTATTACAGACTTTGTGAAATTCTGATGCTGCCTTCTTCCGAAGTTTATTACGAAAATCCACATAATCAAGTAAAATACTAAAACTGAATGGTTGTGAAGATCAATTTATTCTGAAGGGATTTTTATTTCATCAATTAATTCGTTGCTAAGACAAATATAGATCATATACACTTACATTAGATATTCCAAAGTCAGGGACAAATTTTTGCCGGGAAAACTTTGTATTATCGTGTACATTTAAACCAAATGTAATTTAAAAAGGCAAAGTAAGGCAAGCGGATTTTCTGGGCAGAACACATTTTTCATGAAATGCAAACATGGAAAATGTAACAGTTCAAATCCAGAGATATTTCAGTGTGTATCAAAGAAAATTCAACAGTGAGGAAATTACAGGGATTATATTCAGCATGAAAATAGAATTCCATTATTTTACACGTGTTTTATGATACTGACTTTGTTTTCAATTTCCTGTAGCCTCGGCGAGAATGGGTAAGTGGCAAATAATTATCCATGTGGTGCAGGAAACATTATACACGGATTTAAAGTAACTAATGTAAGGATTGTGTTTGGTATAAAATAATGTACAGGCCTCGGTGAGGCTATGTATATGGCTTTTGTAATGATACGTAAATGGAGATGAATTCAGCTTATCAACCTATATAGAGTAATTCATATTGTTTTATAATGCATGTATACTACTGTTATAGTTATCAATTATTAAAACGTAATGTATCAAAATTAAGATTACCAAGCATTAATCTTGTTTCAATTTGATCATGAACATAATGAGGAGACACTATAGTGTTGACATGAAACTACTTTTCGAAATATTTTTAGCGTTTGAGAGTTTCGAAAATTCAAACAGTTGAATGAAAATGGACGTGCTCCATTTTTAAGCATCCTTTCATCATCTAAAGAAAACATTTGAAGGAGTTTTGGAGAAAATGTTTATTTATAAATAACATTAACTTCAAGTAATAATTATGCGAAAACGCCTCCTTCCAAAAAATTTTACATGATATTTTTAAAGATCTGATTTTTTATAACAGATTTCTTAATAGAAAAATCTCCATCTTCAATATTCTACTTTTACCGTGTTAATTATATTCAATTTTTGAAGATAGAGACTGTTCACTAAAAATGGAAACAGCAGCAATTTCTTTTGTCTTTTGCGACATACGAAAGATTTTTTTTAATTGGATCGATTTACGTGATAGTAATTATTTAACAATTACTTATATTTCATGAAAAAAATATTCAAAAACTACTTACATTTTCGAAAAAGAATACATGACAACATTTTTAGACGTCTTTGAACTTTGAATATTCAATATTGTAGTTGCAGATAGTCGCCAAAAAGTTTCAACGAAAATTAGATCAGCACCAAAATCTAATCCCTCTTTTTGCTACTCGAGAGCAAAGTTTAATCAAAAGATTTGGAGCTATGTTTGAAAAAAATGGAAATGATGTTGAGGCTTCATGTATAGTTATTACAAAAATCAAAATATCCCTTTCAGACTTGCAGGACCTTGAGTTCGTTCAGATCAATTGCAGAATATCAAATTTGAATAAAATCGTCTGAACAGTATAAGGAGGTAGCGTTGACCACGGAAGGACCACGTGCGTACGGACAGACGGGCACACAAACAGGCACACGTTTTTCCGTGTATCGATTTTTCAGTATCATGATCCACAAAAAATTGACTCTAATACTAGATTCGAGGAAGATGTTCACTACATAAAGGAACGCGATTTATCCACTTCCGAAACCAAAACCCGGCAATAAGGTTTTTTCTGCCAAAACATCGCCGATTTCTGGCGCACAATTACAAAATATGATCTTTTAATAAGGCGAGAAAGTATTAAAATTGCGCGGTCCTAATACAAAATAATATTTTAATTGTTATTATTATTTAATATTATTATTAATTCAAATCGTATTAATAACACCAATAACAATGACAACAACGGACCACCTATTACTTCTATACATTGAATTTTTAAAATGGTGTGATCTTGAATAGAAATCTGGAGAGAAGAGTAGCAGCATACAAGAGATGACAATTGTCATACAATGATGCTGATGCTGACGTTGATGCTGATGATGAATATAATCCCAATAACAATAACAATAGAAATGTTGACAACGATATCAATTCTTTGTGAGCTAGATTAACGCCATGAAACTTTCCGGAGCTAGCTCCTCAGCGCCCGGCGAAGTCGGTGAGCGCATCGGCAACACTGCCATCCAGATCCCTCGCAGTCCCTCGCGAGCCGCAACTCCCCAGATGGAGTATTCCAGGCACGAATGCGCAACCATAAACGTTTCATGCTACCCCGTGCGTACCTTTAAGCTTCCCAATATAAAATTCTATATCGAGATCCCGACCGGAATACTGATGCCGCCAACCTCGATAGGAACTTGTGCTTGTTCTCGTTTTAACGACTGTTGTGGCTAGGGAATGGACTGTGAGAAGGAACCAAGGCGTCTGAAGCTGCTGCGTTTTAATTGAGCATTATTATTAACGAAAGTGACAGACGTACGTTTTATGCCCTTCTGAGGATTTCTGTCCATGACACGATGAGTGTTGATGACGTGGTTGTTGTTTTTGTATTGTATTTGAAGTCAATTATGTAGGATTGTGTGGTATTTTTTTGCATTCCGTTACAATGAACTATCATTTCTGTAATTATACCCATGCTTGTCGTATCTCATATACTTCTTCATTCATGCTGATAAATTTGGTTGTTTTATATTTTCTTTTATTGTATTACGGCTGGTGGTATATCCTCGTTATTTCGCGCTAAATACTCCTAGGTTTGACTCTGATTACGTTGCAGATTTGTTTCTCTTATAGTTGCATTGATTTTACATTTTTCGTGTATTTTACATTGCCGTATTGAATTGTTTCCATACGGTAATCAAGCAAAGTCAACGTTTGTAAATGAATGTTTGAATGTTGGCACGATGAGAATGCGGTGAAAACGGAAAGTCCTGTGTTTAATAGAACTATAGGGAACTGGTTATAGAGTTTAATGGAGTGTCTAATAAACACTTCTATGACGTATATTCACCGCGTATGGTTACAATGGATGTGATCCAAATGCAGATTCTACTGATATTTTTAAATGGAAAGGATTGCATGTATTAAATACGTAAGACACTCCTTAATTGGAAATTCAGGGTAGAAGACTGCATTAGAAACTTGAAAATTCATATATTTATTTCAATTTCACATAAATAGTTTCAATAAGTGACAATTTTATGGCAATATGTGAAATGCATTACATTTATTTTCGATTATATCCTAGATTACGTATCAAGACTATATCGAGACTATATACATTTTGCTTTTGTGTGAATAATTTGGAATATTTGAAGTTTGATGCCATAGAAGCGACAATTATACAAATGTTTCTTATGGTATGATATTTACAGAATAGTTTCCCTCATTAATGCTTCATGCTAAATTGGAGACAGCAAACTATTTCGTTTCATGTTCATTAATACAAAATATGTTATGTATGAATACATTTGGGATATATTATTTTCAAGTATGTAGCATAATATTCATGTAAAGAACATTTATGTGAACAGCGGCAGAGAACTTAAAATATATGACGCATTCGTAACGAAATTATCCAGCCGCATATTACCAAATGCAATATTTGTGTCATTAACTAGTGAATCATATGCCGACAAATGTAAAAACAATTCTTGACGCGTAGTATTATAAAATCGAAGCGGTTGTATGTTCCTCTTGCCATCGTATGTACACGTAGTTTTGCCATCCCTTCTTAATCATCCACATCATAAAAATCATTACCAAAAGCCGAGCACGGAAATTACTTTTTGAGCGGCTTGCTCGCGAGCCCCACTCCACCTCCACCCCACCCCGCCCAACTGCATAAAAAAATATTAATTCTCCGCTGGCCCTGTGAAACCGCGTGCTCGCTTCCGCTAGCTTTACGGGACGCTAGAAAAAATGGCACCTAGCAAATCACGCCCCTTTCGCGTGCCGCTTCCGAACGCCCGCGCGAGTCGAATCACGTTTGCCACCTCGGCCAACTCCAGTGAGTCATTTTTGTGTGTGCGACCGCACCGATTCCCCCCGCGAGGCACACACGACACCGGCGTACATGCGAGCTAGGCGGTTCCGAATGGCGTTGCAAGTCGTCGCATTCGCTCGGTTAACCAGGTTTACGTTCTTGCATGTGTGTGTGTGTGTGTGTATACGTGCGTGCGCGCAGTATGACTCTCAATGCGCCCTCACTGTGTGTGACTATGTGTGTACGCGTGTGTATCTGTGAGTCCGTGCGTGAATGTATCTGCGTCTCTTTGTATGTACGTGTGTGAATTTGTTTGTTTGTGTACGTGGGTGTTTGTTTGTGTGCGCGGGTGTTTGTTTGTTTGT
Organism: Gryllus bimaculatus; assembly: GCA_017312745.1. Classification (NCBI taxonomy): domain Eukaryota; kingdom Metazoa; phylum Arthropoda; class Insecta; order Orthoptera; family Gryllidae; genus Gryllus; species Gryllus bimaculatus. The sequence continues at coordinate 3,701,226 of BOPP01000034.1, forward strand.
GTGCGTGGGTGTTTGTTTGTTTGTGTGTGCGGGTGATTGTTTGTGTGCGCGGGTGTTTGTTTGTTTGTGTGCGCGGGTGTTTGTTTGTGTGTTTGTGTGCGCGGGTGATTGTTTGTTTGTTTGTTTGTGTGCGCGGGTGTTTGTTCGTTTGTGTGCGAATGCTGGCGGGTGGGCGGGCGTCACTTTCTGCATATGCCTGCTCTGATAACGCGCTCGACCTCGCCAGGACATCGCGCGACCAATCGTCAGTAATACTCGTATGCTGCGCCGTCGCCCACAATAGATTATCGCCCGCCACTCCGTTGCGTTTCTAATGACGCGGGCTCCCGGAGCGCACGAGAGCCTCGGGATAATTGCGCTGGCCCCCGTGCCGCGTGCGTGTCCCATGCGTGCGCGCGCGTGCGTGAGTAGTCCGCGTCGCGAAATCGGGTTGCTGAATCAAGTTGCTGAATTGCCTCGCGGAATCGCGTCGCGCGTGGGCTACTCGTAGACGCGAAAGTTAATCACAAGAGGAAAGATACTGTGGATCCCGACTCGGAGCTGAGCGAGGCCACTGCATCCTCATCAGAGGACTCGTATTGCCCCACTCGTTCTCCTTCCTTGCTCGGCTTGTTGCATCTCATACAGTGGTCGTCGTTATAATGCTAACCATCGGCATGATCAGCACGATCGTCATCATAAGGCTGATCGTGATGATTAGCATGGCCATAGACGACGATTATTATGAATACCGATGGGAATCTGCTTAAAGAGTTTTGAGGCATGAACCTTGTCCTCCCTTCTATTTTCTATTTTTACAAGCCTTGCCCTCCCTTCTTTTATTCGTTTTAATCTATTCCATTCATTTGTTTGTTTATGTATTTTTTTAATGTGCAAAAATTGTTACGTGTGTGTGTGAGAGAGAGATATTGTGGTAAAAGGTAATTTGCGAATATTTTCGGAGGTTCCGGAATTTTCACTCTTCCATTTATTACTAAACTAAATAGAATTATGAAGTAAGCAGGACTGGTTTGAGCAAAACATAATTGCAACAAATAATGAGTCCCATGTAATAAAAACTGATTGAATCGACAATTGAGCTAAGGATTTTGACTCATTCTCCTTTATAGTGCTCAATGGGAAGCAAGCTATTTTACTGCGAGAACATGGAGAATTAGTTTTTGTTACTCTTCACGAAATAGATATATTCCCCCTCTAACACCGCCACAGAACTCAGTAATACGTGCGCAGATAGTGGAGCGACTCTATAATTATTATAATTGTTAATATAATCATCTTAAACTGCTTGTAACTCTTGATGGTTGCAATGTTGGTAGCAATAACCCGAGCCACAATTTTCCTAACAATAATTATCCGAATTTTTAATTATTTGAATCACTTTGAGAACAAAAAAATATATAAATAAGTATATCCATGCATCATTCAATTAGTGGTTTCTTTTTTATTTGTAAATCTTACAACTTTCAGTACGCTATGATTGTTAAACGTCTTTTTAAGAATTTCAGGAAGGTTTTCTGTTTCTGACTTCATTGTTACTTAGTTTTTGTGCTTTATTCAGTCATCCAAATTTTCGTATATTCAAATCAGTCTAATTTCCTTTTCGATCGAATAATGATCTACTGATATTATATTTCCACTGTTCTTACTTTTGAGGACGTTACTGTTATTTATCCCATCAATTCGTGATTACCATGTTAAAATATCTGCATATATGTGCATGTATCATTAAAGCCACATTGGTATATTACGATTTTTTTTACTAATCTATAACCTTTTTTGAAATATAGCAGGATGTCCAGTGTGTTTCATTTTACTTTTGAATATGTTTCTTTTTAGAGAAATTGTCCCCATTCTCTTAAGTAGCTTATCTCTTTTTTAATTCCTAACATATAATACATTTTAATTTCTCCAGGTTTAATATTAATCACACTTCTGATGAAACAATCTGCATTTGGCTAGTTCACACGCTTAATATTGTTTGTTCTATAGATTTTAAAATAGCTTCATACGAGTGTGCGTAAGTTTTATCCTGTTTCGTCTATTAAACGTAGCTGTACATTTACAGAGGGAATGTGTTTGGCAATTCACCTTATTTGCAAATTATTTTTCCGTATTGTTTCATTAGTAAAAAAATAATCCCACATTACTCCTACACCACTGTAAATATTTAAAATTACTTCTAAATGTTTTGGCCTATGATAGTGGAGTGGAGCTAGTAAACAGGTTGCAGAGCGCTCTGGGACTGCGTTCCCTCGTTCAATCCCTCCGGCTTTGCAATTCCGCCTCGACGGTATCTTCTAAACCCCCCGCGCAGTAGGTACCTGCCATCCCCAACACCTTCAACCAAGATTCCCCTCGAGAAGCGGAGTTTCATCGTAACCGTTGGACGGATATTGCGCGGAACACATGGGGCCGGGGCGGTGGCCGGGGCGGGCGTTTGGAGTGGGGGGGGAGCCGGAGGAAATCGCACGCCCGGAGCACATCGCCGCGCCGGGAGATAACTGCTGCGAGCGTCCAGAAGCGAACAAAAGTTTGGCGGTACTTACGTTGAATAGCCGCTGCTGCTGTCCGCCTCCGGGCTCTCCCCTTGTAAGAAGTCTCCATTATGGGTGTTTTAAACATTTCGCAGACCTTGGTTTGGCGCCCAACGCGGGAGGGGGGGTGTTAAGAAGCCTCGGCGGCGGGGAAGGGGAGGCTTTCTGAAGGTCAAGAGGAAGGAAGAAGTGGAGGAAGGGAGAAGGAGGGGAAACAGAGAGAGGCAAGACGGAGTGGGTTTTGGGTGGCGAGACGGGAAGGGAGGAAAGAAGGTCGTAACTATGTGCGTCGCGGCCAGTGGCTCTGCTCAGAGGAGCAAACTTGGGTGAGAAGTTGGTGCTGTGAAATATTTCACTACCTGTTGAAATACCTCGCGCGGCTTTGAAATGCGCAAAACTTTTCCCCTCCAAGTTGTTCTTCGTGTTTATTAATATTTAGCGGCAGTCTTCAGCAAATGGTGGTGTATTTTGAAATTATTCCGCGCTCCTGCTTTTATGATTGATGCGTCGTGGTGTGGTGAGGTATAACTTTGCATACGCTGCGATTTAAAGAGTTTGATCCGCTTCTGAGAAAGAGGAAAATATTTTTTTCTTTAATGTGCCCGTGTTACTGTCAGACTCAGTAAAATTAATATTTAGTTCAACCGCAATGGCAGCGAAGAAAAATTAAAAACTTGTGAAACTGCTGAAATACATCACACCCAAAGTTTTCCAGTTCAATTACCAGATTTCTTGGAATTCCCCTCAGGATTGGAATCTCGTTAGGCTGGATGTTTCGTTGTTGTCTTTGTGGTATAGCACCGATCCTCACGTTCTTATCTATGAAATGTTATGTGCTACATACATTACTGTTGAGTGTGTAAACCTTGTAACTTCAGAAAGTATTAGTGGAAAGCTGGTAGACCTAAAAAAATTCACTTACCGAAATGATTTGTTTTTATGTACGACCAAAATAAACTATAATTCCTCTAATGTGTTGAAATAGCAAATTTTTTCTTGGCGATGTTTCTTGTCATCTTAATGCTTCGGTTCGATTACCTTCGGGGAAGCCAAGTTCAAGATGCAGAGAGGTTTACTGAAGCAATAGGAACGAAAAACTTTGCGGTAGAACCTAAGGGGGACTACGATGCTTTCACCGCGTTGGGATCGTATGTTTTCGTATTCGATAATACGAAATCACGTGTGACGTGCTTGTGATTTGCTTTTGGGTTGATTTGAGGTGCGCCACTAATTTTCTGGCGTGTTCAGGAAGCTTTACTTGTGATTTCTTTGTGTAGACCTGAGCTGACAAGTTGCTTGTCCTTTTTCTATCACAAAGTCTAGCTTGTGATTTACTTACGTCGACCTAAGGCCAACTATCGTACTTCAGAGTCTCCAAATTTCAAACACTACGTGTACTAACATTTTCTGTACACCCAAAGCAAACAATCATTTTCCCGTCTCGCATCACAAAGGAGTTATCTGTGAGTAACCTAAATCTTCCTTATCCAATCCTCACACCTTAAACACACTTACATTAACATTCACTACACTGCCACGCATGCCGGAGCTTAGAGCTTCTCCTGGCTGGAGCGGTGCTCCGTTGGTGGGAGATACCTGGTTGGAGTAAACCCCGCTAGCCGACAGTAGGTCAGCGCCGGATCTCGCCATATAGAGGTGGAAGACCGCCGCCTCCTCCCAAGCAAAAAGCATGCATTACACTTACGGGACTAATGACTAATTTGTATTTGACGTGCTCGGAATGACTAACAATCAATCAATCAATCATTGTTCCAGACGCCCTGCTGTTCTCAGTGGAGCTCCGCCTCCCGCGCTACGTGCCGCTGAACGGGTCGGCGCGGCTGGGCTGCGAATACGACGTGCCGCTGGACCAGCTCCACAAGGTGGAGTGGCTGCGCGACAACGAGAAGATGTTCCAGTTCGTGCGGAACCGCAAGCCGCCCTTCCGCCTCTACACCGTCACCGGCGCCGTCATTGACGTGAGTCGACTCTTACGAGATTAGAAGGGTTTGGTAGCAGTTAGCCTCTGCCACTCAGATTGAAAACGAGTTCTGGATAAAAACTTGCAACATCCTCCTGCTATAGGTATAGGATGAAAGAATAGGCTTCAGCGGCCGGAGTCGGTATCTACGTGGCTGTCAATGAGACGCCGCTTCCTAGACCTGGATGCCAACGGCTTGGCCGACATGCTGCGACCTTCCTCAGGGAGAAATGCCATTCTGAGAAAGCTCGCAGCCATGCGTCAGAAAAGTTTTCATCTGTCCCTAGGTCGCGGCGATTCCCGGACAGCCAAATATATAATGACACGATGTCTGAGAAAAAATGTTGCATGCCTTTTGGGCAATGAAGTAGGGTTGAAGATGATTACTTTTTGCAAATGACAGTACGGTGAGAAATATTATGTAACCGACTTACACATGTGACATGTTGCCCTCGAATAATAGATCACTCATCTTTTCCTGATGTTTGGCAAGTACACGACATTCTAGCGACAACGTGTATTTTTCAAAGACTTATTAGTTATCTATCACTCAGAGACTTTTTCTACTGTGTAACTTTGTTATATAAGTTTCCTACCACATTTTTATTAGAATAAATTAATCATAATCGGCACCTTCAAGCTCTAAAATTTTGAATATTTATTATGAAATACTTCGTTTAGGGAAATTATGATAAACTTCTCTGTGTTACTTTGCCATTTTTTGCTAACATTTAATACTACATACACAAACATAAACTGGAAGGCAGATAGCCGTGTAGGTGACAATATCTGATGTTTTGCTAAAATGTGGCATAGTACTATCTCATCCCAATCCCGTCAAAAGTTGCAGTTGTGTGTAATATTCAGGATATGTAATGATATCCTTCGTCTTGTCCCCGACAAACGTTGAATTGTTGGGAAGTTTCTACTTTGAACCACATGGAGTCCCAACGCTCCCAAGCTCCCCCTTTTTATATGTATATTTGTCGCCAGCTTCCGTTTGAACAACAGCTGTCATATTTATGCGATACTTGCATGATTCAATGTATTAGCGAGTATACGTTTTGAGTAGGATGGGAATTCTCGGATGATATCACTTTTCGGTGCATTTTGTGCCAGGATTATTTACATGTCATTAGCATGTCATGGCACATTGAGTTGTTTTTTCCCTTAGCAAATCGACCTGAACCAATCTGATATGAACTTGCAGAACTCGAGATTTAAAATTAGTGTGCCAACCAACATTAAAAAGCCATTAAAAGCCTGAATTCACGCAGTATGTTTACTATGTGTACCAATTCACAAAAAGTACAAAGGTTTGTGGAATACATTTTCCGATGCTCTACGTTCTATGCTCTCTCAATTTTGTATTAGCAGCCATATTAAAATTTTAAACTAGCACGAATAATCTAGTCAATAAAGCTATTAAAAAGCATATCATTACAAGGATGAAGTTACACTATACATACAATATTTACTTAATAATGCAAATGCAGTTAATACTTTACTTTTTTGCAACGCAATTTACATGCATTTTCTTAATGTAATGGGCTGTGTCTTTTTCAAACTTAACAAAGTACGTTTAACTACAAGAATTAACTTAGGCTGAATTTCTAACAATGCTTGAAAATGTCTACCGTATGACATGTAATATTAACTCCAAAAGTAACATGTTGAACAATCCTTCGATTGTTATTGAAAAGAAAGTAGCTTTTTCATTGAACATGGGTATTTTGTAACTACAGATGGAGATAATGCATTACCCATTGTGGTTTTATTCTTTCGTATTCCGAAGAAAATGTTTCAATACCTTCAGTCTAGTAAACATATAAAAATTATCATGGAGACATATTCTTTGAAATCAATATTAATATTGAATTTCAGCCATTACTATTATACGAATTTTCTATCAAATTTAATATAGGTACAGACGTTTTGCATAATGTACGTTTGTAACATGTTACAATGCATATATCAGACATTAAAAAATCAATCTATATTTCGTCTCATTTGAGATTCGTAATAAATTCTGCTAATCAGTATCATTTTTGCAGTTGAGTCGTATTGAAAACCAGAAATATGAATAAACCTCGCTAAATTACCAAATATTTTAGATCGTATCAATCGTTTTAGGTTATGGAATGATATGAGACATTTAATATGTTGATGATAAAAATTTATAAAACTTCTCTCCTAGATGATTCCGAGATCAAACCTATCCGATTCTCGCCGATCACTCGTGAAACAACAACTCATCAAATTCGCTTCGCAGAATCCATCGCCGAGCCCGAACAACAATTACCGCCCTCAAATCCCGCCAAAGCAGGCCTCTCGCGTTCCATCACTCTCGGTTGCCACAAGATCGCTTGATACAATTTGTCAGGCCTGCCGCAGCGGCGCGGCGCCGCGTCTGTGCCTATCCTTTGGCGAGCAACGTTTGGCCGAGGCGGCTGTGGCGCGCGCCGCGGTAGAATATTCAACCAGCTCTCGCAGATTAAGTTTGGCGAGGCTACAGCGCAGGCGAGCGGGGAAGAGGCCGCTGTGGGGAAAAGCCCGTTCATCGCCGCGGACCCCGCTTCGCGGGCGCTGCCCGACCCGTCAAATAACGCTGGCTAAATTAGCAATTTGCAATTACCGAACATGACGCCGAGTGAAGAGGGAAATGCGTTTTTGTCCTGCCATCTCTATCGGGGGAGGTGGCTCAGGGCATTAACGAATGTCACTGCTGTTCCTCTGACTGGGAGGTCTTATCTTCGGGTCCCGACGATGGGAGACTTTTCGATACTAGCTGGATAGCTAGGTCACATTTAGTCGCTGTCTTGAGGAGAATACTAGCGGTCGTCTGGTCTGATCGGTAGTTATCCGTAGTTTCTCCGATCATTAACAGGAGTAGTACCCTAATAAACGACTACGGACCGCGCGCGATCTTTCTTTCCTCTTCCTTATCCCGTCATCCTTTACTCACACTTGTACTTACCTGCACTACCCTAACACTTACCATGAGACCGGTCGGAGGTTATAGATTGATCCGACTGGCGCGGTCCCCCACCGGTTCGAGACGCTTTGTTGGGGACTGTAGCCGACGATAGGTCGGCACCGGATCTCACCATTCAGCGGGGGAAGATCACCGCCACCTCTCGCGGGAAAAAGCATGCACTACACTTGGACTAACTACTTTAGTAGTTGTCAAACCCAGAATCACTAATCAATCAATCTATCTATCTATCAATTAATTCTGCATCTGCCTTGCTTCCTGCCTTCCTGTGTACCTCTTACAGCCAGCATACTCGCAACGCAGAACGAATACGGAGCCATTTGGGGTTCTTGAAGACTCAAGAATAGGAAACTTACATTCATGACAAACAGTGCGCGTGAAAAACTTAGTCGGTAGATGGTTCTAGTAAATATCACATCTATCAAAGCTGGAGACATTTTCGGATTTGAAAATGATCTTGTGTAACCTCTAAGACAAGAAATCTTCGGTTCAAAGAAAAGTGACTCATGTCAAAAATTGTCATTTTCCAGGAGAGCAGTTTTTTTCTGAGCGGATCTGAAGTGGCGAAAATAGAAATGTTTTACGCTCTATATACCTGTCTCCTGAGAACTATCTTTAAGAAATTTCACTAGTAAAACTCAACCGTTTACTAAACATGTCTCTTCACTTATTTACAAAATACGGTTTTTCTTCACATTCGTCCCTTTTCCTGTCCATTGAGATTTTTTTTGACATTTTGACGTGTTTGCATCATTTTAACTTTTATACATTCACGCATCTTAAAAACTCAGGAATACTCCGAGCTGTAGTATGTGTATATTCATGAAGAATATCCGCTATTCGACACTGCATATCAGCCTCTATCAACGTTTTTTGAACCGGTGACGTGTTTCTTTTATACTATTAATATGGAGGATATGGAAGTGAACCTGCTACAAAAATTTAAACATAGTGACACCTTAAGGTCATGACCGGAAGTGCGAGAGAAACACTGTCATCCAATCGGGGGCTTCGTTACGACTTAAACTTTTGGTACTGAAGCTCCCGATTGGGTGACAATGCCCCCTCTCCTTTCAGCTCGGGACCTTGAAGTACCACTATGTTTAAATCGGAGTATGTGGTATTCAAAGTGAAATGTTAACTGACTTAGGGAAATTTGCTGCAAGAAAGTCACTTCTTCCATTTGGTGCAATGTGGAGGTAGCCTAGGGTCGGGGGAGGATGAAAGAATTGGAAAACTTGTTGATTAAAATTATACTACGAGGGGCCAAACACTTCAGAGCGCCTCGTTCCCAAAGATTACGGAATCGAATACGGCCACGAATCGAATAAGTGTGAAGTTATAAGTTTTATATTATAATAGAAGTATAAAATCTGTAAATTTGTGATATATTGCTGGAAATCCGTTTATACGGGTAGGAACATATATTGTATAATATTTGCTTATGAAAGTATTTACTAACTAGTAATAAGTCGTTGACTACAACTCTTCATGAAACATAATGTACCCAAAGAGGTATTAGTCTGTATTGGAGTTTCAAGAAAAACTAATAAAGACTTGTTGAAGTTACTCGCATAAAACTAAAAGAAAAGTCTGCCAAAGTTCAGACGACCTTTCTCGCTCTCTAAGAGGTCATTGGTTTGCCTGTCGAGGTGTGATATATTTTCAACTTTTCCACGCCCAGACGGCAAGCCAGTTTTCAATTACTCGCAAAAGAAAACTTTTTCGTGTTTCGTCTTTGAAATGATCCTCCAGAAGATTCCTTGATAATGTTTTAGAAGTTCGGACACGAAAGATTTGTGTGCTTTAAATTTTTTAACGGATTCTTGTTTATTTCTCTTGACATAAATTTTCTTTTTAACTGATCATTAATAACGGGTGTTTATTAGCATTCGTCATACTAGTACAACTTTTAAACGTTATCTCCACGGATTTACTTAATTAAAACGCATTAAAGAGCAACAGTGGGTTTTCGTAGAAATATGTATTTTCATGAAATCTATAGGATAAATTAAGGATAAATGAAAGAAAATGAGTTTTCTTTCCATATAAATAAATACTGAAAATGTGTTTAAAACGACCTGCTAAGCTCTGGAGGTGCACTCTTCAGAAAAATACTCTTTTTATCCGGTGTGGACACTTAATTTACCGTCCCTTATCATCTGCCTTACAATTATGAGAGTTCTTCATTGACATGCGATTTTTGCGTATAGATGTAAAACCAGAAAAATAAATATGTATGTAACGTCAGACACATTCTAGTCTAAGTGAAAAAAGTTACCCATCAAATTCTATGATTAACAAGAATGTGATCGTCTACCAGATGTTAGATTAGGGGATTGGGTGTGAGAAAATCACAACAGAAAACACACGAACGTCTCGTAGATTGAAGTTTTCAATTTCATTTAAAAAGAAAATCTATTAACTAGGTTCACTTCTGTTTCATAAAAATCACGTCAGTGTTGTTTATAAAGTAAGAAATAATGAGAATTGATTATTTGCGTACCATTTTACCTATTCAACTCTTACGAAGCATGTGACTTGATGGGTGTTTCACTGTCTCCCGCCGCGGACGCCATGTCACTTCTCGTATTTTCTCCCCCACTGTGATAACGAATTGGACAACGGGATTGAGTTCTCTGTGTATACTTACAAAATACGAACTAGAGTAACTCATAGCTAGTTTGTTTGGGTGCCTAAGACGCGGCGTCTTCCGATCGGTCAAGTAGCTACTGTCTCCGGCTGCGGACTCCTACGCTCTGTTTAGAGTAACCCTTGAGCCCGCGTGAGCCTCTACGTGTCAGCCGGCAGTTACCCAGTGAAGGGATCATGACCCACCCCTAAGATGCGCTCAGCTGTGTCCCGTAGAAACACACGGAACACCACGTGGTGTCGCCAGCTCCGTAATGTTACCGGTAGGCGGTCAGGAACGAAGTAATTGCACCGCCCAGCTGAACGCTCATGACTCTCACGCGTGCCACTACGCCGCCCAAACGGGCAAGGAACGACGGGAAATCGCGGGAAGTGTGATGTATGTCAACCGGACATAATGCAACACGCAGGTAAACACCCATGCCTACGCGGATCTCGAAATAATGATAAGTTAAATGCAGGCGGAATGCCAAGTATTTAGATATTGAAGCACCAAAGGCAGTATTATACATTTATTCTACCAATTGTGTGTAAATATTTTTAAAACACTTAATAAAATGACAACTTAACTTCATGAACTTTGTACTTAAGTGGTTATCATTTTTAATTAATCACATGTTTTTCGCATTAACGTCTGGCAGGTAGCAGGTAATATAAAGTGATACCTTAAATTCTCCATAACTAATAACTGAAAACGACCTTGTGGACTTTCAAGAAACAATGGAAAAGCCACATTAACATTGCATCATCTCCATCTGTGACATATCTTCATCTAGAAATATATTCACCTGAAAATGTACGGATAGCAAGAAATATTATTTTGTTTACGGAAAAATTAAATTTATGTGTCTACATTCATTAGAATTGTATGTACAAGATCACAGAACACAGCCCATGTTCTTTTTATTTAATGTCATAAATACAGGTAAAAAGCTCAAAAAGACCTATTCTGGAGAAAGAAAATCCTAGAGAAATGTATTCTCTGTGCTTTTAAAATTCAACATTTCGTTCGTTCGTCTTGTTTACAACTCAAAACATACGTAATTTTACTCTCTGCTAACCCATAAACAGTATTATAAGCGTGCAAATAAACCAAACGCACCTGTATTGTACACTCAAACAGATAAATCAGAAAAATACTCGAGTACAACCTGATGGGACTTTTTGCATAATGACGTCAAATAGTTCCCAGCCAAGCATTTTCTATTTATCCATGATTGCATCTCTTGCATTATACATTACTGTACTTCTGAGGAATAAAAGGTACTAGTGGATGTTCACCATTACGTAATAATAAAGTGTGATTGCTGGATGTACTTCGTTCGACAGTTTCGTTTTCATAGTAAAATTATTGATCCAACATTGTAGGAGCGTAATTATAAGGGAGCAGATTTTTATGCCCCAAAAAATCTTGGAATATTCTGTCTAAAGACTTTAAAAAATGAAATATGCACTTTAATATGCAATTAAAATTAACAATATTTCATTTCCAGTATAAACGTCTCTTGCTAAAATTTAGGAGAAACATGCTGGGAATGAAAAACCAAATATTTGTCTGCAAAAAAGTAACGTAGTTTACTTCAAGGGATAAATGATTAAAGTGAATATTCACCTTAGCGAGGTACTTTGACGTTCTTCTTTCACTTTTTCTGCCAGGTTTAAAAAAATATTTCCAGAAGTATCCTACATTTGCACAAGATTTTTTTGTATGATCAAACTATTGGAGATCTCAAAAATGTGCGAGTGATAGAGAAAGTGTGCAGTTATGCGAACATACAATAGTCATCATCGTATATTATTCTGCGCGGAACTATGGTGGGCGCCGTATAAAAGTTGACAATAGCTGTAACAAAGTTTAATTTTATTTTATCTATATCTATTGGACGTAAAATATAGTTTACGTATACATTACGTATCCCTTATCACGCTCAGCAAGACGGTATCATCTCACTTTCTCGAGAACAAATTAGCCCTTCATAGATACTGGTAGTGAACGGTACACGAAATACTACTAATGAAAAGGTTACATTTAAATTAATATTGAAGTAAAAGTTGATGGAAAATGTTTGCATTTACATAAATAAAAACTACTTAGTTACTTAGGTGTTCGGATTTACGAAGAAAGGATCACGCAAAAATGGAAATACTGCAAGAAAGGTAATGCGTTTATCCTCGTTTTAATGATATTAAATCCTGGAATCTGAGTTTATGAGAGACTTTAAGTTCTTGGAGAGTATTTCAGAGCAAAATTCATTCATCTGTTTATTCTATGAATGTTTTGTTAATCACGTGTAATTGCCAGCACCGTAATGTCTAGCAGAATGTTCTAGAACTTCGCGTAATCGGTGTTACTACAGTTAGAAGAAGTATAACCTCGCCACAAAGATTCGCAGAAGTTACAAACATTCCTCGAATTCTGACGATCGTGAATTGTAAATATTAATTTTGGGGACATCGTGCAATATAACTGCACGTGACAAGTATTTCTGGCGCGACCAACCTTTTACCAAGCGCCGCTATGAACAGGCGAGGGGCACGGGGGTGGGGAAGGGGCGGCTCACAGCAGCCAAATGGACAAGCGCATCCGATTCCGGCACACCGTCGGCAGGGGCCCCCATTGCAGTCAGCGACTTCCCATCTCAGCTTGTCGCGCGCGACGGCCCAGTCTTCATAATAGCACAGTAGTCCAGTCCATCACACGCATCGCTGGATTCCTGCAGCTGCATTGCGTGCCCATGCCAGCACCTCGCCCAGGTGCCCTCCCCCTCGCACCTCTCCCGCCCCCGGCCCCGCCCACGGCCCCGCCACGGCCCGCCCCGGCCCCGCCCCGGCCCCCCCGCCCCGCCCCGGCCTCGCCCCTTCGGCCGCCCCGCCGCAGTCACCTCCGCCCGTGCCGCCTCGGCGGGCGTCGACGCGTCCGTAAATTAGAAGCTGCCCGGTGAGGACGCCACGCCCTCCCTGCCGCCGCCGCCGCCACCATCACGCCACCCGCACCGCCGCACCGCCGCCCCGCGCCACCGCCGCCACCGCCGACCACCCGCCGCCACCGCCGCCACCGCCGCCACCGCCGCCACCGCCGCCACCGCCGCCACCCGGTGCGCTGCCGCTCCGCGGTGGCCACTCACTCGACACTCCAAGGCGACACAGACACCGCTCCCCACCGACAGCAGGCGAAGGCCAGAGCGGTGCCGTAACGAACGGCCCACAGGCCGCGCGCGCTCTTTCGTTCCTCGTCCTTGTACCCTCCTCTTCTCTTAAAGCCGGTATACACGATGCATGTTTCCTGCAGATTCTCATACAGTGTCTGTACAGAAACATTACAAACTAGAAATATAAAGCCAAAAGTCACGCATAAGTGGTACGTTCGTTTTCTGTATGAATTCTGTATGAATCGCCACGAGACGCCACTAGGGAGACTGCAGGTAAACAACAGAATTGCGCCATCTGAGTATTATAAGTAGAGGTATTTCTGTGCGTGCGTTAGGCTGTGTGATCTTTACAAAGTATTAATTAATCGTGAGGAGCAAAAATAAGAAAAACAAGAAAGGAGGGATAGTTAGAGGTAGTTTATCACAATATTACTTCACACAATTGCACCTCAGCACACCTAACCACAAAATCGAAATAGCCTATTACCGTTGAGACGCGTGTACAAATCCGTTAGTGAACGATTCTTCCGGTAGAGGCGCGTAAGTCAAACTGTAAGCTTTCTGGATTAAAAAATAACGAAAATGATCAAAAGTTTTCTGGCATAAATGATGCATTCTAGACTACACGATTTCTGTACGTCCAATATGCACGAAAAATGTGTCGTGTATCACGGCATTTACACAAATTTACATTTTCTACACTCTCTGTTCCATAACACATGTCAATTCAATGGTAGGGAGCCCAGAGATCGTCCCAATTGGGACGATGCTTCTGTGAGGAAGATAAATGGAGGTGGAACAATACAAGCGTACATGTAGTTTGGAGCCGGATTTCAGCTTCCAGCAAGGGAGGAACACATCTAGAATTGAACATACATTGCATTTTCGGTAGTTCTTGCGCCTAAGTAATCAGTCACTCGCCAACGCCGCTTCAATTGGTGCTCCTTTCCTCTCCCACCAAGCTAACTAGAAATAATATTTTCACATTATAATATATAATAATAATATTATAATAATATTATCTAATATTTATAGATATAACGATAAGTTTTGTTAAATGTTTGAGATAAATAATAGAAAAATGATGTAAATAATACGGTTTGAAAGCAATTTTTTCGATAAAAATATTAATGAAATTATTTGGTTGGAAAATGTGGGAGGTATTTGTCACCACTTTTTTGAGAAGTCATACATTTGTAACAATACCATTCACTTCCTTCTGTTTCTGCCTCCTTCACCTCTATCGTCTTTATCACCACTACCAGTACCATCTTCACCAGTAGTCTCTAGAATCCCACAGCATCACCGCATCCACATCCACATGTAATATCACCAACTAGAGCCCTATTACAGTGCCTACAACCGCAATCTCAACCACCACAAACGCAATTACTACCGCCACACTCAGCATAGCGACCTCAACAACCACCTCCACATCAATAAACACTGACACGATTATCCCCCACCAACGTGCCATCCCCGTCTCCACGACACCGCGTCATCTGCCATCTCCAACCTCCGACAGCACAGAAATCTGCCGCGGCCCCCTTCCAAGCAGCCCAACTCGAGGTCGCGAACTGCTCGGGGCGTGCGGCGGGTTGCAGCTCGCGTGACTGAGCAGGGGCGCCGGAGTCCCGAGTTAGCCGGGAGTATATTGACTCGCGGAAGCCTACACAGGGGGTTACCCGGCCCCTACATCCCTTGAGCCGTTCGTTCGCCATGCGTGCAACCATTCACGTGCACACAAAGGTTTTTTAGTGCTCTTTGGATGTGTAGGAGAAGGCACTATGGAATAATGATAACACTCAGTACGATTCTATGGTATATAAGCATTCGTGTATCCGTACAGCAATACAAATATTCAAATATTAAACGAAATGATCTAAGGTAACAGGACAGGAAGGAGGAAAGTAGGTAAGCAGGAAACTAAAAGACAAATCCATGAATATAAGTAAATAGAGTATCGTGTTTAAGAAGTAGAAAACCGTGAATAAAATTACTTAGATTGACCAATCCTATCTGTAGTAATTGGGTAATTGTGTTAGTAATAGAAATTGTATTTGTAAAATGGGCATGTTTGTTCAAATTAACCTTCTCTATTAAAATTAAATTGCTGTTATTTACATGTTTATGAGAATGTGGAAGTACCGTATACCCATACTTACAAATAATTTGACTCAAATAAGCTTTAAAATGTAAGGAAAAATTTTAAAACTCATATCTTACAATGGTATTAGATGCAATGTAAATATATATGCGTATACAATATTTCTACCTGTTGCTTGTGTTTTTTATTTTCCCGGCATTTTTTACATTATTTTTTACATTATTATATTTTTACATGGTCAGTCGTAACAAACCCTTTAGATATTTCGGACATCACCCAACACTGAAACGTTTTATAAGAATCTTGAAGACTTTTAACATTTTATGTGACGTTTGAAATATATTAGTTTATTGAATGCGATGGCGAAGATAGAAAAAAAAACATACGAATCCTTGTTATTTGGACTTCTGCCCAGGCGATGTTTATTCCATTTTAGAATCCATATCGTTATGAACAACTTATTAATGCACCGACGACGATCAATAAGCGTCCATGAATCACATTGTCAGTCATATGCAAGTCCTTGCGATTGTATACAAAAAGGTAGGAAAAATTCGATGGAAATTGTGTAAGAGATTATTTTGTAATATTTTTTTGTATTAATTTGGTTCCCAGAATAACAATACAATGAATGGTGTCTAGTTTCAGACTGTATTTGGTGTTAGAATATTCAATCACAGTACAATTATTTTAAAATAAACGTAATAAATGTTTAACGACGAAATTTTGTCGGGAAAGATAACACAGTTGCAATGGTTCAATAGTTTCATAGCGTCTATTTTACAAATTATTGCAAATTAAAGTCCACAAGTTAAGTCCAATTAAAGTTTTCTGTCAATATAATTAGATGTTTTGAATGTTATAATTTTTTGACCTTCAATTTAATAATTCATCTAATCAATCTCGAATATATATATTAATTTTTCTACAAAGTATCGGTGAATTCACTATGAAACGAATTGGAGAAAATTACAACCATTTGAAATTTCTCACTTATTCCATTTGAGAATTAGTTTCTCCCATTATTTTAGTATATCGATGTTGATCGAAACATGCCACTCAAATAACTAGGTTTGATCCTTCTTTTCAAGTACCTACTTGCGAATTACTATTTTCTCCGTGTCTGATGATTTATTTCTAAACTTCCGAATGCAATTTAAAGATTATATCGTATCGCGTTCACGAAGGTACGCTAAAGTCGAGAGAATTTTATCCGTATCTCTCAGCGTCTTCAGAATCCACATCCACTTCCAGGAATATCACAAACTTCCGCGAGAGCATCACTGCTCAGAGCGTCTTCCTATCGCCGCGAATCCTGTTACTTCGCCTGAGCCAACAAAACGGGAAGGCTTCCGGCTAACAACGTAACGAGTCGCGTCGCAATAGATTTGCCACTCCACACGAGCCAGGGGCAACGGCAGCTTCCATCCACCGCTACGGGAGTTAACGCCTTTGCGTCTTTCCCGCCCAGCTCCCAAAGTGAAAGGCCGAAAGACTTACGTTTCTCTTGGGCAGAAAAATTCATGAACCCTGCTCGAAAGATTAGGGGACTTTTAATAGGTAGAAGGTGATGAATAGTACATACGAAAGACCAAAGTTTTTGCGTTGTAATAATTTTGCCAGCACAAAAACGGTTAAATCATGTAAGTTCTTGTGACACAGAGCCATCAAAAAATGTGAGTTCGAGAGCGAATGGCATTTTTCTTAGAGTAAACATAAAATTTGCGAACATTATTATTGGGTATATTTTTTCATGTTTATCAGTTCGCTAATGATTTCAAATATTGCATTTCTAATATAAGGAATTACAAACTATTAAACAAATATTGAACTTATGATTGGTAATAAATGCATTTAAGTTGGAATTCATTGCAAATAAAGGAAATTAAAATTGAATTAATCCGTCAAGTTCATCTCTCTCACTTCACAAATATTTTTTGCAACATTTGTGATATATATGAAATATTTGCCTTCTCCACGACGAGAAACTAGGAAAGGAGGATTGTCACAATATTTATTCTTATATTACAAAATTTGTTCGCATCACAAATTTGTGTTTCTCGTTTTTATTATTCTATTATTTGTATTATTTTCGCATTATTTGTAATATATTAAATTTATTTACTTCATGATATTTAAAATAATTTAACTTCCTCAAGTAAAATACAGGAAAAGTGTTCCCTAATGTGCAGGTCTGTAAATAATTCTTAAGTAACTGTCAATTTCCCAAAACGAAAATAATATAAATAATATTGTATTGATGTATGAGTAATTTTTTAAATATAAGGTTAATATCTTAGCAAATTGTTTACTAAATTTCTAAGACACGATTCATAAATATGCAAACGCTTAGCAAAAGAAATTTGTACGTTTTCTTATTTCTGGTCTGTAAATTCGAAACAATAAAACGAAAAATCACATTTTTTGAAAAGTTTGAAATGAAATACTGGAGAACAGAAATGGTTCAAAATGGAATTTGAAAAGTAAGCAAACATAGATACGGAATGTATTGTAGCTAAACCACTAAGTAATTGCGAGAACAAACCAAGCTGTTGCTTATTTATTTTTTATTTTGTTTCTCTACATACTTCATGTAATGCACTCACAGGAAGACACTCCTCGTCTCTCAGAAAGTCTTTTCCCTTCCTTCATGTTGGAGATAGGATTTTTCATTATCCATGTTTATTGTACGGATAATACGCTCTCATGAAGAAGTTTTAAACGTGTTTAATGATGACGCAAAAAGTATACCACAAAATAGCGGTTATAAAATAATGGTGTTTATTCTAGTATTTCGTACAGCACTAATACACAAAATGGAAATTCTTCGGCGAAGTATATTTTTATTAGTTGTCTTTGCTTGACTTGTGTTGGTGTGCGTTTGTAGAATTTGCCTGTAATAACTTCCCTTATATCGTTCGAGTGTACAATAATGTTTTTCTATTTTTTGTTACATTTGAGCGCAGGATTTGATTTTCACCAACTTCATGCTGTAACAGGTTTTATAAACACATTTCATGAGATGTTACTTTTAGAAATGCAGTTTATGTGTTTTGTACAATGATATGCGAGAATACCGAAACATTTTACTACAAAACATATTCTGGAGTTTTAGACATATGGCTGATATATATACAGATCGAAATACCATATCACTTTGTGGAACATTCTCTCTGTGCCGGTACGGATGGCCGAGATCGCTAAGGCAGTAGCCCTGTAGTGATCTTCGACCAATGGATCGCAAGTTCGAGTCCCGCCTCGGGCACGGTTGTATTGTTCGTCCTTTCACGCCTCCATCATCATCATCATCATATCGTGTCATCCTCATAGTGACCATACTGTTACAGACAATAGTGCTCGCTAATGACCTAGGACTTGATGCGACCTTAAATTTAAAAAAAAACTGTCTGTGCTCGGCAAGCTCCCCAAGGGCGCGACAAAGGGGGGGGGAGGGGAGTTCACGAAATGTTGCGCCGCGGTGTCGAACGATGGTGCTGAGCTCCCGCTGTTACTCGGGCGCCGAGAAATGGCATGGGAGAAATGGCTGGGATGAAATGGCATGTCGGAAGGAGAGCTCCAAGAACGTTGTGAAATTATAAAACAAGCAAGAAGAAGACGAAGAAGCAAAGAGATGTTTCCTCCATTTGAAATGGAGAAGTATCATTCCACGAAAATGTCCCTTTCTAGTTGCGTTTGTTTCCCTCTGAAATTGGAACTAGTTTACACCACGTACAACCCATGGTAAAATTTATTTGAATAAATTCGTTAGTTTTGGGGGAATAAATGTAGAAAGGTGACATGTTTAAAAATTAAAGACGAAAAAAACGCGCATTCAGAGAATAAGTTTCAAGGCATCTTAATTTTCAGGAGGTTATAATTTATGATGAGGAATTAAATTGATATGAAGATCGTGAAGCTTACATCATCATTTCACTACATTTATACTACAATACGTTTTTTGGAAATTCCGATATTAACATTTTTGCTCGATAAGCTACGTTTTGCAAATATTGAACGACAGAAGTCAATATATTACGGACCTCAGAGAAAGGCTAAATCCCTAAACTCTTGTAAGAGTTTTGATATGCTATATTTTACATTTGCGTTCTCGATCGCCCTGTTACGGTTCTATTTATTTTTGTCTTATTTTTTGTTGCTGTGCGCCATCACGCCCCGCCCAGTTCCTTCGTTGAATCTGTTTCTATAGTTGCGCGCGTAATGTCTTTTGAAGAGTCTGTTTTCTCCTCCGAAGTTTGCGTTTCTTTGATAGGGCTGGCGTGAGACACTCCGCCCAACACGGCCGTCCAAAGTAAGTTAACGCACGTTAAATGTTCGAATGCCCTCGGAAACATTCCCCAAAGGGTGGGGAAATTGACTTTTGGCGCGCCGCAAGCGACTTCGGGACTCGGCGTGAGGCGCGTTGTGTCCCTGCTGTCGCCACCTCCGACATCACCACCCACATCGCCTTCCCTCTCCTTTCCTCTAACCATCACCCCCAAACACTCCCTACACTGACCTTCTCACCTCGACCGACCTCGGCAACTCGTCTTCGCCTTCTCTCGACTGTCAGATAGACACCCTCAGATTCTATAGCTACTCTTGTCCTACCCGTCGGCTGCTTTCTCCTCTCACCGCCCTCGCCGCCCCTACTTCTCTCGCAGCCTTCGCTGTCCGCCACCGCCGCCGCCGCCCACCGCCGCTGCCGCCGCCGCTCTCGCCGCCGTACCCCCGCCGCCCTCGGCCGGTCACCACCCTCTCGGCCGTCACAACCGCCGCCCTCACCTTGCGTCGCCATCGCCCCTGCAGTCGCCAGTCGCCGCCCTCGCCGCCACGCTGCCCCGCGGAAGCTCGCTGACCCTCGCCGCCGCCCCGCTACGCCGCCCTGCGCCGTCCGCCCTCGAGCTGCCGCCGCCCTCGCAGCCGCCCTCGCAGCCGCCAACACCGCCACCCTCACCACCGCCCTCGCCGCCCCCTCTCTTAAGTTTCCCATGCCACCCGCTCAGCCACAGCCCTCATTTAGCAATCTCACTGCTGCCACCCTCTGGCGTCACCTCTGACCCAATCACACCTATCGCCAGCCAAGCCCCCTCCTCCACGATTCCGCCGTCGCTGGCACCACCGCTTCGGACGTCCTCGTCGCCAAAGGGGGAGCGCGTAGAAAATAAGAATTCTCAGGAGTAACCCAGAGAGCTCGGTCGAGGCGCAGCGCAAGGAAAGAGAAAGGTGGGGTTGATGGGGGGGGCTGTCGGGAAGAAGGCTAGCGCCTGTGGGGAAGAAAATTTCGAGAAGTTGCTGCTCCTGAAGTCGGAGGAGAGACGGTGGAAAACCTAATGGCAATGGCTACGCAATACCGAGCATGGTATGTTGGAAATTTGGAAATGTTAAGGCTTAGAAATTGCGTTACGTGATTGGAAAAAGTATTTGGAGACAGAAAATAATGTGGAGAGATCTTTACACGAGAGACGAAATGGAATCTTGTTTGAAAATGAAATAACTTCCTTGCACTACTGGACGTAGACAGCACCTTAATATAATGAGAAATGTCAGCACAGAAAAGCATAAAATTATTGCGTTAAGAACTAAGAATATTTAGAATAATCCCAGATATCATCTCTTCGTTATTCATTAACTAATTGATTTTATAATTCAGTGGGAGACAGTCATTCGCAGGCAATACTCAGGCCTTGAAACTAAATCTGTCTCGAAAAGAAGTATAATCGGCGGATCATAAGCCTGGCGCCAATATTAAATGTGAAATGCAGCTTTTGTGTTAATAGGAAAACATTTGACAAATGATTCCGATACTTTTTTTCCTTTTTGAAGAAAATAAATGTTTTTCCTTGTTGATATTCTTAACACACCTTTTTTTCAATTAGCGAAGTATATATGGCTGATATCTCGCTAGAATTAATCCAAGTGATTTGTTGTACACCTGACAGTAGAACTTCTGACAGTAAAATTATTTGGTCGAAAAAAGTTTGACCGAAACAGAAATGCAAGGATTTCTTTAACGCCGAAAAGAGAGCAGCGATAAGAATATAATAACCGTCAAGAAAATAAACTATAATTTTACTTTGTAAGAACAAAGAAAGATAAAAATATTAATTAGAAACGAATCCAAAATCAGAAAATTCACGTGCAGAGAAATAAAGATAGTGAACAGGATGAATAATTTGGTAATGAACAATATTTACCTACGAAATAAAAATATAAAATCATAATTGCGGACTAATCTGAGAAATCCGAAAAGAACTCTCTCGTTTTAATTATCTCCTTCTATTGAATTTTAAAGCAGTAAACTGGATGAATGATTCATAAAATGTGAGTGAGTGTTCTGTGCCACGAAAATGCATTACTTAAATCTTGGAAGATTATTTTTCTCCATCGTCGTTTCCTTTGTTTTTTCCAATTCCGTCGTCATGAAATTCAACTTCGGTATGTACTGTGAGACCGATTGCATTGATTAATAAATAAAACTAGTTTTGTATCTATTAGATGTTATACTAATTCCATTTCCATTTCAGAAAGTGAGTTGGGAAAAATATATTTCGTAAATGGAGGTACTCGTAAGTAAAGACTACTTACAGAACTTTACTTAAAATTTGTATGGATGCAAAAGTGAACCTAGGGCATTAAATTTTAACATTCCTATCTTAAGCCCCTTAATGAAGTTCGAATTTTTAATGTGTTGTATTGAAATATAACGCTTCTTTCAAAATAATAAAAGTTTTCGTACTTTCTAATTTTTGCGTGTTAAACCTGGGAAGAGGTGGTAAAGGGGTGGGTGGTTCAGTGAGCAGGCAGCCATGGCGCCACCGGAAGGTAGCGGTCTGCTGGGTGCGGGAGGGAGGGGGTAGAAGGAGGTCGGCGGCCCCTCCCCTCTAGACCGTTGAGAAGAGGGGGAGGGGAGAGTGGAAGCCGGGATCAGAGGGATCTGCACTTCTCCGGTCGGGCGCAAAATGAAAGCGCGAGAAGTCAGCGGCCAAGTCTCTCGCGGCAAAGCAAGAAGCAGGCTCGGAGGTTGGTGGGAAGAGGGGCGGGGGTTGGAATGGCGAAGGAGAAGCAGGAGGAATTATTTGAGCGTTCCGCAGAAATAAGGCTGTAGCAGAAGAAACAGCTGCAACGGCTGCAGACGGAGAAGTAGTCGCAACAGCAACATTGCCTAGTTTGTGGTGCTCGCGTCTCCCACGTGTAGATTTTTTTGGTAAGGAACGGAGTTCGCCTGCTGCTCGGATTCGTGTGACATCCATTTACTTTTTTATTCGGTAAATACTGTGCAGAGGGAGTAAGTATGCAAACGTTCGATCTCTGCTTGACAAGATGTGAATTTGTTTGTTTCTTAATGCCAGATTCTAAGGATGATGTTTTTATAAAAACATATTTGTTCATGTAACTTTAAATTTCTTGTAGACAATATCAGCATCTAAACTGCAATTTTTAAATTTTGACTAAATTTCGTATTATGACTACTTTGTTTCTTCCTGAAAACTATTATTTTCTTAAAAAAATTAAGTTTTAGGTCAATTTTTAGGAAGCTCACAATTTCTTTTTCTTTTTTTTTTTTTCAAAAATAACTTCCAATGGTTTGTTTGATTTTTTTAAAACGCATCAAAAACTGAGCATGTAAGTTTAGCGAAGTTTGGATAGAGAAACTCTTTATTGTCGGGTCCCGATAACAAAAATGTGGTTACAACTTGACCCTTTACGTAGTAAATCACGTCTTCTAACCCGTTGTTTAGTCACAACCATCGTTCCTGGGTTCTCGCTACATCCATGATTTTTGGTTCTACAATACACGATCCTTGATTCTCTAAAAATTGAGTGACGGCAAAAGGCCATTCAATCGATTTTGTCCAAAATTTATATTCATTTATCGATTTTCACGAACCCCACGCCCTCGACTTTAATTGTTTTATTTTTTATTTTTGTAGGAACTTTGTATAAAACCTCAACAACATTTTCTAAATGTTCTCAAAAATGGCTCAACATTTTGATATTAAAATTTCTCCTCGGATAGCGGAGAAATTTTAGGACGAGAGTTATAGAGAATGGTCGAAATAAAGGCGCCGGTCTCATTTTCGTTAAAATCCCTGAATTTTCAAAAATTGTAAAATTTGAACAATTCTTCCTCCAACTACAATCTAGACGATAAGATTTGGATAACGATAGAAACCTTAATGCTATATGTTGTTCCCAGACTGACCATAGACGTTCATACTGAATTTTTTGAAAATTTGATTTGTTTACTCGTAATTTTACACGAAGTACTGGATATTTTTAACAATTATGTTTCTCTATGCCGGATTTAATTTTTTAATTTTTTACCGATAGAGCAAAGAACGCATAAATAAAAGACGCTAGTCACATTTCGTAGAACTCTGCATTTAGGAAAATTTCAAAAGTTATTAATAATTCAAGAAAACTATGTGCTCTTGTAGCACCTGTGGATTAATATTTGACGGCAATGTTATGTACTTTAAATTTTTATTTATGTAGTTCTATGTGTTACAAAAAACCTGGGCTCTGCTACATGGTTAGCTACTAATGTATACGAGTTGTTTCCCGAGACCCAAAACTCTTTCTGCTTCCTCTTTCGTCGCCTATTTATTGCTCGTTCTCTCGAGTTCTCTCCCCTCCAAATCGTGTTTGGCCTTGCGCTTCCCGCAACCTTCGCAGCTGTGGACTGGAGGTAACGGAACAGCAGCACATGAATGTTTAACACTTCTTTATGAAGCGCCCATCAATTTTACATCAAGCGCACCGGCCGCTAGCCGCTGGCCCCCATCGTCCGATGCTGCAGTCGGCCGACCGGTCGGCTGGTCTGCACGCGCAGTCTGGGGGAAACCGAGGGCGGGGGGTGTGGGTGGTTGGTGGTGAGTTGTGAAAGCTGTTGCTGTTGCCACTGGTGGTGGTGATGTTGAAACCTCGTATGAAGTTTTCCAGTTAAGTTTTCCAGTTATTTGGAGGTGTAGAAAGGCAGGACACTTCTGCAAACGGCCGGATAATTTTCCCTCAGAGAAGCTTTTTTTTTTTTTTTTTAATTTTTAAGGTCGCATCAACTACTAGGTCATTAGCGACCACTATTGCTTGTAACGGTATGGTATGTGCGAGGATGATACGATATGATGATGATCGGGGTGTGAAAGGACGAACACAATACAACCATGCCCGAGGCGGGACTCGAACCCGCGATCCTTCGGTGCGTGGTCGCTACGGCACTACTGCCTTAGCGATCAGAGAAGCTGCACAGTTAAATGCCGCTGTATTCTCCAGAGACTGTGACCAGCAGGTCCTAGGTTCGAGTTCCGATGGTGGAGTATTTTCGACATTAGTTAAATGCTAGGTCGAATTCAGCCGCTGCCTGAAGGAGAATTCTAGCATGCAGAGATGATCGGTACTTATCCACGGTCTCTACGATCAACGCCAGGCGAATGCCTGAGCAGTAACCTAACAAATGAGGCTCGGACTATGCCCGATCTTTCCTCCCTCATCCGAGTCCCATCTGCTCCCCTCTCGCACACACTTCCACTGAAATGCATTACACTTCCACATATGTTGGGAGAACAGTCGGGTACATAGTTTTGTCTCATCTGGGGTGGCGCTGGAGGAAGATGCCTGGAAGGAAAATCTCTCGCATGCCTACATGCAGGTCAGCGCCAGATATCATCATACAGCGCGGGAAAGCATTGCCCCCGCCAAAAAGCATGCACTACTCTAACTCGAGTAATAATCATAGCGGTTGACGAACCCGAAAACAGCAATCAATCCTGCAACCGATGATCGTTTGCCTTTTGATCATTTGCCATTTGTTGTTGATCATCGTTTGCTTTTAGGCGTTTTCGCCGGGACACGTTGGAGAGGTGAAGTAACAGATGTTTGTAATACTGGTCGCTACGACATGCACCTGTGGTCTCTAGTGAGGGTGTCCTTCGCTGGGTCGAGACTGTTACGGGAACAGGGGCGACTGGGAGGGGTGGCAGAGAGGGATAGAAGCGTATCTATAGCAATCAGTGGTTTGGACACGAAGGACACAGTAAAATCAATATTAACTGTGAGAATGAGAGATTGATTAATCAGAATTGCACAATTCTTCCACAGTTTGAGATTCCAAGGCATTGATTTATAGCACTACAAAACACTGCTGTCGGCAGTTGGTCGGTCCTTACACACACAAATGTAGATGTGCTTTTCTGTAGATGAGGGACACAGAGGATATGCGTGATTTAAGTGCATATTTTTTTTATATATATATATATATATATATATATATATATATATATATATGTGTCTGTGTGTGTGTGTGTGTGTGTGTGTGTGTGTGTTATTTTCTTTCAGTTATATATCTAAGTTTTTTATCCTTTCGTATACGAAGATGTGCTAACCTTTATGATCTGATGAGTTATCGCGAGATATTATAGTGAAAATGTTCAAATAGACGTTCCCTTCCTTTGTTCTTGAATCGTTTTAAAATGTTTCCTTCTTCCTACAGCCATTAGACATCGAACTCGATTTTTATTAAATTTTTAAAATTGACTTTATATTTTTATTATTATTGTAATTATTATTATTATTATTATTATTATTATTATTATTATTATTATTATTATTATTTATATTATTATTAACTCGTTTGTTATCACAATCATTACAACGTTGAGAGTGACGCGCATCATTGTTATTATCGTTTTTTCGTACGTCATCTATTTTCTTAAACGTGCCACATTATACATCCTCTTGTCACATCTTTAAAGTTTTCTACCGTTCGTGATTTTCGATTAGAGTATAGAAAACATTATCAGAGTAATATATTAATAACACTTTACTAATAGATCTCACATTTAAGATTGAAAATGGAATTACTTACTCTCCCCATTTTAATTTGTCATCATCAAATTAATATTAACTGGTAATATTTCGTATTAAAGTTTACAAAAGTATTAAATCTTAGTAATCGTTTGACAGCGCCACTCCTATTTAAATTAAGCGATTTAGTTCTTAACTACATTATTTTATAATATATTTTAAGTAGTCGTATTTCTAAACTAGTCGTTAGTTCAAAACTCTGTTCTAATCGTAATTTGTGCATGTACATTAGACTCTATATTATTCTCCCACCCATTATATTTTCATTCTGTGTATAACAAGTTTTTGCAACAATTGAATGGTTAATAATGATTTGAATTTTTTGTTCATATTTGTTATGGTCAATGTTAGAATCTCATACTTGCATCACGGAAAACCTTCGGAATAACGATCAACGCTTTGTCGAGTTCAGAAGCCAGTTTGACTTATTCATTCATATTCAAACATAGTTGAGACACAATATGTGTGGTCAGTATTGATCATATAAATTAGCTCATTTGAATCTGGAAGAGTTTTTTCGCCTGGGGAAAACTCTTAACTTCGACCAAAACTTGTATTTCTGTCGAAGGCGGAATAAAGATATAACACAAAACTTAGCTTTAAAGCAACAGAACGGCTAATAATTAATTAACCACGGCTGCTTAAATTTCCTAACTAAATTGAAATTCGTTTATGAATGAAGAGTCGAGTTAAAGTGAGTTGCTAAGGAAATGTGAGTAATTTCTGAGTAATGTAATGAAAATACAATAAGTAGGAATATTGTTGCTGAGAGTGCTGAGAAGCAAAGTTATCGGAACTACTAGGTCGAACGTTTCACGAAAAAGGAAAAACGGGACAATGGGTGACTAGCGAAAATCGTATATACTTCACATGGTTGATTGAACTTTCTTAAGCACACACTTAAAAGCGAATTTTGCCCTGCATATAAACATGTTCATTAAACGTATTTCAATTTGGAGATTAAAAAGTGAGAGGTAGAGTTGAAAGTGTCGACATGAAGTGTGGATGTGTACACGAAATCATACCTGCACGTCGGAGAAATAGGAAGAGAGAGGGGACACAGACAGGCAGAATGACAGGGCGAGCCAAAAAAGGTTAATGAGATTCGCATGCTTCTGGTTCAGTGATTGAACCGTATGTGTGTGTTTTCTACAAGCCATTGAGTTTGCAATGCAGCTATCCACGCAGCTAACGAACATGATGCAATCCAAACACACACCAAGGACACGGAAACCAGCGCCCGGTGTCGTGCTTAAGAGGGCCTTCTCCAACGGCGCGAGAGCCTCCCAAGACCGGCCAAGGCGTGGCCGGGAGGAGGGGGGGTGGCGGGCCTTGGGGATCGCGCCATTAGGGCAACTTCTCCGGACGCGAGGCTGCGTAATCCCCGCTTCCACTGCCCCCCCCCACTGTCACCCATCCCACCGCCCTCTCACCGCCCTATTAAGGGCTGTTGCAGCTCGCGATACCGGAGCAGCGGTTCCAGTGGTAGGCTCGGGTGGCGCACCGGGCAACTTACCCTGCCGGCCCGCCCGACCGCCCTTGTTACGGCCCGCCTGGCGGAACCTCACCGACCGGGCCCCGCGACGAGCAGCTTTACAATCTGGCTGACTGGATAGGGTTATTTGGATTTCAAATGTAGATTTGTTCCTTCAACTGAAGGATTACGTAACGACAAGCTTACAAAAAGCTTTCTTTCGAACGTGTCTTTTGAAACGGGGCATTTTGAGAATCTTTAATATCAGTACTTTCAAGAACTAATCCACATGATTCCATCTCGAAGAAATCCTAAAAGATAACTTCTGAAGCCCTAATCTTGAAGGTATAATATTCAAGGTCTGTTATTGAAGCATTTTATCCTCGGTATCACCTTGCTGGTATAATTTTGGAAATAGAATATCGAAGATCAAAACATGAAGGTTTCGTCATGAAGGTCGAATTGTGTATACAGGTAGAATATTCGGTTGCACATTAAGGTAGTATGTTCGTTAGATTGACAATGGTGAATTACCACCAAAAAGTACTTTAAATGAAAACAAAATCGCTGTTCTTCAAGAGAGTAAGAAAAAAATTTGGTCCTTACCAGCATATTTTTTTAATAAAAGAAGTTTAAATTAGTACATGATCTTATGAAAAAATTTTGCAGATAAATTTTTTAAGTTATTGGAGAAGTTATACGGTTAAATTAAATTTTCATTTATTTATTTATTTACGTCAAAACAGTTAAAATCTGTGCGTAACGTGCTACGGGGAGATGTTAATTTGAAGTTACATTTATGTCCAGAAACAAAACAAGGAGCCATCTCAGCATTTGCTCGAGGATCAGGGAAATTGGACGAAAACCTGATCGAGATGTTTGTTTTTTTAGTAAAAGATTTTAGGAATCAAGTGACGTTAAATGTAATATACGTCATTGGGCATACTGAGGACTAATTAATAAAAAAAACTGCTGCGGAATTAATTGCACCCAGAAGCTATCGGCCTAAGATTTATGCTGTACCAATCATTGTCTACTGCTTCACTTGTGGTACGAGATAACCCACCCCAACTTAAAATTTGGTACCATACACAGTCACAAATTATTTGACGATAATTCACTTTCAATGTAAAGAATGTGGACAAATCTTTAACGCAGAAAGGAAGAGAAGTACGGACGCCGAAATCAACGTAACCTATATTAAGTATTGCCAACCTGTGAAAATGAAAAATAATGCGATAGACTAAATTTACGAGTATTAGTAAACAATGTTTTCCTAGAGCAACTAATCAATACTACTCTTTTAACTATTTACAAATAATTATATTAAAAGCTCCTTTCACGTTTACAAGAAGCTATTATTAATCAGTATTTATAACATATTGTCGAGTGTTCGGCTAACGACTGGTACGAACATATCACCGTATAGTTATTGAAGTGCTATCCGCCCTTATTTTTTCTATTTTCCTATGTATTGCAAATATTTTGCAAGAAATAAATCAATATGTGCCATCGTGGATTGAAACATTCCATCAATTTTGCCGTTCATTTTGTAGTCCTTGGGTTTGAACATTAATTACTCTGTCTCATTTCTAGTGAACAAAAGATGCTCTAAAATTGTGATTCTTGAAATAACTCCATTAATATACTGTTTTATGAATATCATATTCGTGACTTCTTTCGCGTAGTTTTCTCATTTGCTTCTATTTTATTGTTACGGTTCACATGGTTTAATTCTAGCGTTTTTAAGGTGCATTTCTAATGGGACTTTAAGTTTAGAGATGCTAGCTGAGAAAAGCCTAATAGTGGTAAAAAATAATTTTCAGTGAACATAAATTCTCGAATTGTTCTTCAAAGTATATCCTCCCATGCAACATAAATCTCTACTTCCCAAATTATTCCAGTAGCACCAAACCAGAAATAAAGCCATTAATTCGGGCCTATAACTTCCGCCTCGCAACTCATTAAAAACTTTGTATTCCCTAGAGTAGAATCTCTATCTCTTCGGCTTTTTATCTCGGCATTCGTGAATCATACTGGCGCGATAAATTTCGCTAGAAGACCAATTTGTCACTTTTTCAAGAACTTCTGAACATGAAGAATGCCAACGAACATACCATTTTCAAAAAAGCAAAGTAAAAATAATTCTGTTTTATAATAGAAAAGTACTGCCACGGTTATAGTAAAGCAAAATCGCAAGTGCAAGAAAATGACTCTCAAAAGTATGATGTGATACCTAATTATTGTCACTCACAGTATAAACATTATATGATAATGCAATAGAAGAGGACATCTTAATTCCAAAGTTATATGTTCAAGAATTTTCTCGCCCTCTGCAGTTCTTATTTAAAAGGTTGATATTTCTTTAGAACAAACACATTTTTGTGAGATAGCATGAGTGGCGTTGGCCGAAATACAGTTATAATGATACGTAGAAACATATCTTCTATATATGTTCAAAAACATGCCTATTTTATTTTAAAATCTTTAATGTTCCCTTTTCACTCCAGCAGGCCTAGATCGGCTTACGTGGCTCAGGGGGTCGCTGCAGTCGATTGATGTCACTGCAGAGCCTAGACCTAGCCCAGGTCCTAGAGTTCGAGTCTCGAAGGTGGCAGGCATTTCCACACAAACTAGTTAGCTAGGTCTAATTGAGACGCGATCTGGAGGACAATTCTAGTAGCTAGTTTGCTCTTATCGGTATTTTTCTGTGGTTTCTCTGATCTAAAATACGGGCTACCTACCGTACGCGATGTCTCCTTCCTCTTCCTTGTTCTATCCTCACTCCTTTCTCTCTCTCTCTCTCTCTCTCTCTCTCTCTCTCTCTCTCTCTCTCTGTCACATACACACACATATTCCGTTCACTACTACAGAAGCGCTTGGAGCTTGTCTCGCCTGGGGTGGTGGAAGAAGATATCTGGTTTGGGAAACTCTGTATGGTCGGAGTCGGATCTCGCCATCCAGCAGATCATTGCCACTTCCTCGACAAAAACATGCACTCCAGTTGCAGGACAAATGACAGCAGATGATGTGCCCGGAAACACCAATCTATCATTCTAAAATCCATCACGCCTGTCCCAACCGCGCTCTTCGAGCACCTGCATCACCTGCCATGGGTGAGCGAGCGTGTGAGCACGCAGTGACACAACAAACGGACAGAATCAGCGGCATCGAGGGTAGCTCCCACAAAGACGATGGCAATGTTAGGTACGGAAGTAGTTAAATGCGACCACATGTTAAACTGGCAATGCTGTTGTGTTAGTTACTGCTTTCCTGAATTTGGTCCGATATGCATTACGAACCGTTCTTTTCCTTAATGAATTTGCATTAAACACTGCCAGAGGACATTTCTGTCCTATTATTCATTAAAATCTGCATTTTTTCTTGCATCAGCCAAAACCTTGAAATCTCATTTCGATGTACTTAATAAAAGTATAAATTGTATGAATGTAAATGGTAATCAAATTTTTCAATCAAAAGTAGATTATATTGATGTACGTCCCTCTGAAAATTCATCTTTATAAAAAAATTAGGTTTCATCAATCCTTATTTAACCAGAATTTACGTCTTTTAACTTTGGAGGACAATTCATTGAACAGTTATTCATACTTCCGTAACAACTTGCAAAACACAATTAAAAATATTTTACACGTCCTCACTACAGAAGCAGGTTTCAATAAACGCCAACTGATTGAGAAATAACATAACCCATTTCTTAAATAAGATAGGTATTCAATATTGCCTCTTATTAATAACAGAAATAATGATAACAGTATTACTACTAATCTTATCGAAACCAAATACTTAGCTAAGAAAACGAGGTAAGCTTAAAATTACAACTACTGTCCCAAATACTTTGGCCACTTTCTGTAATAATAAAATATTTATACATGACTTTTTCAATGTAAACTTATTATTATTTCACACTGTAACCGTGGTAAATAAATATTTATTGAGGATTGGCATACCTATTCCAGAAAGCCAACAGTTTTTAACTCAACGCCATGATATCAGGAAGGAAGCGGACTGTCTCCTTTACTATTCACAAATCAAGTTTTGCCACACAAGCGTCAGTACTCTTAACGGCTTTCTTCTCGATTAGAAAAAAGAAAACATGGTTTCCTATGTAAATACAGAGTGCATGTTCGAAAGTGTACAAACGACTTTTGAATACCCTGAGTATTCTTATTGCCTATTGATTTTATGTATAGGAACGTATTCCTACTGATACAAAAGTAATTACGGTCTTTTTGAAGCTTAACTAAGTGTAGATAACGAGGTAATCTCTACACGGGCACTCTTCCTTTAATGGATGTCGTATTACAACAAAACGAGCATTCTTTCGTCATCACCAGCGGCGTCGGGGAAACGGTGGAAAAGTCACTGCCCCAACGGGCGTCCTCAATCCTCAGCGAGCGCGAACAACCCCTGGCCAAGCGCTTCGCAAGGAGACCTCCAAACCCTTCACAACCGCGTCCTCGCCCCTTCGCCACCGAGCGAACCTTCCCCTTCCTTCTCCCACTCTCCCCTCCCTCCTCCACCTCCTCCGATAGCGCCAAACGTCCATCCCGCGTCCACCAATGTCTTGACGTCAATGCGGTAACGCGCCCCGTCCCCCGCCCCTCGGCCGCCCCCTCGCTCGGCAACTCCGGCCATTCCTCCGCGGGCAGACACTGGCCTACCTGTCCGAGCGGCACGCTTGACCTTACACCCCCTCACGAGGCCTCTTGCGGGCCGTGAGCGACTGCACGGCCGCCGCCGTCGACGGGAGAAACAAAAGAAAATTACATTAGTCGTAGTCCCGGGCGGTGGTTGTGCCCGCACCGCCGCGGCCTGCCTGGCCTGCTTGGCGGCGGCCTCCCCGCGCCGGCCGCCGCTCGCGCCGGCGCTGACGTCGAATGGGGAGAAACGTCGACGCGGCGAATGGGTGAGGAGGGGCGACGATGAAAGAGGGGTGGGAAGAGGCGGGAGGAAGAATCCCGGAGGGGGGCAAGGAACGCTGGCGCGGGTCGTGGGTTAGCGCTGCCGGGCAAGGCTTCAGTTAAGACGTTCCGCCTCATTCGTTTCCCTTGCTCCCTCGTTTCTTCTCGTCTCTCTCATCTCTCTCTCTCTCTCTCTCCTCTCTTCTCTCTCCTCTCTCTGTCTCAGTGGGAGGGGGGGAAGACAGGGGCCAAGGGCTTTTCATTGCTCTCTTCTCTTCGGTGGGGGCGCGATCTTGTGAGCTACTTCAATCCTTCCGCCTCTTTTCTTCGAAGCCTCGCCACACCCCGCAGCGACGACGCGGCAGACAATCAGAGCCCTCTGGATCTTAGATCGGTGCACTTCCGAAGTACTGTCTCAATATCGGTACAATTGCAGGATGACAAATAAAATATAACATCACTTTAGGGTTTGAATCCGATCAACTCAATACATATTTTCAAGTGTGTAGTTTGTGTTAATTTCAATGTGGACTAATGACGTTTCCTTATTTCATATTTGACACTTTTGATAAACACTTTCCCAAAACAAAATAAAACAAAACCAAAAACGATATTGTCGACATGTGAGAGGGAACTTCAATTTTCTTTATATTTCTTCTTTCTTACTCTAACACTTTTCCTCTTTCCCTTCGTCTGTCGCTTTCGTGATTCACCTTGAATTCTTTGCAATCTAATTTTTCGCTGCGGCGTCGTTGCATTCTTGTGGAAATCAATGCGATTGAACTTAAATTAAAATTTCTAAACAGTCTGAACTTTGAATTATAAAAAGGGCCTAAAAATAACATTAATAATAATAATAATATTAATAATAATAATAATATTAATAATAATATTAATAATAATAATAATAATATTAATAATAATAATATTAATAATAATAATAATAATATTAATAATAATAATATTAATAATAATAATATTAATAATAAATTGTCAATCAAAAAATGTAAAGTGTATCGAATGGATACACTAGTAATATATCGTAGAAAAATTCTTCTTAATATTCTTATTTATGGAGAAATTATATTTTTTATATTATTAAAGGAACTACATATATTTTTGCAGGAGAAATATCATGGAAAGGGAAATACATTGAATTGCCGTTTGATAATGTTTTATAGATAATGAGTAAAACTGTATTTATAGCTGTAATTTGAAATATTACACGGAATTCTGACAACTTCCTTTTTGTTAAATCCTTCCAGCAATCATCTTAGACAGGTGATTTTCGCGCTCCCAAGGCCGTTAATGTGGGAGGTTAAGAATATGGCAAGAGGAGTGGTGGAGTAATTGCATAAATCTACGATCCTAACAAGGACACATTTCCACAACACAAATGGTATATGTGCACTTTTGCAAATTTTGATTTAAGAGTACGAGAGTAAATTAAAACTCCATATTATTTCGCGTACAAAGGGTATTCAAGTTGCACGAATAGTTGCTGCGTTCTAGTGGTGGAAAGAAGTATCCTCTGTGCTCCAAGTACTTCAGATTATTTATGTGCTCTAAGCGAACAAAGAGCCGGTGCACCGGTTGAGCCGCAACTAGGTAGGTCGATTTCTGGGCTTTCACCCCTACACCAATTCACCAGGTCGCTTCTAACACGCATATTTTCTTCAATTCCGCTAGTCATTCATGAATCATATATAACTTATTTTCAGCTGCATTCTAAATTTGTCTCAGTCTCTTGGAGTTACAATCTTCTTTTTTTTTATCGCACCGCCCACAAGACGACTGGGCTCGTGTGCGTGTGTAGGAAGAACCCACCATTTAGCTGCCAGCTCCCCTTTTGAGTAGGACGTTTCCGTTCTTGACATGAGCAGGGTGATTCATCCACTATCTAGCGATTATAGGTTATTATACGTCGAGGAGGAGTTGTTTCAGCATAAAGGATATAGAAACCAATATCAATTCTACAGATTATTTTTATGCTTTTTCATTTTCTTGAAAATGTAATTTTGAAGCTTAATATCCCTGCTTCTTAAAATTGCTTCCCGGGTAGGTCATGACTTTTATCATCTTTGCCATAATTCTTTTGTAATTATGTGTTGCCGAAGCTTAAGTTTGTTTCAAGTGAATTGCTTAGACCGTAGCTTGGTCGCGTACGTGGAAAGACACGAGCGGCTACTTGGAGTGTTAGTCTACTGTGCTCAAAATACTTCATTTATAGATGTAAATATTTTTAAGAAAATAAAATTATGGTTACAAAATTAGAATTTTAGTCTTCGTTTGCGTGTCAAATTATGAAAAAGTTTCGTACGAGTTCGGTTAATTGTTTTTTGTTATTCTGAAGTAATATTTTACATGGAATTAATTTCACATATCCAGTTAATTATTTATCGTCTGTAGTCGCGCCGGGAATACAGCAGATTGCATCCTTCATCTTTTGGCAATCTCGAGAGTTGTTCTTGAAGAAACTCCTATTCCTTGGAGCCTTGTCTCAAAGTCCTTCTGAACACATTACGAACATCTTTAACTTCATGCGGATCTTATGTTGATATGGTTGGATTGAGTTCACACCAAATTTGAACCACACAATATGAATAAATGATAAAACACTATGAATAAAATTGAATAAAATTGAAAAAGTAATATTTTAAGAACATTAATCACTTTGTTATCAGGTAACATATTTTAAAAAAATATTTTTGTACTTTAAAATGCTTGTGGAATATTAATTTAGTTTGTCTCAGATTCTTATTGTTTTCTATTCTTTTTTCTAATAGTTGAATGGAGTTTCAGGAACAGAGGCGGGCTTCAGCCTTATTTTTTCTTCTCCCGACTTTCCACATCTCGAGCGTTCTCCTTGAAGCAATCTCGTTAAAATACTTCCTGGTCTTCTGAGGAGACATGTATGTTTTCAGCTTAAATGCACTTCCAGGTGCTTAGTTTGGTTTGTTCTCAGATGGTGACGAAATTCAATGTTTTATGGGAAATCCTATCCGGAAGTGCATTGGGGTTGTTGAATTTCAACAATATAAGACAGTACATAAAACAAAAACGTAAATTATATTTTTTGAGTTCTTAATTTTCACATCATAACACAAAGCTACTTCTGCCGTAAAATAAATGGGGAGATAGATTAATTTTGGTAAGTGGAATGTGCTCAGAATGTGAGTGTTTCCTTATATCAGATCTTCCCACAATGTCAGTATTTTCATGGCATCATCCTTTTAACTGCCTTCTATACGCTAGATTCCCCATTTTCTGGAAGCTAGAGAAATCTCTGTGTGGAGGTTGTATATGGACGCTCTTAAATATCTTCTATTCTTTTCTTCGACTTGACCACAAAGCCTGAAACTCATTAGTTTCCTTGAACATTGGACCCTGCGGACGTTAGACTCTAGCCTTCTGTAA
Organism: Gryllus bimaculatus; assembly: GCA_017312745.1. Lineage (NCBI taxonomy): Eukaryota > Metazoa > Arthropoda > Insecta > Orthoptera > Gryllidae > Gryllus > Gryllus bimaculatus. The sequence continues at coordinate 3,737,320 of BOPP01000034.1, forward strand.
AAATAGTCGAGAAGACTGAAAGAACAATTCTTATTGCGAATTGTATAGATGATGTCTTGTGGATTTACTGACAATTCTTTCCTGTCTAAAGGTCGATTCAATATTTCTGGACTCTCGACAATTCCAAATAATTTTCGCCGTAATTGTGAGGCTTCAATTTTCACCAAAAGCGCTATTGTTTCCCACAATTGCTAGGCGACTGCCCGTCGTGCCTGGCGTTTCCCTTGATGTTGTTTAACTCTGGTACTGGTGGATTCACGAAATAAAATGCGGAATCGTAAACAATAAATTAATTTAATTACTGTTTACTATTTTTCATATTTACGTTGTGTTTTTACTTGGAATTACTTTCAATTTAATTTTATTTTAATTTTATAAATTGAATGTTTATTTTCCGTAATCATATTTATGAGCCAACACAGCAGCATACTTTATCTACGCTACTAGTGAGCGGCACGCTTACTTAGGCTCCAAACTGTCAGTCATAGGAAAAATATTTCGAAAAGTGAATAATTTAACCAAAAATATTTATTTTATTAGTTTCATTATTTAACATAAAGCAAACCAGTGTGACTTGCATGTACCATTTATAAACAAATTGCCCCAAGAAGGTATTATTTTATGTCATACGTAATACGTAAAAGTACGAATAAATAAAATATTGTGAATTTGAAACGTGAAAAAATAATCGTATTCACAGTGCTTACATTAATTTATTTATTGGTTGTATTGCTATTAAATATTTAGGTTGACTTGAATGTTACCATTATGATCTGTCTCGAATATTTTAATTATGTAATGCACAACCTTAGTGATGTTCTTCGCTTTATCTTCATAATCACAATTGATCAATGAAAACAATGCAGCTTAGTGTCAACAAACTATTCGCCAACTAGAACAAACATCCCTTTTACTGTTTCCAAAAATATGATCATAGGATTGTTAACTGTAGTGACACACAAAAGATATGAACATAAAAGTAGTGTAGCAATAAATAGATTAAGTAAAATGTAAGTCAAGAAAACATACGAAAGAATGTCAAATTGAACTGTGCAAAATTCAAGCAATCAATCAATACATTTTGAAAAGTTAAAAATAAATTGCTTATTCATTTCATATCTGGTAAATATTTTTGAAATTCCATATCTAGATCCACGATGTATCTATTTTTGTGTGTCTATTTTTCAAGCTTTTAAAGCAGATTCTAAAATCAACACTAACCACCATCCTCCCCAGTGTCCACTCTCTGTAACAACGACGTTATACTAAACTTTCGTAGTAATATGTTTAGACGTGAGCGAAGAGTCTTTATAATAAATTTAAGCGTGAGTAAAGAGTCTTTATAACAAATTTAAGCGTGAGTAAAGAGTTGACGTTTTTGATAGCCCAGATAGCACTATCACAGATGGTGGTTTATCATATTCCTACGAAATTATTACTACTGTTCTCAGACTGCCCTATTAAAATAGCACGACTGCTCTTAGCATATTTTAGCGAGAGTGATAATGAACGAACGACCGTCACATTTGAGGCATTGAGAGCTAGAGTGGCCTAACGTCCGTCTACTACTGGAGTTAGGCCACTCTTGCTCTCTCGTTAGGTTGTGGTTGGGCCACGTGTACTCTAAATTCCTCATTTGTTGGCTAAATTCAAGTCGTTTATTGAGCATTGTTACCAACGATCATAACAGCAGATTTGTGTCCAGTTTCTTGTCTCCTCGCTCCCGCGTTTTTCCCCCTCCATTTCCCCAGCGACAACAATGCCGGGT
>BOPP01000034.1:3743847-3761209 GCA_017312745.1 Gryllus bimaculatus
ATATATATTTAATTTTTAAAAATGAAACTTCTGAAATGTCGATAGTTGCTATCTTCAAAAATTTCCAATTCGAATCTTCCGCTCAGTTATTGCGTTTTCAGAGTAAATTAAAACTCCTTCATAGTTTTCAGGTTTTCGCGTATGCACGTAGTCGTTGAGATTTTTTAGGGAAACAATTGATGTCACTGTAGAGCCTCTGATTGGGAGTTCTGATGGTGTCAGTATTTTCGACATTAGCTAGATTGATAAAACGAATTTCGCCACTTTATGGAGGGGAATATTCTAGTGCCCGGCTACTTTGATCAGTAGTTTTCTGTGGTTTCACTCATTACCACCTGACAAATACCAGAGCAGTTCCCTTAGAAACGGGTCACGGACATCGCGCGACGATTCCTTCTTCCTTATTCTATTCTCACCACATACTTACATACATTATATATATATATATATATATATATATATAATCAATCTATCTCTATCTCTCATCTCAGCAAATAGGTTTCTCATAAACACATTTTGTTGAGTCCACCCTGTGCTGAAAATATTATAATGCATTTTTCTGGAATATTGTAATTTCGGACTTCGCCCTTCCTACCGGAATGCATGATAAATAAATCACGTAGTATATTCATGGGTGAACTGGTTATCTTGTTAGCTTTAGCTTAATTCGCAGCATTGTAGCAATGACTTCATGCACAATCATGTAAAACATTCCTCAATAATTCTGGTCAAAGAGCAACACAATAGCCAATGAAATCTATCAGAGAGAAACAATTTCAGTGATTCTGTGCCTATTGACACAATCAACCTTACCTCTAACAAGAGTCCATGAACATTACAAATCGAGTGACAATCATTGGGTTCGGAGTAGCCCCGCTGCTTTGAAGTCCGGTAACTGTGCTTTTACGATAGCAGTTTGGAAAGGGAGTAAACTCGGTTTTCCTAACAAGCACGTTCGATTGAGGCAACTGCAGGAAATGCACACGTCCCGTTGCGTAGAAGCTACGAATCAATGAAGAGACAACGTTTGCAAGCTTGTATCTATAATGCTTTCATCACATGTCCATTGTAATCTTTCTATTAGCTTCGTAGTAATTCCTCACAATCGTGGATTTGAATTCTCTTGATTTGTTTAGTCTTTAAATTTTTACTTAGCCTTATCTCTCACTATTTCTTCAAAGGAATCTTCTTTAAAATTTGCGATATACTCATAATAATTCATTTGGTAAACTAAGCGAGTGTCCACAATTAGTCTTACTCTCGCGCGAAAGATCAATGAACAATACAAGTTAAGAAATTATACACGACTCGAAAGATCAATGAACAATTACAGTTAAGAAATTACACTGGACCCACCATTCTAACTATATCACTAAGTATAATAATCAGTTAATAGTGCTACTGACATTATACATCTTGAATGTGCGCCAACAATATGCTGCAATATCATTTGTAGATACATAGTATGAGAAATGAAAATGAAATGTGTGAAAAATGTTTCAAAATAAGAAATGAGATATATGAACGAATGCAAACAATCCGGTATTTCTATTGCCTGAAAGTTCTTTAAATTAATCACTGATTGCCAAATCTTTCCATGGTACCGTTCATGCAGCATCCTGCATGCATCATGCAAGCCTCTCCTTTGCAACGGGTTGCTCTGTTGAACTAGGGTTCTCCAAAAAGGGAACTGCACACTGCATTCAGTGTTCCTAATCCCAAATCCTTCTCATTCATCTATCCACTTCAAATATTATGTGTAAATTAAAAGAGAAATATTTAGAAAATAATAATAATAAAAATATTATTATTATTATTATTATTATTATTATTATTATTATTATTATTATTATTACTTATTGTGTACCACATATCTGCGAGTTGCGGTACAATCCAGAAAAATTTCATTATGAACTAAGAAGTCACCAGGAAAAAACGAGTCAGAAATATGGAAGAGTAAAAGGTTCCTTTCATTTTTTTATTTTTCATGCAGTCTACACGTTCAAGAAAACGAAGAATGAATTACAACTTTCGCTCTAACGGTGATTGATTCCCAGTGAAGGTCGTTTCGGCTCTTATTTGCGTTACAAATTTCTTGAAATTTTCGAATTTAGAAAGTTATATTTAGATGTGAATTTGTAACTATTACATTTTACGACACTCTTCCACCCCCGCCGGCCGTTTTGACATCCCTCAAAAACTTTCAAATGTTCTGCAGCATGTAAAAAATTTGCATTTAAGATAATAAAGAAAAAAAACCGATGCCATGACTCTGTATTACGTTTGACCTGTCTGCCTCCCTCTACAGTCGATTGGACACCCCTACCGCACGCCCTTTCCCGCCCACACCTCGCCGACCACAGGCAGCGGCTCTCGGCCTCTGGCGGCGGGGGCGGCGGCGGAGGCGAGGGCGGGCTTGTGCGAGCGGCGCGGGCAGCGCGGGCGTCAGAGGGAATGTTGCTGCGGGGAAGCACTGCGGACTAATTTGCTTTAGTTGGTAGGCGTGCCCGCAACAAGGAGATAGCGGCATTAGAGGCGCCGGCTCTTTCCCTCTGCGTTCCCCGCCGGCCGAACCTCTCTGTCTCTCCGCAGGACCTCTGTGCCGCTTTTGTCTGTGTGGTGTCCCTCTCGTGGCGACGAGCCTCTTGTGATAACTTGATGTCTTTGTTGCGACCGTGCCGTCACGCTCCATCTTCTTTTCTAAACGTTTGCGTTCTGTTTTCATAACGTTTTCCGTAAAAGTAGGAGGTTTTGCTGAACCAAAATAAAGAAGTATTGTATACACAGATGTCTCAGAATAAATGTTACAAACTTCTAGGGTGTATGCAGTGGTCAATTAGCGGTCTCTAGTGTTAGAGGGGTTACGTTCCGGCCGTATTTCTTATAATACCTTCGGAACATTGAAACTTGTATTTTTGACTAACATTCAGATACAAATGTAAGTTTGTAAAATTAAATTTCCTACCACATGCTAATTGGCAAAATCATGTTCGACCTCTGTCTATAGAAGGTATAAGATAGGTTAAGATGTTTTTAACTACAATTAAGTACAACTTGGTGGCAGTAATTTACAAAGTAAAGCAATGTCATAGAGGGCAGAATTGTTCTGCGCGGTTATTCTGAGATTTTTGTAATTTTTGTGTTTCCATTCTTGAGTTGCTTCATCTTCATTTGTCCGTTTAGCTCATTATTTTGGTTATAGGATACCTTAACATGAGGGGTCCTAAAGATAATACGAGTAAAGAAGCGATTCAAAAACACGAAGTGGCAAGAGCTGTAGTATTACTATTTTAGAAAAAATTAAAAAATATTACGGAACATGGAGAAAGTATCATTGAATACATTATCCTTAGTACAATTCATTGAAGCAAAAGGAATCTTTAAGCACCCCTAATGTTGTTTACGTTTCATATATATTGAGCAAATTAAATTTTCTTCTCCTTTTCTGCATTCATTCATTTCTGTTGAGCAGCCAGTGAACTTTTATACGCCCTTCATTTAAAGACATTAAACCTGAAAGAAATCCATTCTCTAAAATAAAACGAGTTACTCTACTCTTTATTGTGTTTGTTTTATGACGATTTATTTTTCCAATCGTTACAGCAAACATATCGGCAAATTGGTGAAACTCCTAAAGTCCATTTTCGATTTGTTTGGTTAATACCATCGCTAAGTTACAAGTTTTCTATTCTTTTGATTAGTAAAATCGCTGATGCCCTGTAACTTGGGACCAGCATTGCCGCTTATAGTGCCGCAGGTAGCCTAGCCAATATTTCTACTTGACGTTAATCGATTATTGCCTTCTAGTGCCCCGTCCCATTGATCTTCACTACTCCCTAATGCCTCGTCCCCTCGATCTCGAACATCTCTTCCGATGACAGCACTTTTTCCGTTGTGCGACCTCTACGTGTGATATGTTCACATCACCTTCTTCATGCTATACTCACATTTGTTGTTTTACCGTCCGTATTTGCTTTCGTAAAATTTCAGATCTTGCAATTCTTTCGTGCTTCCCTCGCCTTATATTGAGAAGGCTTTCGATGTTCTTTTTAAATTTATTGATTTATTTTGAATTTATTTATTTATTTTTAAATTTATTTATTTATTTTTCAATTTATTTATTCATATTTATTTAATTTATTGAGGTATAGAGGCGCTTCATTTTGGTGAGATCATTGAGGCCATGAGCAGATGATAGCGATAATGGTAATAAAGGTAATTATTGTAGGCTGGTAGAAAGGGAGGAGAAGTTCAAAACAAGAGAACTCGCTTTGTTCAACACAAATTCCACATACAATGGTCGGAGATCGAAACCATCCTCAGCAGCGCAAGACATATTCGTTGTTTATTACACAGTAAGCTCCCTTGAACACTTATCAGATTTTACGCTTTCAGCACTTTGTTCGCACTCTATCTTTAATTCATTTCCAATATTCCACCTCGTTCTTCTCTCTAATCCTATTTCTACTTAGCACAACTCTGTTATCATCCATAACCCATCCATCTTTTTATCTCCTATCAACAACATCCTGCCCCTCAAAATTTCCCAATGATACCTTTCAAATTGCTTCCCCAAATTCCAGCAACAATCTCCTTTTTCGAATTTGTCCCGCCGCCTGTTTCCTGCCCTATTACCTCCCGCCAATCCCCTGCGGACCTTTCTCACTGATTCTCCTTTACAACTCCAATATGGAATTTGCAATTTGAGATCTTGTAGGTTTTAACATTTCTCACCGACAAACCAATCAGAAGGAGTGTATGTGTGACGTCTGCATTAGTAATGAGTAGGCAACTCTTACACACTGCCGTGTGTTTATATTTCCTCATTCTTCTGATCAAATGCGCTTCTTCAAAAGATTTTAGCATCGTTCGTAAAGCTTCTTTAGCATAGACAGTATAGAGACGAAGAGCTCTCTCGTCCCTTCTTTCCCCACCCTCGTATCTCATGGCAGAGACTGTTATCCTCTGTCCAAAATTCTCTCCCCTTTACCAACGAATCTATTCCCTTCACGCCCTCCGTCACAGCGACCCCTTCCTTCACCTCTGACATCCTGATGGTCTTCGACCGCCCGCGCGCTCCTCGCTGTCCCCAGTGGTGCGGCCGCCCGCGCCCCGCCGCCCGCCGCCCCCGCCGCCCCCCCCCCCCGCCGCGCCCGCCGCCCCCGCCGTCCCCAGGCGTATTACGGGCGTCGCCCTCGCGGGTCACTCGCCAGGTCAATAGAGGATCGATGCCTTCAGCGCGGGCATCCGTATTCGACGTAAATGCCTTACGATTACTTACCCGCGTTACGTGCGAGGCGGCGGTACCGGGGCGGGGCCGGGGATGCGGAGGTGGGCCGTGGAGAAGCGCGGGGGCGGGGCAAGGGGCGACTCAGAAAACAGAAGGACGACTGTTGAGGTCAGGACGACCATTCCACTACCACTGCGTCCCGGAAGACTCAGACCTCAAAAGTTGGAGGTCGAGAATACTGTAAGCGGTTTCCAATAAACAGCTCTCGACCACAGTCCTAATGAGGAGTGCTTGCGTATGACTCAGCCGTGCTCAAACAGCAGCAGCATACGAACTCGAATGGTGCACTGACCGCCGCGGTAGCGACTTTACTTTGAACGAAGGAGGGATTGTTGCGCAGCAACAGCTGGCCTGTACGAATCTATTTTCGAAATAATATTAGATAATTGGTATGGAATGCGATGAAACGCAGACCATTCGGCTCATTCACGGAGATAAAGGGAAAGGGACCAGGGGAGTTTAGGGGCTTTGTGATAGGGGGTCGACCGCAGGACATTCGTTGGGGTAGCAATGGCCGGTCTTTGTAGATACTATTAAAAAACAAGGTGATTGATAATCGTTTACGAATATGTCACTGTTAACTATTCAAAAACATTTCTACCCATAATCGTTTGCTAACATTTCATGTTCCATTTACATTCAAGACAATATTCGTACATTGCAATTCTAATTTATTCGGAGAAGAATCTTAGATATTTGTAAAATGACGCTCATCTCGATTAGGATTTTTTTTATCAGTTTCCCCGATCCATTGAGCAAATGGTGATAGGGACCGTGGCGTTGCTTCTGGCCATAATTGTACCTTCACACTGCGCACGTAGTATTCAGATCGTTTTTTCTTAGTTGTACGAGTAGACCGGTTGGGGTTTCTATTTCGTTAGCAGTACTATAAAAACAATCCTAAATTTTGCTTCCGATGTAAATAAGTTTTCTTTTACTCAGGCGAGAAAAAGTCTTCTTTTATTCATCATGGTTCTTTTATTTATCATTCGAATAAGTATAGTAAAAGGGTGGGGAAGAGATTTTGGAGATCAATAAACCGTCTGTAAATAATACTTCTCCCCCATACGTCGCATACAGCTTTTACTGTTATCTGATGAAAATAAATCAAATTGAATTGTTGAATATGAGAAAATCGAGCGGATGTAGTTGTTCGCGTTGAATGTGTTCGCTAGGGCGGTGAGGAGGGAAAGGTTTGCGGACGTGTCAAGGGAGACTACGCCGTGGTTGGATGAAAACGGCGATACAATCCATGTCAACCAACATCACTGAGCAACTATTGCATTCCAGCACATTCAATGACCAACATTTTTATTATTTAAATACATCGTGGTTTATATTCATTACGATAATTCAGTGTGATAATCCGTGATATCGAAATATTTCGATAGATTTGCATCGTGCGAAAGAAAATCTGAAATAAAAATTAATTTACAGCTCAGCACAATATTTTCAACGAATGTTACTATTTGTCGCAGGATCCAAATCTGCGATAAAATGAATGTCCGTATAAAAGTCAGACCATCTCTCGCCGCACTTTCGGGGAACTAGGGTGGCTATAGATGAATGATTCTCAGCTTAACCCTTTGTGCTCATGCTGAACGCTGAGCGTCCCCAAGAACTCTCATTATATTTTTTGCGCGCCGACCTTGAAGCACGGTGGTTTGTTATGAATGATGAGGTTGGGGATTGGTATATTATTATCTTGTTTAATTAAACACAAATATTCAAGTCTATGAAAGTTTCCTTATTTTCGAAGATTTTGCATGTTTAAAATTATAATTTTTTCTTTGCATATCTTTCGATGCATTCCCTTGGGTGCGAAGCTGTCTGCCTGGAGCATGTTTAACAGACAAATCTAGTTTTCTTTCTTCCTTTCTTCATCCTGTCTGAACACACAGCAAAGTTCCTACGCTCATGTCCTGGAAATTTGTTTTTACATGTGATTTTCCATTGAAGCGTCCAACACCATTATTTGATCGGCACGACGGTCCCTTTTCTTATTTCCCCTTCCCTCTTCTCCATCTAGTCTGTGATAGCAATTCTGCGAAACGATTTGTGTGAAGGAACATCGATTTAGTGGGTGCTGCAGTTGTTACTTCAACTTCCAACAACCCAAAATATAATGACGTCGGGGGGCGAGAAACGAATTGAAAAACCGGGACGAGAGGGATTCGACGTCGGAGCGGGAAAATAATCTTAAAGTCGAGTCCTACTCCACATAATGCAAACGGGTTAACACTCTTTTTATTTTGACCACAGGAAAAATTCAAGATAAGAGAAAATAACGGTCCTTTCAGATTTGTCTAACTGTTAATTTCATAGGCTACGTAAGGATCGTCCTGACACCCTGAAACTATATGTTAAGACGTACATGCCTCACACATTGCAGCTAGCATAAAATATATTGGCTCGAATGCAAATATTTCGGTAACCACCACGTTAACATTATTTCTATTTTATATCTCCCCAAACGTCACATACGGTATTTTCTGATTTTTCCGACGTAATAGCAATGTTTGTCAAAAGAAGAGAGATGTATTGAGCAACATACGTAGCCTTAAAAATGAATACCGCTTTTGTTTTTAATTCTATTCCGGACAGTGATCACACTCTGAACTAAAATGGTCGCAGAAGAAATGTTCCTTTATTTTTTTTAAAAATGGAAATTGAAAGACACGAGTACTTTGTGACGTCAATTTTGGGGACTTGTAAAATAACATTTTCATGTGTGGTCTTCCCTGAAATAACACCCATACTAGTTTTAATCTTGCAAAGATTTTTGTATTAAGGAAAGAGAGAACCGCGTAGGAGTAACTCATAGACTGAAGAATAGTATCACTAATGCGAGAATACGTAACGGGTACGAGAACACATAATGGAACTTGAATTCTACGAATTTAGTTTTCATAAGTGACTAAAACGCAATTCCGTTGTATGTGGCATAGCATTAGGAGAAAACTGGTTTACATTTCAGTCGTAACATGCTGTTGTTTTCTTCATTTATTCGTAATTTAAAATAAAATAAGTCAGTGTGAGTGTTAAAATCTTATACTTTGATTTTTTGTTAATCTTCTTACTGTCGCACGGAAAATTTTGAGGTCAATGGCAGCGTACAACACACCACATTAAATTTTAATTTTCTCTTTTGCATAATGTATGTTAAAATGATTTACGTAGGAACAAAGTACCTTAGAGAAATCGTCATAGAATTTTCTGAGAATTTAATTTATTCAAACGCCAAATGATATATCTTAAATTAATTTGTGAGATTTTATACACAAATTTCTGAGTTAGAGGTTATACAAGTACTAATTTGTTTTCATTATTTAACTACGCAAATAATGTTAGTCACTAGTCATAACGTCTCTGTTTTCATAATATGATTGAGAATACTTTGGCACAAAGAGTCAAGAGGAGAAGAGTCGTGCGGGACGTCTGGGACACTCCAAGGTAAATTATGTTTATTTCCAGGAAAGTTGGCGCAGGGAAATCGGATATCGCTTCAACAAAAAAAATTATAATGCCTTCTTAAAAACACACGAGAATTTGCAACGATGCATGTGACCCAATTTAGGAGAAAATTGGTAGTCCTGTAGCTAGTATATATATTCATTTCACAACTACTAATGGTTAATAATGGTTTTATTTCTCGGTGTGTTTATTTTACTCTCATTAACATTACGAAAATGTTTTGTAAATATCAACACACTCTAATAACAGCTTCATTTGACATTGAAATAATATAGAATATCATATTATGGGTGCTAGCAAGTCTTTAAGTGTTAATTAAAAACAAACATTTTAAATAAGTTGTAACATATAGTTTACGTTCAGAAAATTGCTGATACATTGCTAATCATGATCTACTATCGAAACTATGTATAATGGCAACTAAATAACTTGGCACTTCTGCAGAAGCTGATTACATCTCCAAAGTAAAGAACTATTAATTAATACGAATATTCTGAATTCGTTGCGGACATTTATGTGTTAGTCATGAAAATGGAGAAGTCAGTGACGAAAAGGGCAAGAAGGAAAGCCGAGGACTGGCGTGGTGACACATCTGGGGCGAAAATAAATCTAAAAAAGCACCTTCATAAAACACGTTGACACAGTCGGCCACTTTGCTTCACTTTTTTTTTAGTTCCGAGGAACTGCGGAGCGCAGAAACCTGTCGCTGTTGCGTTGGACAGGGAGAATACGTGATTTGTTCTTAGAATTGCCTTCCACGTAGCAGTAAAATATGAATAAGGACCGTAAGTATGGGACGTCAAGGTCTTCCGTAAACGCAAAAGGCAAAACTATATTCAGACAGCACATTAAACAAATATCGTATATCAAGAGAATTTGGTGGTGTCATGCACACCAACTGTCCGCTCGGGAGACAAGTTTCAGGGGGTGTTGTTTGTTCTAACAAGAGTTTCCAGATGCAAGCGTGGGAATTAGCTGACTTCTTGGCTGTCCGGGTGACGCCGCGTCGTTGGCTGAGATGCCACTACCCTGAAGTGACGTTGGCCTCTCACCCGACGCGGCGTCACCCGGACAGCCGAGAAGCCATGAACTCGAGCCGCGGAAGCCTACGTATACGTAGGAATTATCTTTCGGAGTTCACTATATTAAAATTGAAATAAAAATTGTACCTATAGTAAATTGTCTCTTGTCTCATTCACAGCGTATTTTCAATACTACGACGGCAGGGTATTCTAATTGCAATTTAAAATGTTCCTTGAGCAACAATATAAGTATTTAATAAGGAATATTTTTCGCTTTCTTTGAATCACTGTCGTTTTTTCAGTGTCGGGCCATATGCAATATTGTTTTAGTTTGAACTAATCAAGGGAAGTACCAATTGATGTAAAAATTTTCAAGAAAATAAATAAATTAAAAGAATAATGAGTGAGAATCAAGAAACAATATATAAACTAAAATATCAAACGATATATCATTAAAAATAAATGAAAATATTTTCAAGAAAGAGTAAAATTCACAATAGTAATGTGATAAATATGTCCTACACTTGTACAGTGCACTTTGAGTGCGCATAAGCTACTGCATGTGATATGACAAAGTATTTTATGCTGAATCTGCGAAACGTGACATTTCATACAGTATTGCTGCCAGCGTCCATAAAATTATTATGACGTAAATTTAAAGCATTTGTGAAATTTATCGAGAAAATTCACATTCTCGCGCAGGGATACATACGTCTACCACATATATCATGTCGAGTTATGGATATCAAGTGCATTCCATCTCGGGACTAGAGACCTCCCGAACGAATTATGGAAGCGGTGAAAAGAACGTGTAAGTCTGAGTTCATATTTAAAACGTTGAATTTCCTGTATTATTGTGTATATTTACAGTTAACAGGTATTTTGCATTATTATATTGACTAACGTGCTATAATAATGTTGAACATCATTTTTCTCCTTTCTTTGTAATTTCATTGTTATTAGTCACTCCTAGCATGAGTTTATATAACCACGGTTGATCGGATTCACTGTGAGGATGTTGCGTTCCTTTGATCCGCACAACCGAGTTACGCCTTTTCCTGATTAATATGCGTATTGTGTTCTTGTTAGTAAGATTTGACGATTCCTAATACTTCTGAGTTATTCTAGACCTTTACTAAGAAAGACTTTCATTCTATAATTTTATTTATTTATTTAATTATTTATACATTTACCGCCAGAAAAAGCGGTACAACTGTATATTGTATTTGGGGGAAAAGTATAATCTGCGCACGGTTTTAACTCCAGAACACATGTTCCACTATCTAGTGTATATAGTTGAATTATAAAAGTCACAACGCGCGTGTTTAGTAAAATTTGAAAACTAGATATGTTCGCTTGTGAGCTACTGAAAACGTATTTTCAACTGAATATGTACTATACACTTTATTTTATAGAATCGGTAACAAACTGTCAACCCTCACCCCACAACTCTTCCCACAAGCAAAAACAGAGCTCGCGGAAGAAAACGTTCACCGCGTGGAGCTACAGTTTGGCCAAAGGGCAAAAAAGAGACCATCTCAGCCTTTGGTCAATAAATAAAGAGGAATTACACGAAAAACATTATAGTGATGCAAATAATTGGCACAGTATTGCTACATGCATTTTTGATGAATTCTTGATACTTGATACATGCATTTTTAGTCCTCTAGAATTACGCAATTTAGGATCGTAAGTGCATTTATATCATTGTTAAAATAATATTATTTTCATTTCTGATGTTGGTATTTTCTCTAATGGTATAGAACCAAATAATCTGATAATAGAAAAACATTCACATATATTCAGGACTATTTCAACGCTGTAAATAAATATTTTTTTCTGCTACACCAAATGAAACTGGTGAAACTTTTCATTACAAAACGAGTTTAATTCGTAAAACCTTTCGTGGTAATTCATTGACTTCTCCTATTGGACTTCAGGTGTGGAACCATTTCGCGGAACATTGAAGAGTGTGTACGGAAAAACCGTTGAACTGCGATCTGAGTCATTACTTTTGAAGAAGTATTCAACAACGAAAACACGATGATGCGCGGTCCACTGCGCCTGGAGGCCCTGACCCAAAAAACAATAGGTTACCTACTGTGGCGTCGTTAACACGAGGGCCAGAACCGTTAGGTTGGTGAAAGTACGCTGCGGGGGAGGAAGGGGTTAAGCCTGAACATCCGGAGTTTGCGCTCTGGCGGTTGACTCATGTAGAGCCGCAGAGCCACAAAAATACCGTTGGCTGTAAACTCCGAGGAGGCTAGCTAGCGTGCCTCAACCGGAAGCAGGCGAGCCAACCCTGAGAATCCAGTGTGGGGGCGTAAACCAAGGCTGGCCAGCGAGTCTCCCGCCAGCCGGCGGGCCTATCTATGGAACAGTGGTGGGGGTGTCAGCCTCAACTATTTAACGCGGCGCCATCTGCGCCCGCGTTCTCATTTAGTTTGCATCGGGTAGCTTGTACGTGTATGTACAAGGAGGGTGTAGGAGTGAGGGCGAGATGTCCGGAGAGTAAGGGCCAGACAATCTCACGTGCTGTAGGCACACGATCGCCACGACCGGGTTAACTTTTGGCGTCAGGCCATGTGACGGTAATTGTCACGGGACAGAGGTCCGACGGCGCGCATCACGCGTGGCTTGTATTTTCTGCGGTAAAGCAGTGTTCCGAAAGGAAAAGGTTGCCGGAGTGTTTTAATATTAGCAATTCATTGTAACTTGTACATAATCTTTGAATATATTATTTTTATTTTGTTATTGAAATTTATTTCTTAATTCACTACGTCACACTACCCTGCCATTCCACTCCCACCGCTGACACTAAGCCAGTCAAATCCATGCGTTCTTTTTGCATGAGAATATACGAACAATACACAAATCCTGAACGTGAAACATTTTGTTTAAGTATGTGCTTATGAATTACAATTATAAAAATTATTGTACTTCTCCATACCAGTAATAAGAACGTAGGAAATTCTTAAATCAAATGAACATCTTCATTGATGTTCATTAAACATTAATGTTCATTAACTAAGCCGATACTACATGATATTCATTTCCATTGATATGTCTTAAAATTGATAGGATAATTACACCATGGTTGAAAATGTGCATTTATATTTTTCTATAACATGTAACATTAATCAAACAGAAAATTACCATATAATTACAATATAATTAAGACAGTAGAATTCATAATTCAAATTTGTTATTGTACGGTGTTTGCAAATGAAAATGTGAGTTGTTCTACCTGAATAATAAAGTATAAACATTAAAATGTAGAATTGTGTTACATTACATTGGAAACAAATTCAACGCCTGCTGTCATCCCTATAATCTCGTTTTTATTTCAAGCAAGACAGATAACTCTGTTCGACACAGGGAAGAAAATATGTAATGTCTCGGCGATGATTCTTCACTGGGAAATAAAACGGAAGAAACGCAGGTGGGAACCCGCACAACGTAACGGAAGAATCACCCTCTTTCAAACGGCCACTGAAGGCGGAAATAATGTCGTAGGTAAAGGGTCGTAATATTTACGAGGAGTACCGGAAATAAAAACGTCCTCCGGAACACGAGACAAGTAAACACACGCCGGTATAAAAGAATAAAAATCGCGGGAAACTGCACCGCAAGCCGGAATCACGGAGCCGATCGACCACGATTTACGAGGACCCCCCCGTCCGTGCCCATGCGATTTGCATGGCGTGTGCTTTTACGAGCACGGGGCTCGGGCCACCCAGTTTCACGTCAAAACGGTGCTCCCACGCCCCCTGTTAGTGCGGCCTTCTTGTTCTCAGAAACAAATACCCACGCTATCGCTATTTAGATACGCCAGCCTCAGCCTCACGTGAGGAAGTGGAGGTACTATTGCTTCCAATCGAGCTTTCGACATCGGAGTCCACTGGTGCCACGAAACCGAGAGATGCGCACGGTCTGCGCGTAGGGCGATTGTGTCGCTCGGGGCGGCCCCACTGCTGGTCCAGAGGTTCCCAGAACTTAGATTGGGCGTCTTTTGCGGTAAAGCATCGTTCTCTTTATGTTTGCGCCGGTAGAATCTAACTCAGACTCTCATTACCGCTGTCTCTGCAGAGACTGTCCGGAAGGTCCTCGGTTCGAGTCTCGAAGGTGGCGGATTTGCGACACTACCTTGATTCTATGTCGAATTCAGCCAATGTCTGGAGGAGAATTCTAGCGTCACGCTGTTCTGTGCTCTGATTGGTAGTTTTAAGCGGCCTTTTCGATAAATACCTGGCGAATGCCGAAACAGTACCGTAACCAACGGGCCACGAATCACGCGTAATCTTTCCTTTCTTTTACTAATTCTGTACTTGACTTACACACACACACACACACACTTACATAATAATTCATAAACTGAAGCCAAATCTGTTTAATAGTACAGTGTAAAAATTGAAGGGGTTGGTGTTACAAATTAATAACCTTTATTTCTTTAACTTTTGAAAGCCGGAGGGAAAGCATAAGTTTTACAAATCCAAACATAAATCAATTTGGGTTTGTATATTTTTTCTTGCTGCGTTTTACTCTCCTATAGAAGTTCTAGGAGCACTTTTGTGCAGAGTTTGAATTAAAATGTTTGCTTTGGGGAGAGATTCTAAAATCATTTTGGCGTTTAAAATGAAGGCTACGCAATTATCTCTATGTTGCCGCGTCCCCTTTAATTAATAATTGAACACATTAAACAAAATCAAATTTAACACAAATGTAGAAGCTAAAACAGTTCAGTCCGACAGCTCGAAGTAGGTCAGTCCGAAGCTCGACACGCAACACGTATTTCATATTTTCTCGTAACATCTCACATTGTCCCTCTTTCCAACAACAATCACTCTCCGTGCCATCCTGTATCAACGTCTGTACCAGCTGTTCGCCCGCGCGCCGCGCATTGAATCATTTCATCGTCCGCCTGCTCATTGAGTATCGATGAGCGGGCGCTGGCCCTCGCTTTGACGCCCCCTCGCGCAGCTGCCTGGCCCAGACGCGGCTCGCGGTGTGGGGAATGCGCCGCGGGAGGCGGGTGGCGTGTGACGGGGCGAGCGTGGCGGGCAGCGGATGGTGATCATCCTCTCCTCCTCCTCTTCCCCTCCACCTCCCCTTCTCCTACTCCGTCTCCTCTACACCTCTCGCCTTGCCCTTTTTACGCCTTCTCCTTTCTTCGTCTTCTCTTCTTCCTCTCCTCGTCTTCTCTCTCTTTCTTCTGCTTCTCTCCCTTATCCCTCCTCTCCATTTCTCATCCTCCACCCCGCTCCAATTCTTCCTCCTCCTCTCCTGATCTCCACTCCCTCCTCCTCTCCTCCTCTTTATCTTCCGTTTCCATTATTCCTTTTCTTCGTCCTCTCTACCTCTCCTCCTACTGTCTACCTCCCATCTTCCCTTTTTACTCCTCCCTTCGTCGTCTATTCTTCCTCTCCTCATCTTCTTTTCCTCCTCCTGCTTGTCACTCCCTCTCCGTCCTCTCCATCTCTTTCCCTCTTCCTTTTACTTCTCCTCTCGTACTCTCCATTTCTGCTCCTCTTCATCTCTCTTCTTCTCTTCCTTCTCTCGTTGCCTTCTCTTCCATCTTTTCTTCTCTTTTTTCACATCTCCTCCCCATCTCCACCTCTGCTACTCTTCCTCTCTAACATTTCTCCGGTTCCTTTTCGTCCTCTCAATCTCTCCACGTCTCCGCTTTCTTTCCTCCATCCTCCTCCTCGTCCTACCGTAATCCTCGTGCAGCCAATCAGCGCGGCACCGGAGCGCACGCATTGGTTTCCAGACGGCGCCAACCGCCGCCGCCGCCGCCGCCGCCGCCGCCGCCGCCGCCGCCGCCGCCGCCGCCGCCCCCGCAGATTACACCTAATCCGCCTCACGCGCTACGCGGGCCGTCGCCCGCGGCCGCTGCCAGGGTATGGAGAGAATGGGGCGGGGCGCGGCACGACGCGGAGGGGGCTGGCAGGATACCGAGTCTACGTTGGCCGTGGCAAGTTGGGAGACGGCTGGATGGAATGAGAAAGGATGGGAGGGGACGACTTCAGATGGGGCAGGATAGAACGAGATACGTTGAACGTAGTCAAGACCAGACCAAGCGGATTCGGCCGAGGCAATGTAACGGGAGAAGATATTACAAGTTACGAAGGTAAGACGCAGAATGGCGCAAGGCAGGAAGGAAACAGTCTGGATGGAACGAAAAATGATGTGACGAGGCAGGTTTGGAGAAGAAAACATAGGGCAAGACAGGACGGGGCGACGCGAACTGATTCAATACATTAATAAAAGAGAGCGAGATGAAGTCATATTTCGTAGATGTGCAGACAAAGTAGGTGGCGTAGGTAGAGCGCATGAATAATGCGGAAAATATAAGGTGATGCTAACAGCGAGCATCGTTTAAATTCACTTCGAAAGAGGTCCGATTGAAGGAGTGTGTAGCGATCCATTACGGAACGCAAGTCAGACGAAGGACGTTCACGTTGACGATGAGATAGAAAACGTCGTGCAGATGAAATACAGCATGGCGACGGCTACTAGAAAGGTAAAAATGTGAAGACGGTGGTAAGGGAAGCAAAAATATATAGTAGATGACAACCTAATTTACAACGATGAGGTACGAGTTGTCGAGAAATATACGAAATACAATCAGGCACGGAAAAGTAGTATAAGGTGAGAGAGAATAAAAACAGAACGCAAAACACAGAGCATGGTTTAGCAATGATGTGAGATGAGATAGAGAACAGGCGAAATAGGTCGCAAAAACGATACAGAGAGGTCAGATGTGAGGATTAATGTACGATGGATAATGATCGAATGAATGTCGCGCATGAGGTTCTAAGGTTAGATGGACATGAGGTTGGACGACATCCCAGGTCTGCGGACGACACGGGGGAGCCTAGATTCGTCACCAGGTCACGTCCCGTAGATCTGGCAGAGGAACAATTCATATGGACATGATAATCAGGCGAATGTACCAAGCGAGAACCACCTATGACTAACATAAATGGTAGTTAATGTCACTTCTGCACTCTCAGGTAATACCTGATGCTGTGACAACGCCCCTAAAACAATATAAACCACGTGGAGCGAATGTGATATTTTTAGGCCGTCCAAACACCATAAATCTGTACCCACGAGGCAGTAGGAAGTACAGTCAAGGAGGAGGCGCGCCTTGGCGAGCGAACACCCCAATTGAAACACCCTCGCTGAGCGCGAGATCTAGGCCGCACGAGGTGCCTGCCTTCTACACTCTGATATCGTTCCCCATCCTACCCCTTCCTCTTCGCTGGCTCCCCTTCCCATCGTACTCCCCCCTTTCCCATTTTTGCCACTGCTGCCAAATCTGCTCCCAAGGACACTCCCGAACCAGCCCTCGCGCCAACCGCCCCAGCTGACAGACACCTTCGCCACCACGGCCACAACTTCAACCTCACTTTCCCCTCTTTCCACCAACCCCCACACTTCCGCGAGTACTCGCGCATCACCAGTCATTCTTACCATCGCCTCGAGGTGACTTCCTTAGACTCAACAACGCTCATTCCTGCCTTCCCCGTTTCGTCTGTTTTCTCCGTGCCTCACGCACCCGCCGCCATCT
>BOPP01000034.1:3761965-3779723 GCA_017312745.1 Gryllus bimaculatus
CCTCGCCATGCCGCCTCGCCCACGAAGCCGCGCCCACGACGCCTCGCCCACGACGCCTCGCCCACCGCCCCGTTCTCGCCGATCGAAGACCGGTGAAGTAGTGGGGTGTGCGTTCGTCTTTCACATCTGTGTTCAAATCCCCAACTATCCTTGTGGAATTTGTAGTGACAAAGAACGCTAGTATGAGGAATTTTCGGAATTGTCACACCAAGCGAAAGCTGGAGCAGAACCCTAAAAAACGAGCCACAGACCGCGCGCTATCTTTCCCACCGCGTCCTTGTCCTATTCCCGCCACTTACACACACTTGCACTAACATGCACTGCACTACCACACATGCCAGGAGACCGGTCGTGAGCTTAGAGCTTGTCTCGGCTTCCAGGCCGGGGCGTTGCCCCGCTGGTGGGAGATACCTGGTTGAGAGATACCGCGCTAGCCGACGCTAAGTCGGTGCCCGATGTCACCATAGAGCGTCAGAAGACCACCGCCACCTTCCAAGCAAAAAACGTGCACTAAACTTGCGAGTCCAATGACCCTGGTGGTTGACACGCCCTGAATCATTAACAATCAATCAATCGTGATTCTCCCGTTTCCCTCGCCTTTCATTCCACAGTTGTTCCATCATCATTCAAATAATGCGATCACATATCCATCTCACCTTCCCAAATATGATCGAAATATCTTTAGCTAAGATGATCTCGCTGTTGTCCTGTGAGAGAAACTGTCCCTCCCACGATTAATATTTCTGGAAGAGAATTGTAACCGCCCGCCTAGGTACACAGTTTCTCGGCGCTGCCCACGTCGCTAGTGTAAGAACGCGGTGGACCTTTTGCGTTGGACTCTCCGCGACAGTATCTTCCACTCAGATGTAATTGAATTGCCACTGTGTGTGTTGTTCTATGCATCAGTGGCATAGCCGCTCCAGCGTAAGTCTGGAAAACTGGTAGTACCAGAGCTGGTGAAGTGGGTCAGTATTTTTGCGGGAGATTCTCGCGGGGCGTCTCGTTGCATCGTATCCAGATGCCAGACCTACCATCCGCGTATTAAGAAACCATAGTGATGGGGAGAAAGTGTGGGAATATTCCCTTACATCAACCCATGGTGGCACACCGGCCATCATAATAACCTGCAAACGCCGCCCTGAAGCGTCAATTAAATGCGAGAGAGCGATGTACCTACCCTGAGATATTATAGGTGTAACTGTGTATAAGGGGACTGGAGGGGACATGCAAATACCAAAATATGATTTTTTTCAGGAACCGGGATAAATACTGAGCCTTTCATTTCTCTGCATTGCTTGCAGTTGCATGGCACGGGTTAATATTGTTTAATTGATTTAAAAATGTGGCCTTTTATATTTTTCTCAGTCGGTAGTAATGAAGGAAGGGTATTAAAGGAATTGTAACATTGCTAATCACCTCACTCTGGTGAGATTATTAATTCATTAAATGACATGTATTCAAAACATATATCATATGGAATGTGTATAGATTGTGTTTGAAATAGCTTTGGCTAATTATAACGGTGTTTCATAAATGTAGTAAACCTCGAAGGAATGTTTTTCTTTGTCTAACGTCAAACACTGTTAAATGCTCTGCGTGACATACGTAGAGGAAAAGTGTATGTTCTGTTAATGTTTTTTTTTAATTCAGGGATCCCAACTCTAATGCATAAACAAGTTGAATTACGAATACAGTTAGAAAGATCGTTTTGGAAAGAATCAATAAGAAAATGTTCACTCCTGTGTAATAAAAACTATTTCCAAGGGCAAATCAGATACAGATTTTGGTAATTATCTATCACTGTTCTTTTCATGAAGGAATCGATTTACTGACATGAGAAAATGGAGAAATTGAATAACTTAAGATGGTTTGTTTATGGTACGTTGTTATTTCGTATTTTCATTATATTTCAAATTGAAAATATCAAAATGTGATACGGTAAGTACGCCTATAATGCTGCAATGCCCAGTACATGGGATTATTTTTCGGATTTGAGTTTTACTATAAAGAAATTTTTACTTTGAGAACAATATTTACAAAGTGCGAAGTTTTTGCTCGGATCCAGCTTGATTTTCTAGGTTTGTTTAATCACGGATTTTATGCACTTCACAAGATTATTTATGTCATGTAAAAAGTCTGATACTCGAATATTTATTACCAGTTCTGCGCTCTTAATTTACGTAGAGACACATCTTATTAAATGAATTACATTTTTGAAGGTTAGATCTTTATCAAGTGTGTGCAGTGGTTTAATATTCATTTTGTACATGAATATGATCACATAATACCAGTCCTAGGCAGTCACCTCTGGAGAGATCGACATGCGTCGACAGCTTACGAGGCAGAAGAAGCATACCTTCCTCAAAATCCTGCTAATGAACTAATACACTTCCTGTTATCACGGCGAATTCGAAAGTGGACTCCCCAGAAGGAAATTCCCGCTTCCTTAAATTTTCCCTAGTACTTAGCGGCAAACTCCAGGCAATGCCTTGCGTTAATTATGTTTGTAGAGAAGGCAAACATGAGTGTGAAGTACGTGGCAGAGTGTAAACAGGGCAAAAGCACTTAGCTCAGGGTACTGTGACTAGTGGTGAGGACACAAGTTCGAAAACAAAAGTCACCTCTCGCAAAAAATCTGGATTACACATACCGAAGTTCCCATGTCTGCGCATGTGCTATAGTTGGTATCGTGGTAACATATGTCGTGGTATCATGCACGCAATTTCATTCATTTCGGTCACTGGTACAAAAATACACTTGAGAAGTATTCTCGCATTACAAAAATTAAGGAATAGCGTGGTAGATTTACCATTTCACTGTTTAATCTTATTTGTGATGTGTTGGCCTTTTAGATGAATGTATCGTGCTTGTAAATACGGTGTTGGGCATCAAAAACTACAATTTTAACAATGCGAACAATTTTTTATGACCTCTCAATATAGTTCACTTTTTCTAAACACTTGTTTGTTTCTTTGTGTTGTCATTGAATTTTATCACGGGATATAAAACATTTTCTTCTTACGTGTTGTATTATTATGTTGTATTATTTTGTCCTACGTTAATTTTTAATTGTCTATGTCATGAAAATACGAAAATTCTTATTGTTGTAATATACAATTTAGAAAAGCATACAACACTTGTCTATTGCAGTAATTTTTCAAATACTAAATCAACATTGACCTCAGCAATTTAAAATTTCAAACTGCCCTGAAACCTTACAATTTTTCTTTAAAAATATTTCTAGTCAAAGGACAATATATTATCTCGCATACATTTCTATTGAAAAATATTAATATTAATATAAATTTTAAAATTGAAATATATTAAAAAAATGTCTAAAAAAGTTTCAGTACTTGATTATGGCATCATTTGATATAAAAATTACATTTTCCAACAGAAAATTGATTCGATGAAATTCTTAAAATCGACAAGGAACACAACTAAGACTTTTCAACCGTAATTTTGATTTACTATAAAGGTGAACTAAGTTCTTCCTGCGCTATCGTATTACTGTGATCGATCATCTTCAATGGTAAACTGTCATAAGTGATGACAATAATACGTTTTGAGTGAAGCACGATAAGTAAAAAAAAAATCAGTAATTATAAATGGCGGCGATGGTGTAATGCGGCGGCGGTCGGCGGCGGCGATGGTGTAATGGTGCGTGTATCGGACTATTATACCCAAGTTGGCGGGTTCAAATCCGATCGAAGCCGTGGATTTTTAAGGGCGAGAAAATCCTTCTGAGGGGAAGTAAACCGGCTGTCCCATGTTCGTATATTTACTTCCATGTAAAGATCCTCAAGCCCGAATGACGTCTCTGAGCAAAATTCAAATTCCCTGTTTCGTCGCCCAAAAAATACCTTGTTTCTCGTTGGTGAAAGGAGCGTAGCGAAATTTGCGTGGTCAGACGGAAGAGCGGGCCTGATGGCCCGAGTCTCGCCGCGTAAGATAAGTCATTAATTCAATAAATAATGGCAGTAAAACTAAAAAGCGCCGTACGTGTTGGAGATGTACATTTTCTACCTTGTGCGGAGAAAATGGATAACAGGAATAACATGTTGATTATTCTAATGAAATCTAGACGACAGATGCCACGTAAATAACTCTGACAGAAGAAAAAATATTGAAATGGAAGCTATGGATCAAATAAGGCGAGGATCTTTTACCTCAGCCGAAAAATTTACTGTAGGCACTTCCGTCCCTTGTCAGTTTCGCCGCTCGATATCTCGTCGACTTCTCTGCCCTCCCCGTTCGCCCGGCCGCGCAGGTGGCGGGCTGTTCATGAGCGCGCGCGCGACGTCACACGCGCCCGTCCAATGCGGCATGTGTTCCCCGCGGCGGCGAAGGAAGCGGCGCGGCCACCTTCCTCGCAGGAAGCGTATTCCAGGCGCCGCTAGGCAGCGTCGCCGGGCGCCGTTTGTGCCGTATTTCCTGCGCGAATAAAATATACAAACGTGGCCCGCGGTCCGCGACGCCACCGCCGTGACCCGCGCCGCACCGCGCCGGCCACGTCGCTACCGTCTCCACTGCCCCAACACGCTAGCCGCGCCCCGCCAAGCCGCCAACGCCCAACCGCGCCAGTGACGCCACCGGTCCGCCGCGGCCATTGAGGGTGCAGTACCGCCACCGAGGAGACCCTCACCGGCGTCCCGCCGCAGGCCGACAGCCCACCGCGGCGCGCCTCACCGGGCACCCCGCACCGCCGCCACTCGCCACCTGCACCGCCACCACCACCACACTACACCTTCGCCTGCGCTTTCGCCGTCGCCTTCGCCGCTGTCGCCGGCCGCTGCGGCGCGGCCCTACAATTTCCGCTTCAGATTGCGACTTTGAGGCTGCGCGGCCGCTGCCCCCCCCTCCCCCCCGAGGCGAGGAACCGCGGTCCGCGGGTCAAGGAAGAAATGGAGGTGCGGACGAGGCGGGGGTGGCGGCGAGTGATGCGGGGGCGGACGCTCGCCAAGTAGTCGCGACTGCACCGGAAGCGGAAAGCTACTTAACCTCGCGGGCGCGGGCGGTTCCGGCAGCGGCGAAGATCTTCCGCGACTCCTCAGCCCTTGCGATATTCCTCGTCTCTCCAGCCCTCTCCCGCTCCGCCACCGCGCCCGTGACTTGTAGTGCGACTTATTGCCCCTCTCTGGTTGTGCTGCGAGTGCCGCCGAGTCCTCTTACAATTCTCCTTCTCTATCCTCTGTGTTGTATTTATTTTGTACGGCCAATTGCTACTATTCGCTTTTCGCATCTGCAATTAGGGAGTTGTTTACTCACTCAATTAAAATGCTGATGCAGCTGTTCTGACACTCGTCGTGTTTTATTAAGCAAAGGTTTACCAAGGTTATTAAAATAATTTAGTGAAGCCTAGACATAATTAACGCGATTATTTTCAATGTTAAAGAGATCGTGTACACGGGTCCAAACGCGAAGTACTTGAATTAAGGCGCATGCCAATGTGTTTTTTTCGAATATTTAAAATAATGAATTATATAAAGGTTTGTAAGCGAACCCTTCTCCGTCTTACTGTGCATCTCTCTCTCTGTTTTGTTTCGGTCCAAATACTCCTAATTCGCAGCGTCACTCATGGCATTGCGGTGTCATCTTTCTTTCTTTCTTTACTATTTTTCCACCGTTTCCTCCACTCTCTCTACCTCTTTAAAACACACTCGTTTCAAAATTGACCTCCGAGACCTTTCTGTTATCTGCCCCTCATCATCTCACTCATTCTTCACTTTTTTCATTTCTTTTCTTCAGACATTTATTTTGTTACTTTTGCGGCTCCCTTTGTTTTGCATTCTCCGGACATCAATGAATTCTCATTAGGCTTATTTTCCTGCATCCATCTGTCTTATCCGTTTTAGCAAACTATGTTTTCCCATGGTACTATCTTAATTTTTCTGCAGATTATCCTTCGTACGCATCTCTTTTTTAGCCATCAATATTCTGCTCTCATGCCATCTCTCTCATGCTTCACAACTTTTCGCTCTACAGCTGGTGGCTTCACGACTTCTCTTTGTCTTCGTCAAAAATATCAATAATCTTGTTAAACAGTGAATGCCTTTCATGATATTACTGTCCTGTGTTCTTTAATTTTTTGCTTTTTCTCCTTTGTCCCGTTCTGCATAATTACGGTGTCTCGGAATCTTTCCTCTTGTGTACCTAACTTTAAGTTACAGCCCTGTATCAACTATTTTCACATGCTATTCTATTTTCATACGCGCGTATAATTCCGCAGCCAACTATCACTCCTGGAATCTTCCACTTTGTTTTCCATCCAATATGGCTCCTCCAAGTCTCCATACTCTATTCTTCATCTCTATTTTCATTCATCGCTGCATCTACAGCATTCTTCCCGTGGGTTACTCCCCATCCTGCCAATTCCGCTGCCGCAGGGCACGTTGTCGTTTAGCGAGTTGCTGCTGTCCTCCAGGTCTGCGCCGCCCTCTCGCGCGGTGCCCACTACGGAAGGCTCCGCTGGCGGGGCCGCGTCCGGCCTTTTTCACCCTCCTCTGCCCTGCGCCCTCGCCCCCGCGGCGTCGCCCGCCTCCCTGTCGCGGCCTATTCCGAACCAGACGCGCCCACGCCCCAGGATACCATCTGTGGCATATTGAAAACACGAGCGCCGAGAAGCCTGGACGATGACCCGTTGGCCATCGGCGGGGATCGCCGGGAACGATCGCGCGTTCCCCCGTCGGGCTCCGACGCCCTGTCTTCCCCATCCCACCCCCTCCCAAGTACGCTGGCACCCTAGCGCCGGCTTCAACGTCGGCTAGAGGTAGCCCGCGTTGCGCTGCACATCCGCCCTTCCCCTTTCCCCGTGCCGTTCCCGCCCCCACATTCCTCACACTGTGCCCCTTATTTTTTTCTATCCCTGCGCCCTCGGACGCCCCACCCTCACACATCTACCCTGCAAACTCCGCGTTGCGCGCTCGCTGCGCCTCGCCTCGCCCCGCCCCGCCATCCCTCCTCTCTCAGCCGCACCTCTGGTCCGGCGGCGAGGCAGCGCCCCTCTGGCGCTCGCGCTCCTGACAGCGGTTATTCCCGTCGCGAGACAACCCGAAGCTCAGCGTGCCCAATGTGGATCTCTTTCAGATATATACAAATGCCCCATATCGAGGAGGCTGCAGTTGGGAACAAAAGACTTCCACGCGGGCGCTCGAATAGAACGCCAAGAATGCTTCCCGTCCGCGCCCCTCTTCCGGGCTCCCCCGCCTCCTCCCCCCCTCCTTCGCCTTCCCCGCCTCACGGCCTTCTCGGCGCTCGCCGTGCCGTATTGGAGAGCGGTCGCCGAAGTTTTTCTCCGGATTTTGTGGGCCACCGGTTGGTGCTGAAGTTGTGGCAGTGTCGCGTCTGTCTTCTGCCGGTTTCATGAGTCGGGCGTTTAGGAAGTGTGCGAGTGATATCGATTGCTGCTTACTCGGGGGTTTGATATAAGGTTTTCGACGCGGTGTGTTCTGAAGCAACTTCCGTATGATGAACAAGCATACGCTCCAACAACAAGAAACATTTGTGTTGGACGTGAAATGATTTCACCAAGCACTTCCATGGTACCGCGTTTATCAACAACGCTATATTATTTGTGAGATCCTGAGTAGGATTATGCACAACTGTTCGATCATATTCACGTTAATTTCGTGTAATTTGTTAATGAAGCCAAAGACACAGCATTTCTAAGTACTTTGCTTAAGAGCACTTACATGTAATTTTACGATACCGAATGCATTTTGTGGTGCATTGGAAGCAACCATCGCTTTTTTCTGACAGGTGGTTGTACATGCACATAGTAATAAACAGTTTCTTATTCTACGAAAGAGTGCTCTTTTGATGTAAGGTGTAAATGAAGGCGTGTCTTTTGAAATAATTTTTCAAAACATGAATTTAAATTGTCGAGAATAATGTGCAAAGATTATGTTTTAATTTTTATATATAAATTTGTAAATAGTGTATGAAAGAACTGTAGTAAATTTTACATTACACTGTAATTATAATCTAGGTACGCTTGAAGTGATTTGGTGCACCTGATAAAAAGCAGTGCCGATAAACTCGAATAACGTGTCGAAAGCTGAATCGAATGAAATGTTAAAAATAGAATGAAATAACATTGATTTAATATGTGTTGTGTAAGTTCAATGACATGCGGTAAACAATGAATATCATTTTTTTTCACTCCGCGAGATTAAATTACACCAAGAATTTCAAATCCATCCACAAACTTTGATAGTTCTGCTTTTAAATAAGATTTAATGAACGAATCGTTGAAAGCTATTGAACGCACGTGTGGGTGGCACGCTTTCCTACAACGCGTCCTCATAAAAGTAAAGAGGTTTCACAGACTCGAGTGCTCCCGGGTCGTCTATCTGTTCGCAGCTTCTCCGGAAATTAGCGTCCGCCATTAATGAGGTGATATATCATGGAGCCGTGTGCCCCTAACAGCCCGTGACATAAATCAATCCCCCATCTTTCCCCGCGCCGATTAATGGGGCGTTCATAAATATGGGGGCTTTCCAAGTCACGCTCAGAATTGCAGTGGCGCCTTCTAGGCTGAGGTCCGTGCGAAGTCCTATGTCGAATTAAGAAGCTTACACCATATGTCGATTATTCTCTTTTTCAATGCTTTTCTGATCCAAATAGAAACTCTATCCGATGCTGTATGCTTTGGGGGAACTTCACAGTATATCATTATAAAATTTTATAATTCTGATTGGCCCTGTAATTTTTATTTTGGTTTCAGTTGCAGCAATATCAATCCCAGCTTTATCTAATTTATGTTATAATGCAGCTTCTTTATTTGAGAGAGGTCTAACATTCCCTATTCCCAGCTTTAATATTTCTGATATTTGTCGTTTATTGGTTTCCTTTTTCTTTGCATATGTGGGCAAAGAAGAATCAGTCCAGCACGAATATTTGGGAAATTTAGCGGGGTGATGTCCCCTAGCCGCGTTGCAAGCGCTACGCAGGGTAAATGTAGTAATGGGGCTGCCATCTTAAAACGTCTATCATAGTTTCTCTGTGTATAAACCCCTGCAGAGAGCGCTGCTACTTTCTCTCCTCGAGCTACTGTGATATTCACCTGCTTCCACATTGCCTCTTGGACCGATGCATTCTTCACACGTACTCTGTGCTGAGTAGGTACACTATCCCAGAAGAGTGAAGGATAAGGAGCAGATGAAAAGAAGAGAAATACCCTAATAGCGTCGGGATCGAAGATATAACAAGGGATGAAGTGAGACCAAATAGAAAATATTATAGAAATGCAGCGTAAGTAAGTCAAAGAAGAACTGCAATAGTTTTATGAACCTTTGCATTACCCGAGAGGGTAATATAGAATGTAAATAGAAAATTGCGCTCTTCTCTCTCAGAATTTGTAATAAGAGAACAAAAATACCAGCCAGAAGACTTTCATTAGATTAATCCATTTTCTTTTTCAATTTCGGTGCCTGTAATCCGTCACGATGTCTGTTTAAACAGTACAAATATAGCAAACTTTCTTGCTTCTCTCCAGAAAAAAAAAATTGTAAAATTCTGTCTAGGTTTTTCAATGACACCGCGCGTGGTGCCGTTAGGAGCACAGTGGACGAAGGCACCTTGGCCCTTGTGTGAAAAGTATGACCAGGACATGTCTGAACCTAGTTTCCATAGCTCACATGCTCGCGAGCTGAAAACACGATGACGTTGAGAAATGACCTTGAAGTATATCACTTCGCGCAGCAGAAGCTGATATATTGTGCTCATTTCCGTGTTTTACACACCTACGTATGTTAATCGCTGAGTGAATGTGCTTTAATCAGAGAATTGCTTTAAAAGCAATAGTTACAAAATGTTTCCTTCATTATAATTTGTCTAAATGACAATATCATTAACGGTGTTGTGCCACATCACTTCCTCTACTTGATGAGACGCCACAGTAGTTTTCGATGTCATGTCGAGCTCGTGATAGGTTCGACATTATTGCTGGAATGATGGTTGTTTGAATCAGGATCACAGATCAGAGGCTTGTTTTTGTTTCTGAATCTTGGTAATTGTGACGTTTTCCAGGAATTGCGGTTTCCGACGAGGTTCTGTTGTCACATGTAACCATCAGGTTCCTTTTGGTCCAAATAGAAATTGCGGGAAGTGTGTCTGGTAATACGTAATATCGTCCATAGAGTATCCCTTTGACCACACACTTGGAATCAATACGCTTTGAGATCGTAGCAATGGGATCAACACTACCTGGAGTTCCTGAAGTATACCACTCGAATGATGATCAGCAAACGGAGGTATTTTTCACTTAATATGTAAAGATGTACCAAACAAAAAATTATCTGATACAGCGTTGGTTTTTTTATTATGATTCATATCTCAGCGTCCATATTGTCTAGGCATGGACTAACAAACGCAAAGAAAACAGGGTACTTTATCTCCTTGTGCCAAGTATTGTGGTGGTGCTGTTTCGTGTAAATTAGTGCTGATATTTAAATTTATATTACTTTCAGTTGCAAAAAATCTTGGTTACGCATTACTTCAAACTTACCAAATAACTATTGTGAGCACTATAAGAGTTTTTCAAAAAATATAACTTTAAACAATTAAATGTGTTTTAATATATGATTGTCACACTGATATTAATAATTTAGCACAATTATCCATTATTATTTCTGACACTCATTGAATATTTAGAAAATGTTTTTATTGTCCATTTAATGTTGACATAACGTTTTGCGAGATAATTCCAAGATCAATTAATGGTCTAGTGGCACTTCACCCCCTATACTTCATAAAACGCCACAGTAGTTTTCGATGTCATGTCGAGCTGATTATGCCTGATATTACAACTAATGGTGCTTGTAAATATCACGCGAAACGTTGTGACAACATTATATGGAGAATAAAACCTTTTTTTGGAAACTGTTCATTAATTCTCAGAAATTAAAAAGGATATTTGTGTTAAATTAAAATCATAACTTCTCAGTCAATCAAATCGTAAATTTCATGTTACCCCGTATTAGAACACTCGTGAGTATTGGAAGTGAAATCCTGAGAATTCGATGAATGTCACTATGTGAATAATGTACGTTGCCACCCCTGCCACCCAATATTCTATGTGGTCATCAGTTTTTGTTTGATCACTTTTAACTATATTGGATTCATTTTTTCTGACAGTACAATGTCTAAACGGAAATAAAATTAGTCATTTCATTCTAAATTTTTTAATTGTTTTTCTACTAATATATTGTGCGCTGTTTAAAAGGGGTACTTGTGAACACTGAGTCCGAAAGTCTCCGCCCTCCAAAATCTGGGCAAATTGGAGCCGATCGTTGTCTCAGCATCGCACTCGAGAAAAGAGAAGAGGACGCTGGAAGAAAATATATGCAAATTTTATAAAAGCGTTCTCGCAGAGGTTGAGAAAATAAAGTGGCGCGGTAACTCGAAGTGTAAGTCGGCCGGGTGAAGAAAGGGCTGGAAGAGCTTCCGCTTAGAAGGCTGCCACACATTTTCACGGCTTTTGTATCGCGCAATTGGCTTCCTCCAGTCAACGCTGAACGTCTTATGTAGCACATTTCGGACGTTTTCCTAAATTTTTAAGAATGATTCTTTTCTCTGCTATAAATCTGCATGGGCTTTTGCTTGAAATCTTTGTACTCGCAATTCCACCGCAGTATATTTTATTAATCATGGGGATAAACTATACGAGAATAAGCGATCGGTCTGTCGCACCGTCCTAGGGTAAGAAGTAGTGACGAGAACGAAAATTGCGCGCCGTCAGAGACCCATTGTTGGATAATCGATAAATTTATCAGAGTACGCATTGAGCTTATGCTCTGCTTCAAACATGATTACATTTAATAATTGATAACTTGATAGCATTTAATTTCTAACTGTTTCTAAATTAAGAGTTTGTCGTTATTTTCCTTTGTTTATTTTTCTTATCTAACACATCACTACACTTAACTTCACTCTATATGAGACACAATGACCAAATTACAATAACAATAATAATAATAATAATATTAATAATAAAATTAGCATATTATGAAATTTGACCGTTATAGAAGGAAGAGTCTCCAGTGCTTTTGCAGGTAGTGTGTTCCAATCTTCAATATAGATTGTTTAAAGTTCAATTCCGGTTTCAGCATGAAGTTAGTAGGTGGAAAATACTAAAACATCTGAGACTCGGGAGCTCTAGTGAGACTCTTGAACTTGTATCCAGTACGAGTAACAAAACCTAATACCGAACATTCAGTTACCTATTAAGATTCGATTTTTTTCATTTCTTCTCTACAGTTTTCAACAGTTTTGGTCGAATGAATGTTGTTACAATATCTAAATAAATAATAAGTTGGAAAGAAAATTATGCATTAGGAAAATTAAATTAAAAAACAGCGTAAGAACAACAGGTCCCTAAAAACACCCATTACTGAAGTAACTACCTTTTTAATTTTGAATTTTCGTCGAACAAAAGGAAATTGAGAGATCTGAAAAGCAGACGCGTAGGATAGATTGATTGTTAGTGATTCTGGGCACGTCAATTTGTAAGGTCATTATCCCCGTAAATGTAGTGCATATTTTTCCTCAGGAGGTAGTGGTGGCCTTCCCCCCTGGATGGTAAGATCCGACGCCTACCAACGTGTGGCTAGCGGGGTTTTCCGAACCAGGTATCCCCCACGAGCGGGGCACCGTCTCAGCCGGGAGACACTCTAATCCCCCGTCCGGTCTCCCGGCATGTGTTGTAGTGAAGTGCACGTTAGTGTAAGTGTGTGTAAGGGGCGAGAAACCACAGAAAACTACTGATCAGAGGTAGCCGACCGCTAGAATTCTCCTCCACACAGCGACTGAGTTCGTCGTAGCTAGCAAGCTAGTGTCGATAATTCTGCCACCTACGGGACTCGAACCTGGGACGTCCTGGTCAGAGGCACTGCAGTGACATCAATTGATGCCCTAAACGACGTCTTCCGGTGATGTACCAGTAAACCATAATTATGAAGTTTTATTAGATTTGATAAGAGTTATGCGAATAGTAAGGGTATAAAAATTAGTAGTTATTGAGAATTACATCTAAATTAGAAATGAGAAAGATTAGACTAAAGATAGATAATATGTGAGAAGGCAAAAACGTGCTTAAAATTTGTGTTTTTTAAAAAAACATTTGTAATGCTTTGATTTGTATTTGTTGGAATGTTTTTGATAGATGAGGGGGAATATTTTTGAAAATTAGTAAGTCATAAGTTAAACATAAATAAGTAATATGTTTAACTAATACTTTTAGTAATTTTAATATTCAATTTCAAAATGATATTAGAGTAGAAATATTTTTTCATTATCGAATCTTGTTAATCAAATATTCTGGAGTAATGCCATAATTTGTTAATATTTAAAAATAATGAAGATACACAGAAAGCTCTAAATAAAAGAAACAGGTTCGAACTCACGTAGTCTATTTTGATATCGTTAACAATACTTTGTTGATTAATGATAATTTCTTTTGCAAATGTCATATAAACAATAACAACAGTATTCTAATTATCTGTAACAATGCATTGTCTTATATCCTGCATACACGTACAGCAACCCTAGAAGCATGCGCAATAAGGAGAACAAATGCATAGTAACAGACAGCTCGAAAACAACTAATTACGATCGCATCTCTAATTGCGCCCCGTATATCCTCTTGTCGCATTGTTTCAAACGTACGGCGGATTCGACATCGTTTATGAAATGACCAATATCCGCTGTTTTCGTCACGCGGAGCATCAATTTCACAGCTTGACAGGACACCACATCAGAATCTCGTATTCTCGTGAATACCCATGACCTACCTAATTCCTAGTCAGCACTGTCGACCAGGCAGAATATCGCAAATGATAATGAAGTAAAAGGAACATATTTCACTTCTCATCTGCGAGAGCATGGATATCTTAGCATACAAGGTTATTATTTTTTTTTAATTTTAAAAAGCACTATATGTTGAATTTAGTATTGCATTTAGTCGC
The DNA here is from genome assembly GCA_017312745.1 of Gryllus bimaculatus. Taxonomy (NCBI): domain Eukaryota; kingdom Metazoa; phylum Arthropoda; class Insecta; order Orthoptera; family Gryllidae; genus Gryllus; species Gryllus bimaculatus. The sequence continues at coordinate 3,775,930 of BOPP01000034.1, forward strand.
ATTAACGCATTAGCATATTCCACAAAAAATCGTAACAGATCTCGTGTATTATTTTATATTTTACATTTGATGAAGAACGTTGCCTCACATCTTTTGTAAGAATTAGAGCGAAGAACATTCACACCATGACTCGAAAAATGTGTTGCTAAACATACAAGTATATCGGCTTAGGATGTCATCAACGCATGTCACTGCATTGCCTCTGGCCGGAAGGCCCAGGTGCTCGTGTCACGGCGGTGTCAGCATTTTCGACACTACCTTCCAAGATAAGACCAATTTAGCTGCTGTCTGGATAAAAATTGTAGAGGCCGTGTGTTCTGATCGCTAATGTTCCATGGCTTCTCCGATCAAACCAGGCGAATGCCGGAGAAGTACCCTAACAAACGAGCCTCGGACCGCGCACGATCTTTCCTTCGTCTTCCTTGTCCTATCCTCACCCCTTACACACACTTACACTAACGTGCACTACACTGCAACACATATCGTGAGACCGGTCGGGAAATTAGAGCTTCTCCCGGCTGAAGTGGTGCCCCGCTCGTGGGGGATACCTGGTTCGGAAAACCCCGCTAGCCAACCGTAGGCCGGCGCCGGATCTCACCATCCAGTGGGGGAAGGCCACCATGCCGGGACCGCACGCGAGCTTTTCTTCCTGTTCTTGGTTCTAACCTCCCTTTACAAACACACTTTTTTTGCATTACACTACCACACGTGTCAGAAGACTGCTAAGGAGCTTAGAGCTTTTCCAGACCGGGCGGTGCCCTGCTGGTGGGAGATACATTGTTGGGGAAAACCCCACATGTCAACTTGTAGATCTGCGCCGGATCTCGCCCACCTGCGTGGATAATGACTGCCACTTCCTGCAATTAAAAAATGCATTACACTTATGGGACTAATGACCTTAATTCACGTGCCCGGAAACACTAATCAATCTATCAATCAATTGAACAAGCATTATTCCTCCCAAAACAAGCACTTCAGTTCTAACCCGACGATGAAGCTTTACGATCTTCTTTATCAAATACTTCATATCAAGCCACCCTCCATTAAATTGCCTAACATCCCATTTCCTTCTTCAGTGTTAATGGAAGTGTGACGACGTAACGCGAAACAACCTTTCAGCGATCGAATCTGATCTCGTCATTACAAGGCCGTAAACCGCCAAGTAATTACAAGGCCAACAACAACCGCCTTCTGTCCGTATTATGTGAGAAGGGCAGCGTGATTTGATTCGACATCTGTGACTTGTACGTCATCGAGAGCGGGCGAGAACGATTCCAAACAAAAGCGTTTACATCTATTGTCTCACCACATGAATCGTATTGAAATTGCGAACCATAAATACCCATTATCATATGGTAACGTGTATTTCGTTATGAGAATTAGGTTCAAAATCATTTTAAAGGTCCGTATTTAAAATGTACCCTGTTTACAAAATGGCGATTGACCATCACATGGTTAGCAGCATGTTGAGAAGTAGTAAGTGTTAAATAGTAATGTGTTCTACCTTCACTGGCTGTAAACCTCTGCAAATATAGATATAATCCTTGAAACATAACAGATCAATATTTCAAGCTAACTCATTATTTAATTCATTATGAAAGTTCATTTTTTATCCTATACATTAAAAAGTAATTGGCTAATATCCAGAGCCCGAATATTATAGACAACAAAGAAACAATATGAACAAAAATGTTTGATATTCTGGGGCTGAGATTCGTAATGATGTTGAAGTTATAAATTTTCACATCTTTCTGTATTGTGAAACTAGTGGTTTGGTTGTATTGCACGATTAATATATATCATAAAATACAGTATAATGTATGTTGATAAAGTTGACATTTATTATTTACTCAGCTATTCAAATGTGAATAAGTCATTTCTGAAGTGAATTCATTGCATTCTGAAAAAAATGGTTTTAATTTTTGAAGAATTGTTATTATGACAATAAACCTTCAGATGTGTTGCCTCTAAGACCCTATTTACAAGCATTTTTTGGCGAACAATTTCAGGGTTTTATCGAACTATCTCATACACAGTGTTGATTCTGGAGAGCCAGAATGCTCATGTGCGCTTTCGCTACAACTTCGAAAACGTTAGTGAAAAGGGAGTGTGTAAATCAAGTTTAAGAATAAATTTCAAATATTTACGGAAAAAGGCATTAGCTCTTGAGATCTACAGGTATTTTATCTTCACAAGAATTGCAAAAATAGTTTTCGTGAAGCAATGTCATCCTAACTACAAGGTTATGAGAGAAAACACTGCATTTAAAATTCAAAGTTTCATGGAAAAAACGGAATATTATTTTTCAGGAAGTAAATATTACTTTTTGCGTTGTAAAAAATATACAAGACGATTAAAGGAAAATGTTTCTCTATACTTAATATCTGTTAGGGGAGATTAGATGAGGATGTATATCCTACATCAATGTTATATTATTGATGTCATGTTTTCTCCACTGACTTGCTGTCTGTTTCTCCTGTGTAATACTATTCTCCCCGTCACACATGAATATTCATATCCCTGCTAATAAGGAGATGAAATAGATTCGTGTCGTCATTCCCAAATCGTGGACGTCACGGGGTAATTGGCAAATTCGTCAGTTACACTCTTGTTCCTACATCCATATGAGAATAAGCTAACATGACACGTATCAATGATTGCATCATTATACGAGTAAATGTGAGCTCTAATGCTGTGTCATGATTCTGCGGCCTACTGTACCGCCTACTGGGTTGTGGGTAGCCCTTTTCCCTTATATTAGGGCGTTATCATTCAATCATTCATTCATCATTCCGGGATTGCATCTGGTCCCATGCATGCATTTCACATAGCTTTCGGTTTTCTCGATAAGCGACCTCTTCCTTTTGCTTTTCGAATCTGACGTCGTCGATATAGTGCCTTGTCCAATATGCGGGTTGTCGAGATAATTTGACGGCAGAGGACGCTGGTTCTGATTTGACGAGCGGAGTCCGATCACTTGTGTGCACTTTGGAGAAGAGATATGAACGAAAGGTGGGGAAGGAATGTACGGAACGGAGAGTGTAATTGGAACTAGAATAGTTAGACGATTGCAGAGCAGAGACAGAGATTCAGATTTATTTAGTAAAACAAAAAGAAGTCAAAACTGTATGTAATGTATGGGGGAGAAGATCATCTGCGCACGTTTTTTTTGATTTCCAGTGCCCCTTCCCATCATTTTAACTATGAATAGTTGAAAGATGAGTAAAAGTTTAAAATAAATAAATATAAATAAATTTAAAAAAGCGCGAGATTTGCAATTTGAAAAAATAGACATTTTCGTTCCCGAATTACAGAAAAATTATTTGCATCGGTAAACGAATTGCAAGTATGATTTTTCTGCATTGCCAACAAAATAGTAAATCACTCTTACCTCTACTCCTACCACTACAAGCAAATGGAGAGTTCAACAAAACGTGCGCCTAGTGAAGCTACATTTACAGAGAAGGTAACAAAGGCTATGGCGAAAAGGATGCGGTGACGATGTAACACTATGATTGGGTGGGAATGACGATGTGAACACTATGGTTGGGTGGGAATTATTGTGTTTGAAGCGATAAAAACAATAATGCAGCATAGACGAGTAAATATGAAAAGAGCAGAGTAGTGAGACAGGATGAAATACGTGCAATGGAAAAACAGGAACAGTAGACGAACGATAAAGCCGAACGGATGAACTGGAAATCCGTTCACGAATAGCCTGTGAACGATAGCGGGGAAGGGACGGGTGAGGGACGGGTGAGGGACGGGTGAGGGACGGGTGAGGGACGGGTGAG
>BOPP01000034.1:3779745-3811389 GCA_017312745.1 Gryllus bimaculatus
AACTGCAACGATGAGTGCGGAACGGTCACATCAGCGGGAACAGAGCAGAGCCGGATATGGTGCAGAGCGAGGGCGTGTGGAGAGCAAAGATGACAACGTCAAGTCAACAGCGGGGCGCTATTTAGTATTATTTTGTCAAAAAAATAAAGCAAATGGGTAAATGGAGCAAGAATGAATTGAGCTTATTTTATTAAGAAGAAATAATTTAGCAGTACGTACGCAAATAAAATTAATCAAATTGTACCTTATTATTAATTTGTGGAAACATATTGTGAATTTTGCATTGGCAAGACTCGAGGATAATGTATACTAATTGCCGTCTTCGAGCTCTGGAGCTTTGCCATTGCCGTGAAATTGCGGAAGAAAAACGAGTCAAATTGCCCACATCTAATTGGAATTTTTAGTATGGTAACCGATCCCAGTTGCATTAACATGTAAAGCTTTTAAATTACCGCTTAATATACAGCGCATTTTACATATTTTGGGTTTATGAAAATACCTGTAGTGATTTGTAAAAAAAATTCAAGAAAATACGAGAAGATGCGAGGGAATCCGTAAGCACAGCGGAGCAGAGAAGAGTCGTGAGTGGAACGAAGCCGAGTGCAGAGAGAAGCTGTGAGTGAACGGCGCGGAAGCGTGAGCAAAACGCAACCGGAAGCAGAGCGAATTGGAGCTGTGAGCAGAGCGAATTGGAGCCGTGAGCAGAGCGAATTGGAGCCGTGAGCAGAGCGGGGAGGAGTTACGAGTGGAACGGAAACGTGAGTGGAGTGAAGCCGTGTGAAGAAAGGAGACGTGAGTGGAGCGGAGCCGTGTGTAGAAAGGAGCAGTGAGTGGAGTAGAGCGGAACCGAGCCGTGAGCGGAGTCAGCGCGTATCAGATCGAATGCGGATTGGGAGCGAGAGGCCTTGAGCGGGGGGGAGCCAGCGAGGGAGCGGCCGGCGGGGAGGCCCCTCCCCCGAAACCGCTGGCGTACGTGCGGGGGCGGGCGCGAGCGTGCGTGTTCGCATGGCGATCGGCGTGGCCGGCGCGTCCGGCGAGCGCGGCCCGGGAAGCAATACTGCAATCGATATATGCAAATATTTGCACTAGATTACCATATTTAATAAATGTTGACACTAGGCCAAACCTCTGTACTCCATTCGGCCCCCGGCGTCGTTAATCTGTAGGTCTCCCGAGCGTTGCTCTCTTCCGTTGGCAGCGGCGCCCGGCGGCCGAATTCCGCACATGTTGGGGAGGGGGAGGGGGCGCCGGAGGTCGCGGAGTGGCGGCTGCACGTGAGGTTAATTAATCGGTGCGGACACCAAGTCGACGTTGCAAGAGAGAGAGAGAGAGAACGCCCGGGAAATTAGTTTCACATATGAAAGCTATCGTTAGGTTGGTGAGATGAAAAAATCACAGAAGTAGATGATACATTGAAGGGAAAACTTTGAAGTAATGGGCTTGTAATTGGAAGCAAATTGCGAGAATGGTGTATTTTTTAAAAATGCAAATGATTGAAATGTTAGAGCGTAGTTGCCGAGGTTGTGATAAACCTATAGTTATAAATTTCTGAGCAATCTCGTTTCCGTCTTTTTGATTCGCCACTTTTCAGGGGCAGTGTAGTACATTCTGTGATGCGGGATGCCAAGCTGAATGATGATGACGAAACCGAAATACCGGAAACTGTAGTGATATGTATTGGTTGGAGGAGAAACATACACCACTTCTTAAAAACAATAACTGCCTTTATTGTTCCGGAATACAATGTCGTGTATCAATGGTCAAGGCGTTGTTAACAATGAGTTGCGAAACTGTTATTACTCATTACGGATGTTCTGTAATTTCTAAACTGCACTTAAATGTGATTTTGTAATACTTTGGAACATCGGTTAGAAAAAACTCAAATACAGATTTTTCAAATTTTTTTTTTCTAAATTACACAAAGGAAAGAATTTATGAATTATGATTTCATGAAACAACTTCAACCAGGTATCTCCCACCAGAACGGCTCCACCAGCCGTGACAAGCACTGACCTCCCGACATATGTGGTTCTGTAGTGCGTGTAAGTTGGTGAAAGTAAGGATAAGGATACGGCAAAAAAGAAGTAAAGATCGCGCGCGGTCCGTGGCCCGTTTGTTAGGGTACTGTTCCGGTATACGTCTGGTGTTGACCGGGGAAATCACGGAAAACTACCTGTGAGAGCAGTGCCACTAGAATTCCCCTCCAGGCAGCTGCTGAATTCGACCTAGCTGTCTAGCTAGTGTCGAAAATCCTGCTACCGCCGTTTCTCGAACTCCAGAACCTTCCGGTCAGAGGCACTGCAGCAATATCATTTGATGCCCTGAGCCACCTTAGCCGATTGAGTGTCCTTTGATGTGGATAACAGTTGTGCATTCAGAGAAACATAATGAATGAGTGTTTAAAAATGACATGGTAATTTGTATTCTAACAAAAATGGCGGCAAGTATAGAAAAGGTTGAAACGAAGTTACACTCTTGCCACACTTCGAAAATTGAAAAACATTTTAACACAGTCTTCTAGAAAATGGTTGAAGTATATTGTATATATTGATAAATATATGTAGCACTTTGTCGTAAATATACACGTTTTTTGTTCCAATTATTTTGCAATTAATCTGAGGTCTTCCGTTGACCCCCTCCAATAGTGTCCCTCGGGTACTGGAATGCCATTGGAGGGAAATTGTAAAGTGCACTTCACATTTCAATGAAGTTGCTTTTCCTAATAAGATATTTCTACACACAACATACTTAAGAAGGTGTTAATATGTCGTATTGCAGTTCGAATCGTAATGTTCTGGTACTAATAGAATTAGCTGAGGAATTCACATGAACGCTGCTCCTAGAATTGTACCACCGACGAGTGCGCAATGATGCCTAATTTCATCTTCATCATTTCTCAGGTTGAGACTGCCTGAAATATTAAGAAGGGTATTTTATTTTTCCGTGTGGTCATAATTCCTTCGTTCTTTTGTTGTTGTTTTACATTTATCGATCTAAAGCTTCTCAGTTTTTTATTAGATTATTATTGATTTTTCCTCATTTGTTACAATTTAATAATTAAATGCTGAAATAAACTGTTATCTTACATCACGTATTGTTCATTGCCTTGAAGATCTTTTTGAGTTTCTTTAACACTTTTTTTTTTTCGTTCCTACCCCTGTCTCTTCTATTTATTCATTTATTCTTCAGGTTTGGGGCAGCATATCTTTTTTATACATTATTCACCCTTCTCATCTTCTTCTCTTTCTCCTCAACTTCCTTCTCCTTCCATCCCTACATCTGGACATAACTGAAATAACCAGTGCCGTTTGTCAGCAGTGACGTCAACCCAAGCGACCGAAGGTTTCATTGCCGCTTTTTCGTGTTTTCGACCCACAAGCAGCATCATCGTTTCCTCACGCGGCTTCTTTCTCGCACCTCCACCATCCGCCATCCAAGCTCCCCCACTCCCTGCCAGGGCGTAGTTCCGCGGCGCGAACACCAACTTCGGCGCCGCCGAGATGGAACCGCTGCCGCCCCCGGAGCAAGGCAGCCACTCCACAAGTGCACTCCGGGAGCCTTTCAGTTTAAAAGGATTTCCGCGAGATTCGATTCCGGGCATTTTGACAATCACTTTCTTGCACGGCTTTTAAAAACACACGGACCGACGCCCGCCCGCCCGCGCAGCCGCGCGTCGCGTCGCGGAGGGGGTGAAGCGCCCACGGGGCACCTCTTCCGCCGAAGCCCCGCGCGCTCCCACGCGCACTGCGGTAGACTGGGGCAGGCGGTGCTCAAGCGGGCGCTCCACGTGGCGTGCCCTTACCCAGCGCTTATCGACACATCGACATCACCATTATCACTACCACCAGGAGAGTTGGCTCAGGGCATCAACTGTTATCCCTGCAGTGCCTCTCACTGGGAGGTCCTAGGTGCGAGTCCTGAGAAACGTAGCTAGTTCAAATTCATTCACTGTCTGGAGAAGACATTTAGCGGTCAGCTGCTCTGATCGGTAGTTTTCCGTAGTTTCTCCAATCAATACCAGGCGAATGTTTGGAGCAGTAACCTAACAGACCCCGCGCGATCTTTCCTTGCTCTTTTTTGTCGTAAACTCATCCCTTACACACACACACTTACATGCACTACACCTACTCACATGCCGGGAGACCCACCTAGAACTCAGAGCTCAGTGCCCCATTAGTGGGAGATTCCTGGTTGGGGAATCGCGCTGGCCGACAGGATGGTCGGCGCCAATCTGAGCACACAGAGGGGGGTGATCCCCGCCCCTCCTCAAAAGAAACAACTTGCCCTACACTTGCGGGACTAATGACCTTAGCAGTTGACGTGCCCGGAATCACTAAAAATCAATCAAAACTAACTCTCTTCCAAACTGTTCACTGATTCTCTGCTCAATAGTAAATTTATCTGTTCATCTGACCTCTTAAAAATGGGTAAGTCATGCAGATGACCGTTCCTGAAAATAAAAGATTAAAAAGTTTGCTATTACGAACTTCACTGAATGCCAGAAATGCCGAACAGACAGAAAAAATTGTTACGAAGTAGTTGCCTTGATGTCCCGACGCTTGATGCGTCAACTAGAGAGAAAGGAAAGGGAGAGGAGTCACTCGGGCGCGATCAGCTGTAGTCTAGTGAAAGGGGAGAGGCACACGAGCAAATGCAGTGAGCCTCTGCGGGTAGTCTACCCACAATTCTTCCATTCGAACAGCCATCTAGAGTTCCGAGGTACAAAGAGTAACGCATTCCTTTGCGTGGCCGTTTCTACCACTTGATCTCCGACTGCCAGGGGAAAGACAGTCGGAACTGCACAGATATTGTTCGTGACCGGAAACACCAACATGCCCAAAACTTGTACTGATACACTCAAATACCTTCTCGTTTTTTGATAGTTATTGTGTCTTTTCAACACCTTCACGCTTCATTGTTGGCTTGGAGTGAAAGAATATTAAATGGCGCCTGTCGTTCAGTGTTTTTTTATTTATTGGAAACTGTGTGTGACATTCCACGAGAAGATTTATTTTCCGTGCCCATTTTTTAAAATTCTGAAATATTTTTCCTCCTCCATACCCTACCCGTACACTAAATATTAAAACAGGCAAAATGAGCATTTTTGGCGAGAATTGAGAAGAAAACATTCGCTGTCACGTTGCACTGTCATACAAACGTTAATTTACGTGTCTGAGTTATGCTCAGATTATTACGATGTATACTTTACGCTTTGAAGTACCCAGAAAATAATAATTGTGTTGAAATTAAATGTCGCATTCTAAAAATCCATATGATTGCAACGAAGTAAACCACTGATTTTCTGTAAATTATACCATGAATTATTAACGCATGTTTTCCGTTATCATTAACACATTTTCTTAAAATAAGAGTTTCAACAATATTCTCAAGAAAGGAGCACTTGACTCAAAAAATGACAAAATTACCCTTGCCCCGTATTTCTAAAAACTGTAGCTCAACGTGCAATCAACGTTGCTAAAGTTATTGAAAAATATATTCATATTAAATTTGAATATTTAAAAAGACTGACTTCAAAACTACAAATAGAATTTGAAATGTGAATTGAAAATTTACTCATCGAATTGGAAATAAAACAAATGCAAAATAATATAATATTTAGTAACCGATAAAGAATTAATTTTCCAAGCATTTTGTATCACAAATTTTTAAATAGGCGATTATTTCAGCTACTAATTGGAATCTCCCAGAAGAGTTGTACGATTTTTCTACCAGTCGTTCTACGATTCTGCAAAAAACAGACAACTTTAGTTCACACTGCCACCCTGTAATTAAAATCTGGTAACTACAGATAGTATAAAATATGCGTCGCTCTATTTCCGTTTAGTGTAGCTTTATATGTTGGAGTTAGCTATATAATGTTGGAGTCTCTCTCGCCACTTAGCGAGATTGCCGCATTCTGAGAAAAAGTGAAATAAAGCAATATTTCAACATCTTTTTTGTTTTATTACTTTTTGTTTCATTACTATTTTGCTCTTTCTAAAGAGTTCTAAAAAGGCACCACATAGTTTATAAAGAAATTTAGTGATCGCTTTGTATTCGCAGCTTTTTTATTATTCATTACATAATCATATAAAATCATGGATACTTCTCAATATCATCATCTCTTATTCATATTTTCATAGAATTCAATTACAACCATTTTTTTAAAAAAAATTATATAAGGTTTCTGTATAGTTTGTAGTTTTTGCGGCAATTCCGGAATTTTATTACATCCCGAATATTGAGTATCAACACCAGGTGATAAATATACGCGGCCTAGCCTTGGCATGATTACAGGATAACTTTACTTTCTCGTGCATCCCTATCATCAAAGGGCACACCGGAGGGCGAGGTAACTCCTGCGCCCTTCCAGCGAATCTCCTTTCTCTGGCGCCCTGTGCTGACGTCAGCGGCCGTTTCTCTCTTTATTATCCTCGGGCGCGGCGCGTAGTCATAATGGGAGGGCGTTTATCTGTTCCTCACCTATTCATGCTTTGTTTCAATTTCCTCCCTCGCCGTGTGTCGTTATTCACTTGTCCGTTTGACGCCCAGCGCATGACGTCAGCAAGCGCGGGACTCCGAAACTTATCGCAGCTCCCCCGCACCTGGATTCGGTGCCACTGGTGCCGCATATGGCAGGGCAGTAAACCCTTAAGGCGACACGGGGCCCACACGAACGCCTTGCACTCCGCGCCGCCATTGCCTTTCGCCGCCCCCGCCCCCCGCCGCCCCGCCAACCCGCCATCTTTCCCCCGCCCCCCATCCCACCCGCCGCCGCCGCCCCAACACCGCCACCTTCTCTCCGTCCTCGCACCCCTGCCCTCCCACCCTCGCCCCGCGCCCCTCGCAGCCCTCCCCGTCCGCCCTGCGCCCTGTGAGCCCTCGCAGCCCTCCGGCCCTCGCTCGCCGCCCTCGCCCTCGCCCGGCGCGCGCCGCTCGCGCCCCGCCCTCCGTCGCCCGCCCCTCGCCGCCCTGCGCCCGCCCCTCAGCCCCGCCGCCCTCGCCCCGCCCCTCCGCCCTCCCGCCCTCGCCGCCCTCCGCCCCGCCGCTCGCCGCCCTCGCCGCCCTCGCCGCCCTCCGCCCCGCCCGCCCTCGCCGCCCTCGTCCGCCGCTGCCCGCTTCGCCCGCTCCCCCTCGCCGCCTCGCCCCCTCGCCGCCCTCGCCGCCCTCGCCCCCCTCGGGGTCGCCCGCCTCGCCGCCCCCCCTCGCCGCCCCCGCCCTCGCTCCCCCCCACTCGCGCGCTCGCCCGCTCCCCTCCCTCGCGCCCTCCGCCTCGCCGCCCTCGCTCGCCGCCCCCTCGCCGCGCCCTGCCTTCCGGCCTCGCCCTCCTCGCCGCCCTCCTCTCGCCCCCGCCCTCCTCGCCGTCAGTCGTATCCCTCGCGCCACTGTCTGTCAAAGTATACTCTCCGAACAAGCCGCGCCCACGTCGCCGCCCAGTCGTAAGCAGACGTGCCCCACCAGTTCCACCAGTACCTGCAACTCCGCCTCCCACTAACGCCTGTCCACTTGTTACACCTCTAATCCTGCCCGACCACTTGCCCCTCACACCGCCGTCAATCATATTCCACGTATGCCCTCACGCTACCTCCTACGTGCTCTTCTTTTGAACGTCTATTCCACGAAGGTACATCCCACCCTCTGCTTCAACTATTACCTTACTCTAAGATTAATCCTCTCTACTATTTCCAAGTTAAACAGGCAAACGCTCGCTTCTTCCATGACGTCTATTCTCTTTGTCTTTCCGCTTCCCTGTTCACGTTAAGTTTTAATCCTCCGCCAAACCTTGCTTGTTCTTCCCCATAAACCTGCACATTGTGCGAATTTATTTTCGACGCCCTGCGCAGCGATAGATCCTCATGCTTCCTGTATTTTGAATTTTATTTACTTTTCGTAAAACACATGTAAACACTGTCTGTGAGTGTACCACACATTATTGTACCTGTATATATTTTTTTGTTTCAACCCAACCCTCTTTAAATATTTATTTCTTGAATTTCAAATCTCGATACCTTAATCTACTCGTGTCATTCGAATTCCCCTTCTTCGTAATTCTTCTACCATTCCAAACCACCAAATAACAGTAATTCGTAACATTACGACGTTTTGATTCGTTTGTTCTTTATTTACTAATGTCACATCTACGCAAGCTGTCATCCACCCCACAATAAATCATCAGTGGAAATTAATACGGCCATTGATATGCATAGCCGGCTGTATCACATCCTTGCCCAAATAATTCTTCCTGTATGTCTGTTGCTGCCATATCATTCCAAGATTCTACCTGGCGTGAAGCCTCACTGCTTTCCAACGGTCCTGCTCTTCCTCTTTACTTACTTTTTATTCCGTTATGCTTCGCTCAGAATCAGAAACCGGCCCATCTCCCTCTGCTCCACCGCTAACTGCCTTTTCCATCTGCGCTTCACGCTCTTACGGCCTTTGCGCTCTTTCTGCTGACTGCAGTCCCTGGAACTCAATCCCTGCTTTCTCGTCGCCATTCCATATGCTTCACCCCTGTCGTCTTGCCTCCGACCTCCTTCTCTTCTCCGGCCTTTCCATTTGCCTCACCAGACTACCTCCCTAATCTTTTCATAAAGTCCCCCTTAATAGCCCACCAATCCCATGTGCATCTGTTGATACGTATCTCTCCTCTAACACATTTTCTCACTGTCGTCTTCACTCTCTTTCCGCATCAACCCCTACTACTTCCTCCGTGTTCCATCATTATCACATTGGACACCGACCTCGGCACCAAACATGAACTTACGCGCTCTAAAACTCGCCATCCGACAAAACGGCGTTTACAATTCTCTTCCTCTCTCCTGCACCCTGTCTGCCATCCGCACATTTTCGTGCTCCGCGTTGCCTCTTCAACCGCGTCACAATGGATATACGTCTCCGTTTTCCCCGCTTTCTCCACGGCTTCTCACCACTCTTCTCTCAACTAACCAATCGCGGCGCTCCGCCTGCCCTCGCAACACGTCGTCCCCTCGCCCCGACGAGCGCCCCGCGCCCCTCCGCACTTTCCGACGCGCCCCCCCTCCACGCCCCTACCCACGCTTTCCGAACCGCGCTCCCGCTGCACGGTTTAAAGTCATAAACATTACCCGCCGCGATGCGCGCCCTGTTGGCGCTTAAGGCCTGTGACATTTAGCACCGCGCCGGTCTGCGCTCTCACAGTCCGCGTCACGCCGCCGCCCCAGGCCCCCACTGCCACTCCGCCCGGCGCCACCGACCCCCTTCGTCACCCACTCACCCGCCTGCCTTCCGCCAACCCCCGCGCCTCCCCGGGGGCCACATAAAACACGACACGATACAAAGCGACAGAAATGCCAAGGTTGTGTTGTCTGGCGCGGCGCCTCGTGGGCATCTTCCGGGCGACGGCGAAAAGGCTGCGCCGGTGCGACGGGCAGAGGACGCGCGCGAAGGCAGGCGTGGACGCGGATGCGGGCGCAGACACGGGGGCGAACGCGGGCAGGCGCGCGGCTTCAGACGCGTGGAAACACCTACGATGCAGCGAAGAGGCAACACCCGCTGCGATGGCTTAGTGCAAAGACTGGCAAATGTGCCTCAGAGCATCAGCTAATGTCACAGCAGTGCTTCTGAGCAGGTTCGAGTCCCAACGGTGGCAGACTTTTCGACACTATCTTGTTAGTTATGTGGAGTTCAGGCGCTGTGTGGAGGAGAATTCCAGCGGCTGGCTGCCTTGATCGGTAGTTTTCCGTGGTTTCTCGGATCAACACCCGGCGAATGCCGGAGCAGTACCCTAACAAACGGGCCACGGACCGCGCGCGATCGTTCCTCATTCCTTAGACATATTTACACGTACTACACTACCACACATGTCGAGAGCCCAGTCGGAAGCTTAGAGCCTGTTCCCGGTTGGGTCGCTGCCACGCTGGTGGGAGATACCTGGCTGGGGAGAATCCCCGCAAATCGACGTTGGTCAGCGTCGGATTTCTCCAGCCAGCGAGGAAGAACACTACCAGGACATTGCCAGGGAAACGCGACAAAGGAACCAATTCAGCCTATTGCAGCGGCGGCTTACGATGCATCACAAGACGATATTTTCACTCAACCGTAGGTTCTGCATATTGCGAGGTAATAAATCACAATTTGTTCTTCAGTTTGGTCAACCGTTAACTGCATGGAGCGGTAAACACAAATCTCACAATTTCTTTACATCCTCTTCTATAACATTTCGAAGTCATGAATTGATATACTTGTTAACGGTTATAATTTCAGTTAAATTGAAATTACTAGCGGCAATGCATACGCGTACATACAAAACTTCGCACCCAAGATGGAATTCGATTACATAAATTGATCCGTGGTACATCCTCATTCCCCTACAGTCACATCTTCTATCCAGATCGTATGTTTTAGCTCTCTATTTTGACATAGTTCATATCAACAACTGTGAAGAAATCGTATGCGAACGAGAAAAAATACACTTATTTATTTACAAACAAGTCAAGAAAAAGCTCAATATTTTTTATGGATCAATGGAACATGAGGGAACAAAATCGTGAGGGAAATGGTTGTCATCGACCCACAGCATACTATAGAAAATACGCGGGACACTTTAAAAATAGTTTAATAAACAATTGAATTTGAATTACACACCAATTGGAAGGCAAATGGCATCATTGGTTCCGTCTCTTTTGTTCTTAAACTTCATTCTGAGTCTCTCATCGTGTGCCCACCAAGCTGTGTTTACTGGTATCGAGCGCAGCTGGCAACAGATGGCTCAGTATCTCTGTGTTTACTCGTCTAGTCCTGGCTGCACACAGGCGTGAGGTCAAAATGGAAGAGATGACATTATAGAAATCATCAGGTTCGATATTTAATATTTAAATGGACATTATTCCACGAAACCAAATTAGATTGGATATCGATCTACAATGCTGATTGATAAAATTGAATTTGCAAAAGAATGTTTAATTAATATCAGTATATTAAAAATACCACTCAACTCAACAAATCAGTTACTATTAATTATTGTCAGTAAATTCACTGACAGAAACTAGTACCTTAGCCGAAGGAAAGTATCTGTTGCAATGTCAGTGCTTCTTCAACACTGCAATGTCAGTGCTTGCTTGGAAACACAATGCAGTTCCCCGGAGGTTAGATAAGAATGATAGAAACCTTTTATTCGATATTTAAATATTACAATCATCAATGGGTTTTCCTTTACCATTTAGCTGATTTTTATTTCCTCCAATAGTAATGCAGATTGCTGACAACAATGGCACATGCGTGTTAACACTCCCGAGAGTTACAGTGAACGAGAAAGCAAAACAGCTTTTTTCATGATTTTAGTTATATCATATTTTATAATATTCTGTATTTTTATAATAGTAATGTCATTATTGTCTAATTACGTTTTCCTTAATCTAATTCCTTAATCTATCCCAATAAACATACGCAGTCTTTTTTCTTATTTCCTTTTTGTAGCACTGAACACGGTTCAATACCACAGTTTTCTCCTTTGAAATAAATATTTTGAGTAGTATTACTCCTAGTACATTTAATTTGAATAACAAAAAAAGTTATTTCAAAGGATTGTCAACGATTTGACCCATTGTAATCAATTGCCAGTCGTGTGGAAAAAATGCTTTAGAAAACAAATATTTTCCTGGAGTGAAACTATTGTTCATTTTTACGACAGTTTGTTAGATCTTGTGATAACTTCTTTTATAGGTAAGGAAATTGTACAGGAAGGAAAATTTATAGGCAAAATAAAGGGTTGAGAAAAGAAATAACAACGTACAACGAACTTGTAATTATAGTGCAGTGACATCGAAACGTCCCTAATTTGAGGAGTTATTTTCGGTGTCATTCAAACGGGACGTTTTTTGCGAGTGAAGTGCACCGAGACCAAATACAACTCTCTAGTTTCAGAAAATACTTAAAAGGTTTTCTTTGAGAGTACGTTACAGAAACGAAGGCAAGTAAGCGAATAAAATACTGCTAGGAAATAATTACTTTGTGATGGAGTAGAGCCGATATTTAAAAAGTAATGTTATGTTTATGTATTCTTTAAGGAATTTAAAGAGCTCAAATGTTAGCAAATTGGAGTGAACTGGTTGAATTGTTAAAAAAAACTGTAAACATTTCAAGCTTTAACTTTATATCAACTAAAAATATGTTGCTTGGAAATTAGATAGAAATATAGATAGATATATAGATAGATAGATAGATAGATAGATAGATAGATAGATAGATAGATAGATAGATAGATAGATATTTGGCATAGTAAGTAATTTTACAATATGAAATTATTATATTACCTCAGTTAACCTCTTGTATTAAATTACGTCACTCTTTTATGAGTTCGGCCTTTTGATTGCTGTCTCAAGAATTCTCTACGTCGGAAGTAACATTCGCCGTGTCGATGGCAGTGGCGTTGCCGTCACTGGCGACGCCGAAGGCAGGGTGACAGGGTTCTCGGCAGCATAATGATATGCCGCATGCAGCCGTGTACCAAATGAATAATGCATGGCAAGCCTCAAAGGGAATGCGGAAATCAATACCGTTACTGTCTCTGGCGGTGTTTTCAGGAACTGTAGCCCGTGTTTACAAAGGGCGTGTTTCCGGGCGTGACACGAAGAGTGTTGGCCGCCGCTGCCTCCGCCGCCGCTGTCGCTGCCGTTGCCGCCGATAGCTCGAAAGAGCGACGCCGCTTACAGACTTGATCCGCCCCCGCACCCAGTAGATGCAATGTGGGAGGTACGCTGTAGGCCTACTAGCAGATGGCGCAATTATTGACGACGAAAAATCTATTTCGAAGTATTATTTACTAATGCGCACATTCTCACTCGACGTATGTTTAATGGGGACACTGCCCTGCAATTGTACGTGTATTGGGTCGTATTGCTTATTAAAATGTATTGGGTTGTGTGATTTTCAAAATATTATAGAGCCATCTCCCGAACTGCTTCGAAACGTCGTTGTATGGAATCCAATTTCCCAGACATTTGAAATAATTTGGGAGTTCAGTAAAACGGGTATAATTAGTTTTCGTTTTCTTGTTGTGGCAAATTTCTTTAACATGTCTCTTGTTTCAGAGGTTTCTGTATTATGCAACAAAATACTGCTATCACACTGCCAGCAAATGATTAATACTCCACTCCTTCAGTAAAACGCTTTCAATAATTTTTTTTTGTGAATGAATTCCTCCCCACTCCTCCATACAGCATTACCATATAATGTTTTAATCCTCCTCATCATAACTGAATTACTATTAAAATACTGCAGCTCTGCACTCGACATACGAGCTGTGTTGGAGTTGGTGAATTAGCATAATATATGTGAAAATTTAATTCAAAAGAGAACATTTCCTTTTTTCTTGAATTTTTACTTTCTCTCGTTAACATATTAAGTGATATGACAGCCTACATTTTAACGAATCTTTGGAAAGAAAAATTATCACTAAATTTTTTATTGAATGAAACAATTTAGCATTCAAAGATAAGTCTCAGAACATGCTGCGTTAATGTCTTCAGGAAATTCAGTTGATGTTTGTGTTAGGTAAAAACGTCTTGAGTATTCTGTTAAGAGTAAACATTGACCTCTCACGGAACAACCGGCTGTCGTACGATATCTTTCCAGCATGCACTTCAGTTCTCAAACCATACTCTGTTATCGATACAATACATTGTTTACTAAAGGAGATATAAAGGGGAGAGGAGGTAATCAAGACATGAATGCGAAATGGGTGTTTCCCACCTTCACAGTCCCAACACTCAGTACTTGAACACATTTATGGTATTTGAAGCTTCTATTACGTACTGGAATTCCGTAAACCGTTCTGCCGAAAAGGTTTCTTCGTTTTACCACAAATCTTTATCTTCTATAGACTTCTGCATCCATATATATCCCTCTCCGTCTTAAATACAATTGGATAAATATAACTCTTAAGGTTTTATGTAATATTACTCAGTGAACATATTTTGCTTCAATTTTGAACC
This sequence comes from Gryllus bimaculatus, assembly GCA_017312745.1. Taxonomy (NCBI): domain Eukaryota; kingdom Metazoa; phylum Arthropoda; class Insecta; order Orthoptera; family Gryllidae; genus Gryllus; species Gryllus bimaculatus. Next base: position 3,793,716 of record BOPP01000034.1, read on the forward strand.
TCCTTCCAAACAAATTCAGCTGTTGTGAACGGTATTATTCCTTTCTATACAATGGCTTCTTTCGTAAGGGATTTGAAATGGATTATAAAGATAAATAAACATAATCACTGAAAAAATCTTTGAAAATTAAGTCCTTGGTCTTTATAGATACTAATAAAATAGTTTTTTCGAAAGATTTGAAGCATTTCAACACAATGCATATATAACAGAAAACGTAATTATTAAATAAAATGAAACGGTTTTGAAATTGTCATTTGTTGGAGTGTCCTGGTTACAATAACTGCAACATAACAAACCATGTATCTTTGGAAATATAATATTATAATTCATATTGAATAATTTTAAACGATTCCTGAAGTGGGTGGTCGGGAATTCTACCATTGTGTAACCCACCTGAATACCGGAGGCCCTTGCCCTCTACGAGATTGTAACGTGCTATAATAATAATTTTAAAAAACATTACTGTGCAAAAAATGTAACAATTCTACACAGTATATAGTCTGTTCGTCAATAGTAAGACACTTCTAAATCATCTTCCAGCTCAGCAAACGACAGTTTGGCTTGCGGGCGGCGCATCAGTCCACGCAGAATTGCAACAGGCTGTCGTGTGTTCTCGAGAGAAAATCGAGACAAACCGAGATTTTCGAGAAGCTGCCAGCCTCGTCTTAACCAGTCGTCCGACCTTCCGGTGCAGGTCTCGGCGGCGCGTCTCCCCCAGGCCGCCTCTCTCCTCTTCGCTTGTGCTGGGCCCCAACGGAAGTTGGGTTAGTTACTTCGGCGCCGCACGCCCGGGGCAGGGCCCCGGCCGGTGATGGCGGCGGGGTCGTGGGACGGGGTGGCGGCGTGGGTAGCGCCGTCTGAGGAGGAGCTGGCAGAAGGGTTCACTTCCGCTGTGGCGATCGCGTTTACTCCTCTTACCGGCCCCGCCCCCACCATAACACAGGCTGCACAACACAAGCCTGTGCACCGCTCCACCCACAAAGCTGCCCCTTCCTCGACTCGTAACAGTGACCATGACTTGCCGACGATCGCAAACACACCACTACCAAGCTCTCCGCAGACGATACGTCCTTCACAATACCACCCCACGAGCTCTGATCCCGTCGGACCCTGCGCTCGGCGGTTAACTCCCAGCCGATCCGCCCTTACCTCACACAAACCGCAGCCTACCCACGCTCGCTTCCTCAGCCCCATTCCTACACTGTAAACGTCCCTCGCTCACGACCAACAAACCTCACCACCGAGCCAAGGCCGCTCACGATTCTCCTTCCTATACGATCGCCCCATCTCCCGACCCGGCTCCCTGCCACCCAACGCCCCGGATCCTCACCGCTATGCCCCATGCCCAATGCGACCGGCGCCCAACGACCGCACTCCCCACCCGCCCGCACATCCCGCTCAATGATCTGCTCCCCGTTCCTACTTGCCGGCTCTCCAAACTCCTCTGCCACTACCCTACCCCACTTCGAGAAACATGACCTGTTTTAAAGACCCGCTTCCTAGGCCCAAGTCCGTAGACTAGCTCCGACGACCGCCTCCGCTACGATCTGCGCTCCCGCGAATCAGCTCCCGCGCACCCGCTCCCTGCCACCATGACCCACTCCCCACCATCCCGCCATTTGCTCCGCTCTTGCTCACCACCACCCGACCTTCCGCCTCCCGCTTCCCGCTCGCGCCACCTCTTTCCCACCTAACCCGCCTACCACGAACTACCTTTCTTAGAGTCCTTCGGGTCCACCCGCACGCCCTTTCACTTTCCAACCCGCCTACACCTCGCTTTACACCCGCTCCCCGCGATCAACTCGCGATACGCCGCTTTCTCTGTCTCACTCCGACCACACGCCCCGACCCGCCCTGACCGGCACCCAAAGATAACGCCCCTCGCGACTACCTGCCGACGACCCGCCCTCAAACCGCTCCTCAAACCCGCCTCCAAACCCGCCTCAAACCCGCCTCCAAAACCCGCCCGAAACCCTACTCAAACGCCTACCCCAAAACCCTACCCCAAACGCCTACCCCAAACCGCTACCCCAAACCCTACCCCAAACGCCTACCCCCAAACCCTACCCCAAACCCTAACCCCAAACCCTACTCCAAACCCCTACCCAAACCGCCCCCCATCCGCCCCAAAACCAACCCACCTACCCCCCTCAGCCCGCCCTCAAGCGCCCCGCCGCCTCAGCCCGCCCTCAGCCGCCGCCCTCATAGCCGCGCCTCAAGCCCGCCCTCAAGCCCGCCCTCAAGCCCGCCCCTCAAGCCCGCCCTTGCCCTCAAGCCCGCCCTCAAGCGCCGCCCTCAATGCCCGCGCCTCAACGCCGCCCTCAAAGCCCGCCCTCAGCCCGCCCTCAAGCCCGCCCTCACCCGCGTCGAATGACAGAGGCCTACGATTCCACCGCCACGCCCTTCTCCGCCCTCGGCTTGTCGGGCGCGGCCGTGGGCAGAGAGAACGCGCGCGCGCCGCGTGGCAAAGGGCGGCTGCCGCACGAGAGGCGCTTTATTTCCAATCTTGCAAAACGGACCCTTATAAAATCAAACGATGCCTCATTTGATGGGGTTTACGACTTTTTTGCTGCAGTAAAATGTCTCTTTCCTGGCTCCCTGCCCTCGTTTCACGAACCGCACCGGCCCCTCGAGTGGGTTTTAATGAAATCGAACGATTAGTTATTTGGAGCTGTTAGGGTTTATGAGGGGAGGACTCATTGTTATGCGTTAGTCACGACGCTGTAGTGCATTTGAAGTAGTACTTATAAAGCGACTGATCCGGAATGGAGGTTTCAGAACTGGGGAAGGTGGGGTTCTAAGGAACAAGGGTAATAAGAACATTTTTTATTGTTTCTTTTTTATGGATGCAAAAAGTTTTAAAAAATGAAAGGGTACATAAAAGCATTGACTACAAACCATGAAGAGTAATTCAAATTATTTATTCTTTTCCCAACAATAAACTGTTTTGAAAATGAATCTTCCATGAACATTAACGATAAAAAATTGCGCGTTTTGAAGTAAAAAAAATCTTCTGATTCAAGGCATTGGGTTTGTAGGTAATTATACTGGCCCCGAAGCGAAATATTTAAAATTTCTTTTCATAAACTTGGAAGGAAGAAAAAGGATAAACTTCTTTGTGAGGCAATACTAATACAATTTTGGGCAAAAATGTTTGGGCAAAGTGAATGACAGAAGCTGTTAATTAAAAAGCCGAGAAGAAAAGGAGAAATAAGAAGAACGAAAAACATTATAAAAATCAAGATAAGACTTCAGAGGGGGAAATCTCAATAACAATTAATAAAATAAATGACAAGTATAGAAAATAGATCCGAGTACCTGTCGGATTGTTACGGTGTGATGATGGTTGAAGCATTAAAGACGAACAACAAGTGGAATTGGAAAAGACGACGGGAAACCAAATGAGATTTATTTTGAAGCAGAGGAGTACTTTGAAGCTACGTTGCTTTTAATGCTTTTGTTTATGGTTTGATGTAAAATTTTGATTATTATTCTATTATAATTTATATCACAACTCTTTAGTGTGGTTATAACCAATTTATTTAAAAATTATAAAATTTAGTATAATAAATATTATAATATTGTAAAATAAATTAAAATAAGGAAACATTTCAAAAACTAGAGTAAAAGTGTTGAATTGTTTGAAATTTCCCTTTCTGCTCGCTAAATTGTAACCGATAATGAAATAAAACCGTCAGAGGTGGTAGAAAAGAAAACAAATATTTCCTCGTCATTTAAATGAAGCGAACTAACATTTTGTCAATTAAAAACGTATCTACATTTGAGCTTCACAGTGTAAATGAATTTTGATATTCCGACTCAAGAAAACTGCGCTGCAAATATTATATGTATATTATTATTATTCCCTTCAGTTTGTTATTAACCCAATCTCCATCTTTTAAATTTATATAATATTTCTCATTTATTGCTTAACATTATCGAAAAGAAATGTTAATTTTATAGTGTATTACGTTTTTTCTCGGATTTCTCCCCTCCAAGTAAAAAACACCCGGTTTTGGATAAATATTTTTGAAAACTTAGTTTGTACCTTGTATGTTCTTCGTTGTATTATTATGTCTGTTGTTTAAAAGCGGCTGATTCCGTGCCTTTTTCATTGTCAGAAGATCTTAAGACTATTGCAGGCGTCACATGGAAAATAAGAAAATGTATTCTTATTTAATATGGTTTAAAAAATGAAACACAATTTGAAATTATAATATTTCCTTTTATTTCGAGGGACTTGCGAATTAGCCGTCGCTCCATTTTTGGAAAAAAGGGGGCTTATATTTGAGAAAGTGCAGCATTTGTTTGAACAATGCACTGCGAGATAGTGTACGTGGGATGCTGTTTGACGTAAATAATTGATACACCAATTGAACAATGTGCGGTTAGATTAACTATTTTATCCCCACGTTTACCGATTGGTTCAGTAATTAATGAAATCTTTCTTATATTTTCAGACTCAACGGCTTCAGATTTTAAAGTGTTCATTAAATTCTTTAAAAATGATATTTCAATTCAACTGTGTCGCTGTGTTGATCATGCGTTGTATGGAACCGATCCCATTTAAGTGCCGCATCCCATTTAATATTTCTCACCCATGTGAAGATAGCTCGTAGATTAATAACCGCATCGTTTAACCCAGGATTATGTAATTAACCTACTGGACAACAACACGTAGGCCGGTGATAAATGATAAATGGTTCATTAGTCTCTAAATGTGAACATTCACACTGTCATCAACTCCGATTAGATACTTGGCCTAATCACATTTTCCTTTGGAGAATCACCTTCTCTTTATCCACGAGTTGGTTTGAAATTACAGTAATGTAACATCCCAATCATCAGCAATACCGAAATTTGCATCTTTGTAAATCATTGATCTTAGCAATTTACTGACTTGAAACGAATCGGACGTTTTGGACAGAGATTTTGTGAAGGAAATCCGTAACTGATGAGGACAAAATTTAGACTAATTAAGGTGAAATTGACAATGTATAAAGTCAAATGTTAAAGCGATTGGAGAAGAAGAGAAGTCCTTAACAAGGAATACCGAACGTTGAAGATACGCTGCTTGAATGATCACAAAACTAGTTTGTCCTGAAACTGCAGATTATGCTATAAAACTTAAAAAAATATAAAATAATTAATGATTTATTATTATTTTTGTTATTATTATTATTATTATTATTATTATTATTATTATTATTATTGTTGTTGTTGTTGTTATTGTTGTTATGTAATTGACGTGATTAATATCTCGTCTCCGACCAGTAGGTCTGCTTTTCTGCGTCGTCTTATTGTAACAAGAAGAAGAAGAGGGAACTTTACTTTTACTTCTGGGTATGCAAACTACAGATCACGCACCCTAAGCCATTGAGTGAACCCAGAAAACCTCAATAAGCATGGCGAATGAAGGCAGAGGACATTGAGACGTCGAAAAGTTATATCTAAGAAAAATAAGTAGACAAACGTGACAAGTCAATGATTAATTAACAGTAAACTCATGTTGATTAATTGATTAATTAATTTTAATTACGTAAGAAATGTATGCATTGCATGCAAAAATAGTAAGTTGTTTCGACAGTTACTAAGTAACTTCCACAAACTGGCTATTAATAAAACATATCTATACAAAATAAAATATATGACAAATACACAAAATAAGCATTTCAATTATAATGAAAACAAATATAAGTGTAATACTAAAACACAAGTATTAGAGACTTAAACATCGATACGAGATCAAGAACTGATAACGTTTAATCAATGAAATTAAATAACTTAACATTACAATCATTGAAGAGTAGTTTTGAGTTGCGTAAACAGTATTGCATAGTAGTATAAAACGTAAGACTTATACACCTAGGAAAGTAATAGTTTTTAATGTTTTTTAAAGAAATTGACAGGACTTTCTTCAATGTTTTTCGGGCGATCGTTCAAAGTCCTCGTTATGACGTCAAAGTTCTCGTTACAGTTCATGACTTGTTACGGTATTTTGAGTTAGGTTTTAATATTTCGTATAACAATGATAGGTTCAGTCTAGTACATACAAAAGACCTGAACTGTTCTGTTATATAGATGATTTGCATTTAGCTGATTGAATTGAAGAGAGTGTCAATGCAACATCTGCCACTCACTTAGCCAAAATTTATTGCACTCAATATAATTAAGTATGTGGCGGTGTTTCCTTAGACTGTACATAAAATGAATGAACGCTTTTTTAGCTCTCTGTAACACTGTGTCAAGACGTGAGCTTAAAACGTTGAACAGAACGTTGCAGAAGTGAAAGTGGAAAAATCAGGACATACTAATATAAGTTTTTTAGCCACAATGGTCACGATAATTTTATTTTCGATGACTTTTTCAGTATCTGGTTGATCAAAATGCGATTGCTTTTTTTCACAAATTACCATTGTGTGCGATTTTGCAGGATTAAAGAAAAGGCGGTATAATTTTGCTCTCTTGGGCAACATTTTCAGTTCCTTATTAGCACTAAATGCTAGTTTCAATGCAGAGGGACTTCCAAGTTTATAAATTTTTTAAATCATCAGCATTACATATATATTGTTTCCAGAAACTGTGGGAACTAGACAAGTCTTTACATATATTTACAATTAGTGGTGCTAGAAAAGCGTACTTTTCCCCTTATTTTCACGCAGAATTACGGGAAAAGTACTTAGAATTTTGAAAAATTAAACATTGCCTTATTTCAAAATATGTTTTTAAGGAACAGATTATCTTTTATATAATAGTTGTAGGAGTACCTCGAAAAAAATTTAACTTCTGCAATTTTGGAAAAATCAGGGTTTTTAACGAATATGAGATTTACGCTATTCTATTAAACGTCCTTCACACCTTCCAAGAACAAAATAAAAAACGATGGAGCCATTTTTTGGAAGTTTGGATAATGTCGCAGGGGTTTCATGTAAAGTACCCCCAAAATTAAAATATCGGTTTCAAATTCATGGACTGCGACAGACAGATCGATTGGAGAATATCAAATTTGAAGAAAATGGGCTGAGCGGTTTAACCGCTTGTGTTATTCACAGACAAACGTTTTGCTGTCATTCAATTTTTCGGTATCAAGGACCCACAAAACATGGATTCTGGCTGTACTACGTGAATGACGATTTTGTTTCTAAATTTAGCAGTTGAATTTATCCATTTTCGTTACCAGGGCTCAATAATACGAGTTTTTCTGCCGAAAATTTGCCAGTTTTTTGGGCAGCATTACGTATCTTCTTCTCCACTCCGTAGCGAGAGAGTACAAAACACGGTCCGAGAATTCTCTGATCTCGGGGGCCACCTTTTGTCATAGTTGCTTTTAATGACTCATCTCCGACAGTAAAGTATTGCCCACGGTTTCTGAGATAACCTTCTACTCACAGCATTTAGGTTAATAAGCAATTTGAGATCGCGCGCTTAGTTGGAAAAAGGCCTTGGTCGATAGAATCAAAGGCTTTACTGAAATCTATCAGTGTTAATAGTGTTATTTCCCCATCACCCGAGGCTTTTTTCTAGATACCGGTGACTTCAAATAATGCGGTTCGTGCATGTCTTTTAGTCAGACACCTGGCTGGAATGCAGTCAGTACTTCATTCTCAGCTACGATCAAGTACATTTGTTTGTGTATAATTTTGCCCACGCTTTTCGCTAATGGGGAAGAATAATTATAGGCTGAAAGTTGTTAGGTAAGGAAGTACTTTGGGACATTACCAGAGAGCAAACTTAAGCCAATTACCGTGTTGCTAGGCAGACAAACGTTCTGCTGTAAACCCGATTTAGATCAGGGCCCACAAAATGTGGGTTCAAATAATAGTGCATAATGCGTTAGAGGAGTAACTTACTTCATGTACGAGAAATAATTATCCTAATTTTCAAGGACCCATAACCGGAGTTTCTCGATCCAAGAATTGCCACCTTTCGCTGTAGAATCACAATACATTATCTTTACTACGTTCGTTACTAAGTTCATTACTACATTACTAAGTTCATAGTATGCGATAAGGTAAAAACATCATGTGCATAATTTCATGATCGTCATGAGTATAATATAATTATTTTGGAAAAATGTTGTGAAAATTATATGTGCCAAAATTTTAATTATATGAATTCTGGTGTAAAACATGATAACCCATGCGGAAACGTTTGCGGGTTATAAGGAAGTGTACATTTTCTAGAAGTAGTTCGAACAAGATACATAATGATAACATCCGGGCTACAACTATGCACCATAATTGAATGGGTGAGAACCAGAACGGTATGACATATTATACATTCTGAAAAAAACATGTTTATTGTAGGCTGCATGACAGTGGCAATGTATTTTCGTGGTTTTAATGAACAATTGAAATGCTGTGATTTAAATGACTAAACAATGACCACGATTTTACGGTGATATTGACTAATCCGATTTCTCATAATTTATAAAATCTCACTTATATCGTTCTAGTTTTCACCTATTCAATTTAGATTATTTGAGAAACAGCGCATGGGTAGCAGACGGAAGTGTACGAAAATATTAATATCACAATAACTATAACTTTGAGCGTTACAATCTTTTACTCCCAAGCCCTTCATATCTTGATTGCTTAAACAATAGTAAAATTAATATTCAATAATCCGTAAAATTCAATGCTGTATGTGAAATAAATGAAAAATGTCTTATCACGCGGATGACACAAACATGATTTCCTTTTTTTCAATTTCTTCTCCTTTTATCTTCTCTTTTGACTCGGAGTACTGCAAACAATTTTCATGAAGATTTTTAAAAGTGATGTCATTTTTTTAATGACGGATCCTCAAACGAAGGAAAACATTAGCGATAAATTTTGAGTTACTTTTATTCTTTTATTAGCTGTAAAATCCTCAGGAAGTTCATTTTTTAAGTTGTTTTTCTCATTTAGAAATGAAAAAATACAACACAGCGGCGCAGGCAATTGTTTTTGCCGTGTTGCTCAACAATTCCCAATAGGGTGTCCTTTTCACAGAAATATTGATATCGATTTCATTTTTGGAGACATTTACACTTTTAATGAGATCTCTAAAAATCGACCTATTGCGCTTTTATGTGAGTATTATTTTGAAAATATGCATTGCATTTCTCAGAAAATTTCAAATAATAATACCTTATTTTTGTGAATTAAAAAAATGCACGGGTTCACGTGCATTTTTAAATTTGACCTTCTTTATTTTCAACAATTATCTATCAAAAGTGTGCAACAGTACGGTATACAAGTAGCATTCGAATGGTCTTGACCGTCCGGTAGACACCGTCTTGAAAGCAGTTTCGCCAAAATGTCGACCGTTGCATCGCGTTCTTCTCCAGGGATAGAATATTCAGTACCTGTTCCTCAGGCCAGCTGATATAGTTTAGGAAGGGCAGTATTTATCGTCAGTACATGAGACCCTTTGTTTACACCACATAACAATTTTACACATTTGACCTTTATGTCGAAAAATAATTGAACGTTCGAAAAATCGATGTGAACACTTTTTTCTTCCTCCATTACCTTCACCTGTTAACCTATATGCAACAAATGAATTTGTTTGTTTTTTTTATTTCCCCATGTATTTATCGAAAGACGCCACGTAACGAAATACCTATGGCTATATTTTTTTGTTTAATACTGCTGCTGTTTCTGTGAGTTTACAGAGCGTACTGTGTTATTGTGGGTTTGCAAAGCGTACTGTGTTATTGTGGGTTTACAGAGCGTAGTGTGGTTTGGTGGGTTTGCAGAGCGTACAGTGTTTTTGTGGGTTTGCAGAGCGCACCGTGTTTTGTGGGTTTGCAGAGAGTACGGTGTTTTTGTGGGTTTGCAGATCGCACCGTGTTTTGTGGGTTTGCAGAGCGCACCGTGTTTTGTGGGTTTGCAGAGCGTACGGTGTTATTGTTGGTTTGCAGAACGTACGGTATTTTTGTGGGTTTGCAGAGCGTACTGTCCCTCTTTAGGAAAGGCTCCCCGCCGGAGTGCAGGGGAGCGCGGGGGCGGGGTGCGACGGCCGAGGGTGAATTGGGACGTCTGAAACAAACCGGGAAGCCCTCCACCGGCTCCCGCGGCTGGAGAACCCCTGCGCCGATTGCGACTGCGGGGTGGACCCGACGAAGGGGCAGAGGCGAGCCGAGAGTCGGAGGAGACAGGCTGACGCCTCGATTAGGGGAGTCGTGGCCCTACGCAGCTTTCCGCGCCCTACGCAGCTTTCCGCGCCCTTTACACACTCACACAATGTTACTAAACGCAACAAAATGTACCGAAGTTTAAAAATACCCTATATGAGTGTATTTTTGAAGTACTAGACATGAATGTAAAATTTCCTCTAAGTTATTCCGTTCTGATTTTCACCCATTCAAATAAGTGACATTTTATAAATTCTAAGGATACTTGTTTGTTTTAGGCAATATTTTATTGGAGAGGTATTTTCGTGCTTTTAATTAAAATTTGAAATGCCGTGGTTTTAATGATGAAACAAAGCACTAACACACATATCACTTTACTGTGATATTGACGTAAATAAATAGATTTCTCAGAATTTATAAAATGTCACTAATGCCATTCTGGTTTTCACTCATTCATTTTTTCATTTGTATTCAAATATAGAATCTAAATTTTAAAAGCCTCTGTAATATATGGGGGGTATAATAGCACAAGTAAAGCAAGATAAAATTTAGTTCAGATGTTTATTATTTAAAAATATTTGCAGAGATGAGTTGTAAATGCATTGATTTGTCTTATCTTTTCTATGTGTGCCTAGAACTTACATCAAAATTACAAAAGTGACTAATTTCTTTTAGAATCGTCATAAAATTAGTACGTACATGTACCGTAAATGAAAAATCTTCCAAACCTGGGACGCAGGCTTGTTTGTATATAGAAACTATTAAAATATTGTTTTATTTCGAGTATTGTTTGTGTGGAAACAGAAAATTCGCGCTAACTTGATATAATTAATAGATATTCTTTAGGGAATACAGTCAGGATTTATGATTATCTGTTTATTTTTGTGCATAAGAATTTTCAGAGTAAAATATAAAAAATGGATGATATAGAATCGTTTATAGAATGTTTGCATGTTTCGAACAAAATGTGATAACTAACACAGAACTTTTAACTTCTCTTTTTAAAACAGCACGTCAGATTTGGCGAAGATTACCCTTCAGTCAATTAGCAAAACGACAAGTTTTCATTATTTTTCTCAGTATTATTAGTCGCCCTACAAATTGGTCTTGAAGAATACTGGTAAAACGATGCAGATCACGGCCAAGTGTGTTTTCTAAATCAATGTTTGTTACCATTGCTGGCAAATTCACCCAACATTAACATAATATGAGAAAATAACATAATTCATAGAAAAATACTAGAAACAAATGAATAACATAGTGACAGAGAAACAAGAAAAGAAACAAGATCCGTAAAGTGCGACTTTTGGTGCGAGTTAACTAAGACATTACTTCAGTGATTCTTTAAATTTTAAGAGTTCGGTATCACAAATGAGTGAGCAATTGCTCAACAAGCCATGGTCTTGTTAGTAATTAGTATTGGCTGAAATATATTAAATGCATTTATTTCAAATATATTCAAATTATGTGTAACATATGTTATAAAAGAGTGAAATAATTTTTGCCTTACGGCACTGTCAATGAATCGAACTCGCAACGTAGCTATTCAATTTTCTCGACATCGAACATAGAAAGAGTATGTCTCAGTTTCAGTGGCAACAAATGATTTATTTGTTCCATTTATGTTACACCTCTTTTGCGTATGCCAAGAAATTAGTTTTACGGGGACCTACTTACTACAATGGAACTGAATTACATCCCTAAAATCCAAAATGACAGTTTTTAAATTCTTAGCTCTTACGTTGAGGTTTGCTATTGAATAGACTCGCGTACCAAAGAAAACTAAACAAATTAATTTTTGGAATCGCGAACATTTGAAATAGTTCATTAGTATGAAAACATCATTGAATGTGAGTTCTATACAATTAGGCCGAAAGACTATTTTTTTCGAACATATTCTCAAGATCATTAGAGTACGAAAAGCGTTACCGTTTGTGTTAAGCCGCTTTTGCGAGAAAATTTATTTTTCCGACCTTGGTTCATTAATGAGATACTGAGCACAAAGAAGCAGGTAGGTAACATGTCGAACAAAAAAGCTGAATACGTTTCGATACACTTGGAATATAAAAGACAAAACGCGATACAAGAACGAATGGGCTGAACTCGGATTCCATTTAGTAACCAGCCAGTCACATGGATTCAACATTTTCTACTTTAACTGGTACTTGGATTTTCGCTTCCGAGAATCGTAAAGTTGCCTTCCTTTTCGTTTCTAGAGACTGGATATTTGTTTTTCTTCTTTGCTTCCAATCTATTCTCAGAGGCAGATTCGTGTCCTTCCCGCTTTCATATTACTCACATGTTCTCGCTCTGTCATTCCCGGCACCTGTATGTCTCCCGCGATAACCTCATTGCAACTTCTATTCTTATTTGCTTTGGTCTAAAAGCTTATAACGCGGGATTTTCCGTTTTGCTATTCATGTCAATTCTCCTTTCCCAAGTTCAGGTGTTCTGAATAGCGTCGACGTAGATCTCGGCATCTCCCTGGCACTTTCATTTCGTGGCCTTCACGTTTGATCCGTAGGAATTTCTCCGTGCTAGGATCGCGTTCTGGGCCAGTGCTGTGTAACCCGCATTGCCTCTCATCTAGGCAGATATCTCTTCCACGCTTTCATTGTTTAATTGGGCGCAAACGCTTTGTGTTTCCTCTCGAAGCTCCTGGCCTAGATATATTCGTCGATGCTTCCCAATGATCCCTTCTTCATTGAAATATTGATGTGTCCGGGTACGTCAACAGGTCATTAGTCCCGTTAGTGCAGTAAATGTTTTATACCGGAAAGTGCTGGCCCTTTCCTGATGGATGAAGGAACCTACTTACCAGCCAACACTTGCCAACCTACACCTCGATTTGTGGGGGATTTCACCCTCACACTACCTCCCTCCAGTGGGTCATCACACCAGCTGAAACAAGCTCGAAGCTCTCGACATGTGTGGTAGTGTTTTGCATGTATGTGTGTATGTAAAGTATATATAGGGCAAAGAAGAGGAAGGAAAGATCGCGCTCGGTTCATGACTCGTTTGGTAGGGTACTGCGTCGGCATTTGACTGGTATTACTTGGACGAACCCCGAAAACTATCGATCAGAGCAGCCGTCCGTTCGAATCCTGCTCCTGACAGCGGCTGAATTCGACATTGGCTGGCGTCGAAAATCCGCCACTGTCGGACTCGACCACTGCAACCTTCCGGTCAGAGTTGCTGCAGAGAGAGTTGCAATGCTAAACTCAGCCAGCGATCACGTCTTTAAATTCTCCCGTTTTCTGGAGTTGACCTTGATGTCACTAAAAATAATGTTCCGTTTTATGTATACAGAACAAAGAGGAATTGTTAAACAAAATATGAACCATCACGTTAATTTTCGTGCATTGCTAGATGAAAAATCTTCAATTTGTATTTTCGTAACCTTCCTTCGAGTACTTTTGTTAAAGTATTTGTATGGAGTGTTTTTGAACCGTGCTCTGATAAGAATATTCCCTGTTTTCCCTGTGAATTGCATTGATAATAGTTACAATGCTGCAGTGAGAGAAATTTTCATTTATTGATTGCTTCCGTTTATCTCCTTCTTTATCGTGGTTACCTTGCTTGGTTACCTGCTCACGAAATTCGGAACCTTTGGTATTGAGATAGATACAGGATTTAGAGATGTCTTTTATAAATGTTTTAGCTATTAAAATGAGTACTATTACTGTTAAGAATAAAAAACATCGAAATATTTTCCATGTTTTATACCATATTATGTTAGTATACCATATTATACAGCAGCATCGTGGTTCACTGGGTTGAGTGTGGTACCTTGAACCTAATATATATTTTTTAATTGTTGATTTTTTAAATTAGTTTCTCATTCATTCTTCTAAACTTTGTTTGATAGTATCTAATACTTATCTATCATTTATATTTTATTAAACTAGTAGTGCGAGAAAATTACATTCTTTCTATGTGATCTTTGTATACTTTCCACATCATTTCACAATAAATTAAGTGTTTTTGTGTGACTGTTTTATCAAATATCGAAGTGCAAAAATCCTCCGTTAGTAATTAGTCGCTACTAATTCGCGTAGAATCGAGGACCTGAAGTGTCACAAGCCGCATTTTTGTTAAATAAACTATATTATAAATATAGTACTACATCTGTATTTTTTTGTTTTCGAAGCATATTTTCTTAAACAATTACATAACATTCTTCTGCATTATATTATATCCTTCAAGGATATAGGAACCTGGCTGTACAAAAGCGATCGAAGACGAAATTCTATTCCCCTGCTTTTCTTTATTAAGATCACATATTATTATCAGCAAGGGAGCGTATTTCCCAATAGGTGGACCAGTTCCTCTGCATCTCATCACATGAGAACACCGTTCATAACGTGCCCCTCTTCCCTTGGGCTCCGCCTCGTCCCCGCTTTCATTTCCAAAGGAGCCGTTCTCGAGTATGCCACTTCATCGCATCCGCCCTTCCCCCTTAACGGTTGCCTACTTGGCTTTCCCCTCCACCCTCTCCCTCCGCTGCTTCAGCCTTCTTCATTAATCTGCCCGCTCTCTCCTTTTCTCTGTCTCAGTCGCAGCCACTTCCACCGAACTCGGCTTCAGCCACTGTGAACGCCGCGCCAATCCCGCAGGCTCGCCAACTGCCCGCCGCGCATCAAACTCGCTGTCGGTTGACCGTCCTAAGACCAGTTAGGGCGTAATTATTTCAAGTTCGTATTTATTTGAAACGTTCTTGATTTGACTCAGCATGCCAGCAGATTTTAACTTAAGCGTTTTTACGTTGCTATAATCGCTTTTTTAGCTTGTTATATCTGCTTCTCAAAGACTACATTTGTAATGAGCACTCCTGCCATCTGATTCCTCGCGGGTCGGCTGAAGTCATGGAAATGTGCGATATTGAAATGAGCCATTAGCATATTCACCTATGCCAAGTATGGAAGTGGGAGATCGCTTTTTTAAAATGAAGTTACGATTAGGTGAGGTGTGGCCCTATGTTAAATGTACAGCTCCAGTATTCGACTGGAATTGATTGTAGGAAACCACAAATATACCGATCGAAGCCGTGGAGCCATGATCCAGGCATTTAGGCATTTGCATTTCCCGACTTACCTACCGCCTACTTCTACCGACAGTCTATCTCAAAACTAGGACATCCTCGACGATGAAACCGAGTAAGGTATATCAGGCATCAGCTGATGTTACTGCAGTGCCTCTGACCGGGAGGTCCTAGATTAGAGTCCCAATGGTGACAGGATTTTCGTCACTGGCTCTAGAGCTAGGTTGAATTTAGTCGCTGTCTGGAGGAGAATTCTAGCGGCCGGCTGCACTGATCGGTAATGTTCCGTGTTTTCTCCGAGCAGTACCAGGCGAATGTCGGAGCAGAGTCCAAACAAACCGGCCACCGATCGCGCGATATCTTTCCTTCCTCTTCCTTATCCTACCTTTACCCTTTGCAAATACACACTTACACTAATATGCCCTACACTACCACACATGTCAGGAGCTTAGAGCTGGTTCCGGCATCGACGGTGTCCCGCTGATGAGAGATGGTTGGGGAAAACCCCGCTAGCCGACGGTAGATCGGCGTTACAACTCACCATCCAACGGTGGAAGACCAACGCCTCCTCCCGAGTAGAACACGTGCACTACACTTACAGGACTAATGACTCTAGCAGTTGTCGCGCCCGTAATTGCTAATCAATCACTCGACGATGAAGCTTCATCTACCAACTCGCAACCATGTGAACAATCGTAGTCGCTTTCCTAGAGTAATATGTTCAATACCATTTAATCTAAAGAATGGAGATCGCGTTACTGCTGTAAACTTATACCTCTATTTGAACAGTCAGTTCCTATCTTCGGTAACCAGGCCGTTAACACTTGTCTGAAAAATAGTTATGAACCAAAGGCATGCTTCAATAAGCCCTCGATTATTTGAACCAATTAACGCCTGAGGTAACACAAGATTTTATTTTTTACCAAATTTTAATGATTCAGATTTACTTACTTACAAATTAACTAGATGTTAATTCGATTAATTTTGCCTTTTCCTAATTCCCTCCTATAATTCCGTCTTGAAGGGGATGTGTCAAATGGAATTTTAGGGTAGGATTAATCTGACATTTGCCTGGTAGAGGTGTTCCCGAACGTGGACCTTGTTTTTATTTATAATGCACGTCTGAGGTTTAATAATACTTACAGCCAGCATGATGCATTACCTTTGCCGTACCTAGCTTATTTGGCCTGCCTGAGTTTTCTTTCGTTACACAGCTATAGAAATTGATACATTATAATGGAAAGGTACAGCTCTCTTTTTCCTCCACCTGGAGTTGAACCCGGGATAAAATGCTATCCGTTAGCCACACGAAAACGTGTAATATAATAATAATAATAATAATAATAATAATAATAATAATAATAATTGTAATAATAATTGTAATAATAATTGTAATAATAAAGAAACAAAAATGTGGAATAATGAGTTTGCAGGAAGCTGTTGTGCGAAATTCCCGACACCCATCGATTGTTTCCATTGCCTATTTCGCTGCCCCCGCAGCCGTCGTCCGCGGAGTGCGGCGCGGTGTAGAGCGGCCACAAAGTGAATACCACTCGCCCACTCAGTGCTCCTCCGGTCTCGCCCCACTATCTCACACTCAGCCTCTCCCGCAGTTACAGCCCCACAACGAGTCCACACCGCATCACCGCCGGCACACCCTGTAGTCTACAAAACAGCTCAACCGTCCTACGAGGCAGAAAGCAGGTTTCACTAGACCGTCAAACACCTCCCAGCGGAATTGCTGTAGGAGATGAATCTACACGTGTGGAGTTGACAGTATTACCATACACACTAAGTCTAGACCTCGCCTCTCAGCAATTTTTATGAATTACATCTCAAAGAAACATCCTGCGCTGTGAGCATTACGCTTATCAAAATGACGCAGAGTTGCTCTCAAGCGCTGGTAGCTATCTCCAGCGGCAGAGCTCTATTCCCAATTTCTTACCCAATTCCTTGTAATACCGTAATTACGTGATTTGTTGTAAATTGTTTGATATGTGTAACATAAGACGGGATGCTGTATGTAAAAACACTTCTGTCACAGGAGGTATAATAAGTGGCATGGCAGGATTGCTGATTTAATTCAACTGGTTTCTTGGATAGTGAATGAACAGATACCATAAAGTATGTAATTTATGACTTTACGACTGTTTTATTAATGTTAAATTTAGTTATTCGAACTAATCAAATTTTAAGATAAAGTATGTAATAGAAATTGGAATTACTTTCATAATTTAAAAAATGGAATTATTATGATTATTTATTTTATAAGAAATATAAGTGGTGATATTTGGTGTCAGCGAACACACTCCCAAGGTTCCTACCCTTTTCCTTTCAACCCTCCCTCTGTTCGCCCCCGCTAATCCTTCCTTTTCAACTCGCTACTCCCTCCTTTCCTCTCTCCAGTATCTCCGACCTAGCAACCTCGCTCCGCTAACCCCGTTCTGCGAAGCCCACCTTGAACTCCGAGCAGTCCAAGTCTCTCCGACTCTACCCGCTTCGTTCGGTCTCAC
>BOPP01000034.1:3830796-3865615 GCA_017312745.1 Gryllus bimaculatus
TATATATATATTTACAATTTGTTTCTTGAGATTGATTTTCGGCTTTGTTTTTATTTCATCTTTCATCAGAACGTTAGACCTCAGTTGCGAAATGTGAACGTGAACTAATGTTACGTAATTGTAGTTTACGTAACAAGGGCGCGGAACCCATGATTCACGCACGAGTCGTGTTTCTCATCCCAGCGTAGTGAGGACGGGAATGAGCTCCCGCCCGTATTGCGTATGCTATTAACTTGCCGTGAGAGAAAAGCAATATGTTAAGTAAAGGAATATAAATTTAATATCAAATAACTAAAAAACTTGTACAAAAGTAAAGGTATTCCAGTCAGTGTCGTAACACTATTGTTTGTAAATAATAAGCAAAGACGTCGTCAACACGAAAGACATTTTCGAATCGTTATAGATGTTTCACGCACACTTCGGGAAGTATCTCACAGTGTGAAATAAATAGCTATTTCGCACACGGAAAACATGCACTATACTACCGCGTTTCGCGCACGGGGTATAAAAAAAATTATTTGAAATTATCACTGCACAAAACCATAATTTTATTTCATTTATATGCAGCATTAAGACTGAAAAATGGTGAAAAGGCTGTGACATCAATCCGGAAAGTATTTGAATTTTCTCATCTGTACCATGCATGCTATTGTCTCGTTTAAATGAATCAAAATGTGACAATACATAAAACATCCCGTGAACAGAAAAAAGAGAGAAAAGTGCTATTGCACAGCATTCAAACGAAAAAAGGAACGAAAAATGTAGTTATTTGATGAAACGTTAATTATTTTATTTTATAAAGGACGTTGCCTCCATTCACTATTTTCCAGCAAAGTCGTGATTTATTCTTGCATGCATGTCATTTGCTTGTATTTTGTCTGTTCGTTTATCATTGCGAACAACGAAACAATTGTTACGTCATGTCATGTATTTGTCATCGCGTTAATGTATCTATTTTATTGACTGTAGGATGTGTTATGGGCGTGTTTGCGTCTTGTATGTGAAGAGAGGTATTGGGATAAGCGGAAAGAAGGATTGCGCGTCGTTTGTGTCTTCTTTTATAATGTGCAACTGAAAGGAGTAGTTTATGGAAGCGACCTACCAGACCTCTCGGCATCTAGACTTCTCCCGCAGACAATGACTTTTCTCCCTTCCAGACATGAAGATAGTCTTGAGTGTTTCTTCGCCGTCAGTGCCCTGAATCTGGAATATCCAGTACATAAATGTTGTGCTAGTAGACTACTTTTTGCGGAAATTAATTTTTGAATTGCACCGTATTTACCACAAAAAAGGTTACACAAGAAATATACACAGTTTTATTTTTTTAAATCGCAATCCGTATAACTTTATACGCCAAGTAAAAACAACACACCAGAAAGAATAATTAAGTTCAACGCCTAATCTTTGCACTCCGAACGAGTAAGAATGTTCAATATTAGTCCCCAGAATTTGGGGAGAGTAAGAAGAGGCTACACCTGTCACCACGATACTGACAGAAAAGTGAAGCCTATTATGAAAATACCTAGACCATTATTGTTACTAGCATTGGTCATTTTGTCAACGGCTGTTGTTTGGCCACCGCTTATTAATAAAATGTCTCAGAATAAATGTTACACATTTCTAGGGAATGTAGGGTGGTCAAAGATGATTCCTTGTTTCTGAGGCACATGCAAATTTTATATAACAATGTTACACCTGTCGATAGGCATCTCATCAAAGCACTTGTGTCACGCAGAAATTTTTATTTATTTTTTGCTTTATTTATTTATTTGTCGCAAGCCTTTTGCGGGGTTTAAGTTTACATGCATGAACAATAAGCTATTGGGAGAACCTTAGACGAATGTGGTACGTACGTCGTACTCCTCAAGTGTAAAATCAATTCTTACAATTTTAGAATTAGAATTAACTTATTTAAATGAAATATTTCACTAACTAAGTTATGTAAAATGTTTCACCTCATGTTCGTTGGTAATAAACGATCATCTTCAACCACTAAATTCTCTAGAAGTTTGTAACATTTATTACGAGACACCCTGTTTTGACGTACTTCTGTATCAGGCTACGTCAGGCGTGAATCTCTCAGCATGCGTGATGTAGCGGCGGCTCCTATGCTTCTTAAACAATTCCATCTTAGAGCGACTGATTCAAATTAACGACGCCAACAGATGGTAGATACAGAACTTCGCATTCAGGATCACAGCACGAAGAGTTCAGTTCATTTAGGGCTCTGAGCCCGCTAGCATGCAACGGCACTTCTCCTTATGGTACAGCGTGTCGTGTGACAGTGTGCAGCAAAACTGTGGAACAGTATTTTGCGACTGATATAATTGTGCACGCGTAATTTATACATCCAGTAAATCTACTTAATTCGTCATCCCAATTCTGTAGGCACCTTAATTACCGGAATTTGTTTTCGTGGAATCGGTCACTTTTTTCCTTAAAACAAATCTTAATATACGGTCTTTAAAGCGATCAAATTTGCCGCTGTTCGGCATATTTCGTAGATTGGAGTGTTATAATCAGTTACCGTCTTCTGCTTTGAACATTAATAGAATTTGAAGTAGAAGCTTGGCAATTAAGGATGACTCAGTAAACTCTTGCGACAAGTCGTATTGTCAGATTACCGATCAGAGGAATTTCTAAAATTCTTTTTTTTTCTCAGACGATTTATTCTGGTTTTAGTGAACGAGAGATTATATTAATATTCTTTACGAAGTAACTACGCGTTTTCTTCTTCCATTACGGAGGATTCTCTTAAATTTTTGTAATCCCTGCGCCCTCTCTGAACGAACTTGTCAACAGTTCGCGGAGGACTTCGCGTATACGAAGTCCATCTTTAGGCCATTTGCGAACTCCTTCGTCTGCTCCTCATTTTCTACGGGCTGTAAATTTCATATTCAAGTCTAGTTTTCTGTTGAGTCTGTTCTAGAAGAACGGAAAGTGAGTTTCTCATGTAAGAGAATGAATGGTAAGCCAAGGGTGTGTTTGACATTCAGGAGAAAACATGAAAGGTGTTTCAACTAGAACACTTGCCGACATTTGTATGTGAGCGAGGACGTATTTAAATGGCTAAAAACCGGATCGGTGTAAGTGGCATTTTAAAATTTTGAGAAACACTTGTTTATTGTAGGTTACATTTCAGTGGCACTGTATTTTCGTGGTTATAATGAACAATTAAATTGCCGTGCTTTTAATTATAAAACAAAGTACGACTTCACAATAATGTTGACTTAAACAGATTTCTCTGAATTTATAAAATGTCACTTATGTCGTTCTTGTTTTCACCCATTCATTTCATCAAAATAATTAAACACAAAGAGTAACAACCCGTAGTGGCATGAGTCATAATCATGATAGGTTGCAAGCTCAATAAAGTGGAAATAATTCCCGGAACAATTAGAGTGACCTTTTAAGATAGGTTTTGCTGTATTAAAGTTATGATAGTTTTGAAAAGCGACCTTAAATAAATAAACTAAAAAAAATTGTGATACACAAAGTAACATTAAGATATTTTTAGTTTCTTCCATACTCAAGAGTTGGGCAGTATCGAAAATATTTGTATTTAAAATACTTATTTTTGATACTTTTGTAATTTGTATTTTGTATCGAAAATACATATTTGAACATGTATTTTGTATTTGTATAAAAATACTTTCTGACGATATTTTGTATTTTCAAAAGAACAAAAATTAGTTTTTATTCATCCATCCTTGAAAATTTGAATTTAAATATTCAGAAAAGCCTTGAAACCACAAACATCAATAACATGAATTTTTGATATATCGAATCATTTTTTCATTCCCTGCAGCGGCACAAGTAATTTTTGATAACTCAAAATTTGGGTTAATCGAACAAAATGTATTTCTGGAGACACTTGGAGATATCGATTAATTGTTTTTGGAGACCACTTTACAGACGTTATGTTATATTATCATCACTACGTCTGGAAGATGGTGGTTGTGCGCGCTGGTTATAAGCTTGAACTTGTACAGTGTAAATAGCTAATCATACGATATTAGTATGTAAAATGATAAAATATCAAAATGTGCTATTCTAGATGGAACATAGATCGCTGTTATTGAAGAGTTAGGTACCTATATGGCGACCATAAATTTTAAGACGCACTTAATATTTTTTGCGACCATATATTTAAGACGCACTAAAAATAATCAGTAATTTTGTAAATGGTCACAATGGTGTACGGTAGACTATGAATTTCACTGGTCATTCTTTTTACTAGGGAACTGATAATTTCTTTACACATTATAATTAATTCCTTTTGGTGACATGACTGAATTAGAAAACTATAAACATGAGTGGTCCAGAAGCTTAAAGTCACACAGAAGGAAAATGAACAGCACTGAGAATAGTGACACTACTACCAAAAAGTTAAAAAAAACGCACTTAACTTGTGGTTTCTTCAATATGAAAGGAAAAGGAAACACTCAAAAAAATTAAATGATCTTGTTACAAAATTTGATGATAATGAAATGAGACACTATTACAATTATAAGAAGAAACATTAGTGATAACATTTTTGAAAAGTTAGTAGGGTTGAAGAGAGATGTGTCCAATTGTAAACCACAACCACGTTTTGAGAAATAAATTCTGAAACTGAATCACTATTGGTTGTATTTTGTATTTTTGAAAGTATTTTAAAATACTATTTTGTATTTTGTATCTAAAATACTTTTATGGAAGTATTTTGTATTTGATATCTAAAATACTTTCAATGATATATTTTGTATTTTATATCTGAAATAGTTTTTTCAAATAATTTGCCATCACGGTCCATACTACAACCTTACGTAATAAAGAAAGAGAAAGTATTGGCATGCTGGAGCGGGGAGTGGCGATTTTTTTGTCAGAAAAGCTCGTAATAAGGGCAATGATTACAGTTACACGCAACAGGGATAAAGGGGAAATTAAGGCAGGAAAGTATATGTAATGAAGAAATAGGCAATGGCCTAGACGATGAAATGACGAAGAAAAAGACAACGTTACAATATAGCCAATTTTAGAAACAAATATAACAATAATGCGTCTCCTATTAACAAGTTAAAAGCGAAAATAATTAAGTTTGCAATTTGATTGTTAATTATCATCACCTGGATGAATATCATTCATGATAATTGATTTATAAAACTAAGGAGAAAAATGTCCGTTTCTTTTGAATACAGTTTATCAATCTCTTTGTCACTTGCCTTCAAGAACCTCAGAACAACAGAAATCGTGTATGGAACATCGCCATGCACAGGGTGTTTTACATGAAACCAGGCCAGCCGCGCGATCTACTTGCTAATGTCCTTGTGAGCCCAAGGTTATTTATGCATGCACTCAATTATGGCGCGAGGCCACTAACGGGACTTGGGGGATCACTTTCTGCGTGCCTCGCTCCTCCGCTCTCCTCTGCTCGTTGCCAATTACCAACTTGCCCATTTGGTCGCTCTGAGCAGCTGTTATTTCTTTTGAGATTTCGATAAATCTAATAATAATAATAATAATAATAATAATAATAATGATAATAATAATGATAATAATAATAATAATAATAATAATAATAATAATAATAATAATAATAATAATAATAATAATAATAATAATAATAATAATAATAAATTATTGGATGCGTGTTATTCAGTCAAGTATCTCGATGAATGAATCCAGACGCGTACCATCACTTTCTGTAAACATCGCCCCGACATTCTTCTGCCGCTGTCCACTCGCCCGTCCTCAGCATCAGCCGCGACTCGTGAGACTCCGATAAAAATCGATGTCCTCTCCGAACACATAATAACGTCTCGCGTTATGCGGCGATAACGCGACTCAGCGACACAACCGAGCTCGAGAGAGTCATTTCGCACCTCGAAAGCGCGCTTTTACGCCGCGGATGCGTGCTTTACGGCGTGCTGCGCGGTTAACGGCGCGGAGTTCGCGAAGGGAGACGCTCCCCGCTGAGATCTTTTGTGAGCAGGATTCCGCGCGCGCTGCCACGGACGTGTTTTGTGGCTGGAGGTGACATGAAAACGCCCATTTCTCGTGGGGCAGGATGATGTTAGGGGTGAGGCCCGTATTCGTTTCACTTGAACCTGTTACTCGTCTTTTTTGTGTATGCCATTAAAGATTTTTTGTTGTATTTTGTACTTACTGGTAGTTCCTGTGCGAATTCGTACAGGATTCAAGGAGTATATTAGTGTGTATATGCACCGCAGTATATTTTTAATCTCATCGAGCACTTACGAATTACCTTTTTTGCCCGCCTATTGTTTATTCCCCTCAAGGACGGAAATGAATTGGCAATACAGGATGTTCGCTAGCTCCGGAACTCTGTTGTCTCCACTAAAATTACTGGTTCCACCTGAGTTCGTTGCTAGCAGATATCAGCTGGTTTGCCAACTCATTTTTGGCTCAACAGTTTTTTATATAGATCTTTATTTGTAAAAAAAACTTTTTATGATGGTTAAATATTAAAATCTTATTACATGAAGGAAACAATGGATCTCAGCTTTCTTATAGCACCGTGATCATACGAATTTATCCAGAATATATCTAGCTTTTCGATCTACATTTTACCCTATTAAGTATATGTTTGCATGATAAAAAACGGGAGAAGTGCATTGGAACTGACACTCGAACGCAAGGACAAGACACTCGTCTTAACCCTCACTTTATGATATTTAGTTTACCACGACGGAGGTTGTAATTTACCGACAATTTTTTCAGTTGATGTTAAGTAGCATGGCAATTTTTTAACATAGCTTATGGATGAGGCTTACACATTCATCTCGCTCGAATTTTCCTTGACAGGTGATTACTAAAATTATTTGCCTTGCTTTTCTCTGTATGGAGGATCGTAGAACCATTATGTATGGTTAATGGTTACAGATAATAGACGTGGCTGCTTGCCAAGCAAACCACGGTGCAACCATACAGTAAACACCCTCAGCTCTCCTCTCCACGTTCTTGGATGCTACCTCACACCCATGTGCCATCAAGGCCAGAAATATTTTAGATTCAATGTCTTGGTCCATGATTTCATTTGAAAACTATATTGGTAATAGAGGTAAATATTCAATGTAATAATTGTTTTGTTTATCATAATACATACAATTTAATGAAAATTGTGAATAGAAATAGGGTGTATTGTGTTTATAAATACATTCTCCTGTAAGTATAATTGGCTTGTTTTTAAATATGTTATTCCAGAAAAATACTGCAACAATAGTAAATCTCGGAAATATTGTGAAGTGTGATTATTTTAAATTTTAAAATATTTTATGTGGGTTTAGAAATTGTAAAATATTAATGTTGGCAAATTGTTAAAAATCAAGTCGCCATTGAACAGGTAACTTTATGCGTTCCCAGGGTTCGGATCTTGAATGTGTTTGAGGGGAATTAGTTGAGATTCAAATGTATTCGATCAAGAAAATGACGCGATTTTAGTTTCTGAATTTATTCTAAAATGCTTTCCGCTCGGTTTGTTTTCAATAAAGTGTCAAATTGTAAACAAATGTTGAGTTTGTTTGGGAATGGCCTCCATGTTTCCCTGGTTCTTTCAATGCAGGTTCTTGTTGCTTACAACTGCTCTGAGGAATTGTTTTCACATAATTAAAAATGCTAAGAGGAGAATGAATGTTTTTCTTGATGAATTTACATCGGTGACCACAGTAGGAACATAAGCTAAACTAGAAGTTGAATAAAACATAGTGTACTCACGTTATATAAGTAAGGAAATACCCATTTCTTGAGCTAGAATCACTTCTGTCCGTCGTATAGTTTATTTCTGCTAAACTCCTTCACAGCCCTTTATCAGCTCGTTCTATTCTGTTGATCATCTGCAGTGACCGCAAATATATAACGTGAATAATAGCTCATCTTGCTTCTCTGGCAAGTGGTTCATTAACTTTGGTAAAGAGATCGTAATTGCATATATTAATCTTCGGTGAGAATGTTGAATGTTTCAGCACTTCGCCTCTGTACAGCGAAGGAGAATTATCAGAGCGTCAACAGCATGATTCCTTGTTCCTTTATTAACAGACTGTGGAGGCATTAAGGCGGTGCATTTCGATACCTTTCACGTATTCTCGCAAACCGTATTGCCAATTATGATATTGAGTTGCTTGCGTTTTAATATTTACTGCACGACGATCCAGTATTGGAAAAATGTAATGACACCCTACTGCTTGAAAGAATTAAGATGTATTTAAATCGCACTATTTTGAATGCTTCCCTGCAACAACACCGTCCCACAGGCAGTGAGCAGATCAGAAAGTTCATATATTCTCCAAAAACTATAATTTCGTCTAATAAAAGAACTAAAACGCGTGACCGGTGACAACCAGAGGTCAGAGAAACAACCAAGAAACGCGAATGACGCTTAAAAATCAGTGAATGTTGGTGCCGAGAACTGCGTGATTATAGAGAGGAAGAGAAAAATGAGAGTTCCGAGCGTAGAGTCAAAACAATATGGAAACAAAGTTCCTATGAAATGAGATGAACATTTTAACGAATGACGTACGTGTACGAAATTGCAATCAGTATCCACGATAGTAGGAATTGAAGAAAATGAATATAATTTTTGATAAATAAAACACATTAACTAGTTAACAAGTTATCGTGTAAAATAGCAGAATATTGAAGACGTCAAGCAAAATCATTTGCATCTCGCTATAAATCCCATCTGGTGTGATCAGGATATGATCCTTGGCTCCCTGAGATAGAGTGCGGGCGACAGAAATCCTCTCACAAGGCACTTACGCGGATTTACGACATCATAATATGTACGGGCGAAGTAATAATGCCGAAGATTTCTTTCGTACTCTTCCGGACGGAAAGGGTTCTTAATCTTGACGCGAGTTAACAGCTGGGCGAGCGCCGGTTTCCTAACCCTCGGGGTGTTCTCTGAACTTGGAATTACTTCCGGAACCAGGTCTCGGTTCCTTAGTGCCCAATGGGGAGCGACTGTCGTATCCCCATCGACAAATCCCGCCGTCGTGGCTCTCTTTTATGCTGGGAATAAATCCCGTTGCTCTCCTTCCAATCCTTTGAAGGAATAATCTACCATCTACAGACTCCCGTGTCCTTTTATGTCCTGTTTCTTCCTTCACCCAAGCTGCAGAAGCGCGGATTTGGCGTTCGTCTCTATATTTCCTTTCATATCCCGTCTTCTTTGTGCCTTTCCTTACTAATGTGTTGTATCTATAAGGTTCTTGCGCTCATGTCCTCAGCATTGTGTGGCCATCATCTAGCGAGTTAGCGCTTGACGTGCAAGTCTGCAACTTAAGATTTGTAGGTGGGTCTTCCTCGGTGGTTGTTTAAACACTGGAAAATTTTGACCTCCAGTGGGATGCTCAGGCTAGGTTACTACCTGATTGAGACTTCTTGAGACTAATTGCTCTAATCGGTCGTTGAGTGCTTTCTTATTCAGCTCAGCGCAGGCGGAGGCTAGAGCAGTGCCTTAAGCAGTGGTCCAGAGGACGTGCGCGATCTTTTTGATTATCCGTTCCCTAATACTATTATTAGGGCTGGACAATATTCCAATTGGTCTATCATCCACAATATGAAAAATAACTCATTCATTAATTTTTCCGGACAGCGACGTGTGTATTTTTCTTTGCCGTCTTACCTCTTAACTTTATTCTGACAATCCCATGTCTGTACAGTCTCCTTATGCGACGTGTGTATTTTTCTTTGCCGACTTACCTCTTAACTTTATTCTGACAATCCCATGTCTGTACAGTCTCCTTATGTTTCTGTTTTCTCCATGTCATCGTTAAACACACGTTCCAACAAGTATTGTTATTGACAAATCCGAAACTAATTTCGGATGGAATATTGTTGATGTAGGTTGAGAAAGTTGAATGAGACATTGTCCTCTAATATCCGTGATCTGCAATCATTACATTCTTGGGTAGACATCATTTTGAAGCCCCTAAAGTTGTTTACTGTTGACGATAAATGAATAAACAGTCATATATAATGTTCAATTTAATTGAAGGCACAATTACAATCTCTACCATTCTCAATTTATCATCAATCAGTCTATGTTTCCGTACAGTCTTTCATCACTCATTTCTTTCATTGTTTTACAGTATGAAATTACATGTAATTTATTTATTGTCTGTTTCTAAAGACAGTAAATTGAAAACTCTCGCAAAAGAGGGGAAGGTCAAATGCTGCTTCTTTCCCAGATAATCTAATTCCGTCTTACGTTGTCGCCTTACTTTGTAAGAAGAGAAAGAAAAACACTCATAGGAGGACCATGGTATTGAAAAAGTTAATAAATATTATACCTGTATGAAGTAATTTACCTCCTCCTCCTAGTCACAATCCATTTTTGTAGGTCCTAATACCGAAAATCGATTGACAGCAAAACGTCCGTCTGTCCTGGGTGTCTCTCCGTCCGTCTACCCGTCCGTTCGTCTACCCGTCCATCCATCTACCCGTTCGTCCGTCTACCCGTCCGTCCGTCTACCCGTCCGTCCGTCTACCCGTCCGTCCGTCTGTCCGTTCGTGTTTTATAGTATGAAATGACATGTAATTTATTTATTGTCTGTTTCTAAAGACAGTAAATTGAAAACTCTCGCAAAAGAGGGGAAGGTCAAATGCTGCTTCTTTCCCAGATAATCTAATTCCGTCTTACGTTGTCGCCTTACTTTGTAAGAAGAGAAAGAAAAACACTCATAGGAGGACCATGGTATTGAAAAAGTTAATAAATATTATACCTGTATGAAGTAATTTACCTCCTCCTCCTAGTCACAATCCATTTTTGTAGGTCCTAATACCGAAAATCGATTGACAGCAAAACGTCCGTCTGTTCTGTGTGTTTCTCCGTCCGTCTACCCGTCCGTTCGTCTACCCGTCCGTCCATCTACCCGTTCGTCCGTCTACCCGTCCGACCGTCTACCCGTCCGTCCGTCTGCCCGTCTGTCTACCCGTCCGTCCGTCTGGCCGTCCATCTACCCGTCCGTCCGTCTGCCCGTCCGTCTACCCGTACGTCCGTCTGCCCGTCCGTCTGCCGTCTAATTGGATAGTGTAAAAGACACTTAAAAGAATGACGTGATCTCATGTTCTCGTAAATTGCTTCCATTTTTAATTTTTTTTTCGTGAATAGAACATCGCCCAAAAGAATGGAGCAGGTCTCATTTTCATTGAACTCTTTGAATCTTGAATTTTTTCCAAAAGTAAATATAATGCGAGAAAGCATGTGCTGTTGTATCGCCATTAGTTCCTTTACTAATACTACTTCGTCGCTCTCAAATCTTCTCTTTCCGCTACCGCATCTGTTCCATCCTTCTAAACTCCCGGATCCTATCGCACCAGGCGAATCACTAAATGTTTACGATGTGTCTGGCTTCAAGATTCTTGTCGGGGATCCGAGAACTGCGCTTTAAACCAACACAACAGGGGAAGGAAAAGTTGGTATCGCATCGGAATTTATGGAACACATAATCTGTCGTAGAAACTTTGTCTTATAGTATTTTTCGTCCTTCTGTTTCGCTTGCTTTCGCCAATCCTTAGATGGCATTGCGATCGAACTGGCAAAAATCCAAGTTTGGTGCGTGGAGGAAGAAAAAGAGAGTTGGCAAAGCAAGAAAAGTCGACTTAATTTACTTGTAGGTCCAAATGGCAACATATGCTTCAATAACCTCATTAGATAATGTTTCTCAACTATTCTTTATTTGTTTTAACACATCAATTTTAAATATTTAAATTTTCTATTAAATAAATGACACAGGTATCTTTTTTGCCCAATCAATGTTCATATGATTTCAGAAGACTGTTTCATTTGTCATTTATATATGCGAGATAAGTTTACGCGTAATTAATTAACGTGTGTGCTAGTGTCAATTTTTGTGTATAATTTAAACAATCATGCCATAATATATTTCACATATGATTTGTTTTTAATAGCTTTCTCTTAAAAAGCCGGTGCAATAGTGGGGTAATTTCCTTTGGATCGAGATGGTAAGTTATGAACACATTCCCATTGGAATTAACAGACGTCGGCAAAGAACTTCTGAGATGTTGTGCTCTTGGTGTATGAAGTAAAGTTAGAAAGAGCTGACCGGCAGAATAAATCTACAAAAGAGCAAGTATTGAAACTCCCATCGGTAGAGAAACATTTTTGTATACTGAATTAATTTATGAGTGGGTAGAATTTACAATCGTTGTTTGAATGAGAGAAGACATTGAAATAACCTGTAGTTACTTAGAAAACAACTATGATAATAACCGTCTCACCTAAAGGCAATCATACAATGCTATTTGTATTAATACTTTGTTTTATTTACTAAATATAATAATCTGTATGTGACGCTGATAGTTGAATCTAAATTTCGTGTGTCACTGGTCTTTGGGTTCCCT
Organism: Gryllus bimaculatus; assembly: GCA_017312745.1. Taxonomy (NCBI): domain Eukaryota; kingdom Metazoa; phylum Arthropoda; class Insecta; order Orthoptera; family Gryllidae; genus Gryllus; species Gryllus bimaculatus. The sequence continues at coordinate 3,843,163 of BOPP01000034.1, forward strand.
CTTTTTCGGAGCGAATATCGTTCTCGTGTTTGTAACTTTCTTGTTGTATGGCATTTGTTTTTGTTTGCTTTCCAGAATAACACTTCTTCGTACTTTATACCGAGTCTGCATGAAAGTAAAATGTATCTCATTAATTTGCTTTTGAAGTTTTTAATATTCTCAAGCTTACATTTTCGTATTCGTATGTATATACAAAATAATATAGGCAATGTGTAATCCAAAGTATCCGGACACGTGGCAAATATTCATTACATTCACTCTGAGAGGCCTGTATATACCGTGCAGGAGGTGGCTCTTTTAATATCCAATTTTCCTTTGTGTCGGGAATATTATTGGCCACGCAAATTGATGGTGTGTGATTGATTGATCATGCGTCGCAAAGTATGGCCAATCAGTCAATTATGAAAGTAATTATTTTTTGAAAATTGCTCGATAAATTGAGTAGGCAATTCAGTAATGGCAAATCAAATGTCGGCAATTAACCAGTCTGTTTTCAAACGCTCGCCTATCGCTTGGGGTGAAGTGAAACCGTATAACTATTGATTGAAATGTAATGCACTGAACATTCTTTTGAAACTGGGCAATTTTCAGAGCTCTGATTTTAAATATTACGTTTCACAGCGTATTTGTAAATTTTATTTCAGTCATATCTAAAAAGAATTATTACAATAATTATAAACTACAACCTTGTGATTAGCCGGTAAAAGTAGCTCAGTGTATCAGCTATTATCACTCCAGTGCCTCTGGCCGGGTGGGTCCTAGGGTTCGAATCCTGGTCGATGCCTAGAACACCTCATTTGTGTCGAATTATTCCACGAGAATTTTTGTCCGTACTAAAAAATAATTGAGATATAAACATTTTAAAGTGCGGTGGGAGTCTCACGCTAAACTTAATTCCAGTCCCGTAATCAACACCGCCAAAAAGAACTATTCTAAATCGTTTTGTCTCGTTTGTACGGGATTGTTTCATCAAAATTTTCGTTTATACAAAAAAATGAAGATCGTACATCATCTCAAGAAAATAATTAAATCGGCGTTTGAAAAAACTATTTTTTTAACATAAAAAACTTGCCATGCCTAATTATATCCTTTCTTCCCATTGTCCTATTTATAGGGCAGCAAAATGTATAATTTGTTAAAGTAAAAATGGTGGAAAGTTCACGAAATTTAATAAAAGAGCCTATTTTTATGGCATTGGAATGAAAAATAACTATTTTAGCATATTAGAAAAAGTTGTTAAAAATAGGTGGGGTGTTGCTGGACAGGGTAAATGTTTGGCATGACGTCCCCGATATCAAAGGGAGGGTGAACTCGTGATAATTGTAGCCTGAGAGCTGAGCTCTCACCTTCCTCAGCACGTGTCCATGAAATGCAGTTTGGACTTCGCGTCCATATGTAGCAACGACGAAAAGTTTTTTCGAAAACGAATCTGGGGGGAGAGTAACCAATTGCAGTTAACTTCCACAAATAGCAATAGGAGTCTACATTATTTGGAGTCGTAATAATTAAATGGCACTCTTAATGTGAAAATGATGAATAAGCAACTAAAATTAGAACATGATATGGCGATATATGTGTTTTAGCTATTTTACAATTTGGTATTACAAACATTTTAATGGACTAGGAAATCCCTTTTTAGAATACAATATAATATATATCTGAATGAGAGATACAGGTAATATAAATAAATATTCACGATTGCTAGACCAGGCAATTATCAATTAGTATTATTCAAAGTAGTTCAAAAACATTTACTGAGTAAATTTTGGAAATAATAGCCAATATAACAAACCTAATTTTTTATACTTTTCCAGCTATCCTACAAAATATATTTCTCCGTAACATTAATGAAATTACGAATAGCAGGCATTAGCTTTTGTGTACTGTAAACTATTCACAAGCTTCGCCAATTGGATAAAGATTGTCGTGTTCTTGCAATCCGACGAGTCCATCAGAGGTTTCCTTGGCAAAGGGTCTCTTTCCTCCCCAGAAACTGCTCGCTCCAACACTAACGGCCTTCGTGAAGTCCCCTTCGTTTACGAAATCAGGGAAGTTTGATGTGGCCGGCGCAAGGATCGATAGCTAATGCACAATTTAAAGCCCTTAAGAGCGCTGCCAAGGGCTGTATCAGGCGGGCCCCACCTAATGGGCCACCTCTAGCGGAGGGCTTGTTCCTGGGCATCCATCCAAGATCGGAAGTGGGGGGGGGACGGGGGCGGGTTCCATTCATCTCCCAACAACGGCGTCGCCCGCGCCTCGCTCTGCTTCTGTCCTTCGTTCCCTCACTTTCGCTGGCTTGTTTCTCGCGCTCCTCTGTTTCTCTCCACCCCTTTCTTTCTTTGATATCTTTATTCCATTCTTTCATTGCTGTTTTTTCATCAACTTTCCTTGTTCTATCTATCACATTTCTTTTTCCGTTGGTTTTTGTTTCTTTTGTCGGCTTTTTTCATTTTCTTTCCATTCTTTCTATTTAATATTTCAATATTTCTGGTCCATCATCACTTTCCTTTATTTTTTCTTTCTGTCTCACATTCTTTCTTTCTTTTACATATCTCGTTCTTTCCTTCCATATTTCTTTATTTCCTTACCGTCTTTCTTTTTCCTCTTCTTTTCTTTGCTTTTCGCATTTCCTCCGTTTGCGCTTTTACTTCGTTTCTTTTCGTCTTTTTTCATTTCTTCTTTCTTGCGTTTCCCCTTTTATCATTTTCAATCTCTCTTTCTTTCAATCCTATATTTCATTCCTTTGTTCTCGTTTCCGTGTATATTACGTATTCTCAGTTTGATAATTGTTTTTTCTATCCTTCCATCTCAAGAAGAAACAAGAGACCAGGATGGATGAATCGATTTGGTTTGCGTATTATCACGATTTACTATTTCCTATGCCTTTTACGACAACATACTTTGTACCCACACATTGCATTTTCCATACAAAATTCCGTGGGTAATTTTTAATTAGTATTTTTTGTCTATTAGAAAATTTGCTGTTTCCGTTGTTTAGTTTCAAAATGACCGACTTCATACGCTTTTAAACTGTTATTTTCCGGTACTCTTCCGGTAGTTCCCTGAATTTATTTTATTCGTGCCATAAGGTGACTATTCTGTTATTCCTAGTTCTCTTTTCCATCATTTACCTGCAGCGTATTTAATTCTTTATTTGCCAGTCCATCATAGCAGTTCTTCGCACATGCATTAGTAATAAAAGCCCTTCGATTACCCCACGTTACTCAACCCACTCCCCTTCCTCCTTTCCTTCATTAAAGTATTCCAATGTTTCAGGTTTCCTCTATCTGACTTGCTGTCTGACTTTTCCTCTTTCACGAATTTACGTGAACGCTGTTTTTCTGCACCCTCCAAAATTTATTACGTCTCACTCCATTTTTCTACTCAAGGCTGAGGAGGCTTCTAGAGCCTTCTGTTCAGTTCATTGTATATTATTCACATATGTCTCAGTTGTTGATGATTGGGCATCCCCAATTACTTTACTCGTTGAATTTCCTGAGTGCCACTACTCAAACATTTTTAAGTTTAGATGTCTATTTCACTCAAAATTGAATACCTCCGGGAAATATCTTCGTAATATGCAAAACTCATTTGCCGTAGCAGCTTCCTTAAAACTGATTGTGACCAATAGAAATTGTTTATTTCTTTAAATCAAATAACGTTAAATATCGTAAATTAACGTTAAATTTAGTTAGGCAACATTATCTTGGTAGGGACACTCCAATATAGTTATAATTCATTTTGCACAGTGCTGTGCACTGGTTTTAATATGTGGGTTACACCCTTTTTACCCGGAGGTATTGAATTGTTCCTCTGTGTCTAAATTATTCTAAATTCTTACTTAACGGTTCGAACATATTTTCATGCATTGCATTGCAAAATATTTTATTATTGCAACACACGTCGTATAAATCACGTTCATCAAGGGTCAGTATGAACAGTTTACCACCAGAAATCCATATAAAATAGAGGTAGGTTACTTTACAACGTATAGCCAGATAACATTAAACAATTGGAGACGGTACACAAATGTAACTTAAAAGTAAAATATTTTCTGCTTCATAACTGTATCTATACAATGTTTCTATACTGATCATCAAAACGAAAAATAATGTTTATTTTAACAAAACAGTGATATACAATTAGTTAATTTCCATTTTCATTGTATAATTGTTTTAAAAAAGGCTTAATATGCATATAACAAATAATATACTTCAGCTTCCTACATCTTCATCATGTTTTTGTCCAGTTTTCCTTATACATTGAGGAAATACTAAGATGGCCTCCGTACCCACAAAGCTTCATATTATAATAAATGGTGATGTTATAACAAATCATGTTTTCTACTATTACTTTTAATGGTCGCAAATTATTGCAATGGTTATGAATTCTTACAATGTATATCCTACTAATACTTGAGCTAACGTCTTGAAAATTTCTGCTACAAACAAAGCACCTGGATTTCTAAACCAATGCATATATTTATTTTTTAAATCAAAAATGTAACGCAAGTGTTGTTTCAGCCGTGTGCCCTATCCGGGATATGGATCCGAATGACATCATTTGCAAAGAAAAAAAGTACTTGCTCTCGAAAGATTTTGAGATTTCGACAAACTTCTTAAGAGATTATTTTATTCATTAATATTAATAAGCTAAATTTTCGGAAAAATACACTTTATTTTTAAAAATTGAAAACTTTTAATGAAAATGTATCAAATAAGAATTAGTAATTCAGTATATTGTGCTATATCCTTAAACAAATTTAAAAGAAAGTATTTGATGAAGTACTTACACAATTCTGGAAATGTCTAAAGGAAGTAATGCGTTTTACATTTCCTCACCTTTCAGTGTTTACAGACGTCCCCGTCTGAGACTGGGTGCTGTTCACAAAGTCTCCCACCCATTTCGCCGATGAGGACTGAACTCTCAGTAAATATTAAATTGGATAAGCATTGCTCATTAGCCTATCGCGCTTGCTACATAATATAAATAATAAAAGATTCCTACCCCTCAAATTGCTAAGTTAATCGGCGTATCGATCGAGGAATATCCATTATGGAGAAACTATTGTGCATGGTTTCGGCATTGAAGATGTTCACGAAAATTATGTGTGTAAGGGAACATCCAAACGTCACTTTGTCAAAATATCGCCATCAATTTTTTTGCTGCATTTATTGAAGCGTAGCTCATAACCCACTGTTGAAGGAAATAAGAATAGGTGATGTTTTATTTCGTCTATTTTCTTGCCGCAACCTAACGCAAATTAGATCATTCCAACGCCATCCCTACGTTTGCTTCCATACTCGTGCACCCAACCCGTCCTTCCTCATCCCTGGCGCTCGCCCCGCTCCTCCGGCACCCGCTGCTCACCAGCGGCTCCTAAATAAAGAAAGCATTCCCGGGACCTGGGCCGCATTATCCCAGGCGATCCTCGTGCGATAAATCATGCAGCAGCGATTAGCGATTGCGAGCAGTCCCGCGCTCTTTGCAGCAGCTCTCCGCCGCCAACCCGTATCTCGCCCTCGCCCTCGCCCTAACTTTGGCTCTCACCCTCGCCCTCCGGCCCTGCCCTGCGCCCTTGCCCTGCCGCTGCCCTCAGCCCTCGCCCTCGCCCTCCCTCTGCCCTTCGCCTCGCCCTCAGCCTCGCCTCGCTCCTTGCCTTGCCCTCTGCCTACGGCCCTCACCCTCCCCCTCGCCCTCGCCCTCGCCCTCGCCTCTGCGCCCTCGCCCTCTGCCTCGCCCTCGCCCTCGCCTCTCTCGCCCTCGCCCCGCCCCGCCCCCGCCCTCGCATTGTCTTCACACCAGCCCTCGCCCCAGCCGTCACTCTGCTCCTACCCCTCATCCGTCGCCTTCACCCGCGCTCCACTAGCGCTGTTACCCTCACTCACGCCCTCGGCAAAAAAAAATCCTTGGCCCCCCTCCCCGCATCTCCCTCTCATTTACTTTGAGCACTACCAAGTCCTCGTCATCCCACACATTCTCGCCTCCACTGGCTGAGCTTAGCTCACAGCTAGAATTGCCGCCAATTCTGTAGTGATTCTACCCACGAGGTCCCGCAGGTGGCGGATTTTTGGCACTATCAAGATACCTAGAACGAATGCAGCCGCTGTCTAGAAGAGAATTGCAGAAGACGGCTGCTCTGATCGGCAGTTTTTCCGTAGTTTCTCCGATTAATGCCTGGTGAAGGACGGAGCAGGACCCTAATCAACAGGCCACGGACCAACTTTCTTTCCTCTTTCTTCTCCTATCTTATTTCATTATATACACATAATTATGACACATTTCGAGACACTAGTCGGGAGCTTGTTATGACTGCGGCCCGCTGCGAGACGATACCTGGAGGGGGGAACCACCGCCGCATGCCAATCTATAGGTTAACGCCTGATCTCGGAGTTTAGTGGGAAGAAACGCCATCCCCTCCCGGGTTTAAACATTTCCTTCACTAAGAGGACGAATGACCATAGCAGTTGACGTGCTCGGAAACATCAATCTCTTTGCCTCCACTTTCGCAATCCGCCTCAAACTGTTCCTTGCGCACATCCGTGAGCCTTCCCCCGCTCTCGGCCACTTCCCTGTCCCTGCGGGTTTCTGTCATCCTCCCCTTCGCCCTCAACCCAACCCCGTCTCTCATCCTCTCTCTTATTTCACGCTCTCCTTTCACGTTCTGCGTGTTCTTCTCCGTCTCCGTACGTGCTTTAATACCCGTCCTCATTCTCGTTCCAGTCTTTTCCGCCAACCCCATCCTCGCATAGGCTCTTTCTTAAACCCTAGCACAAATCATTGCCATAGTTCTGACAAAAACCGTAATTCTCGTTATTTCGTTTATACCCTCTTCCCTTTGACCTTGTACCACTGGCTCCCTCTTCAGTCCACGTCAATGTTTTGATTTTGTTTGCCATGTCCTGGCTGCGTGATGTTTGAATGTTGAAACTGATCTAACAAATAGTGAGATTCATTACAACAACAGCACATTTTTGCTGTTACTCACTAAATAGCCTCCAATCGCAAATGCAAAAACTCATAAATAAAATAGAAACTTGGGCAAACATCTGGAAAATTCTACGTGATCATGTAAAGTAAAAGCAATTGCAAAAATCTTCTCACTCAGAAAGTTTACTCCTTTCTTCATCTCCTTCAGTAATAACTTAGTATCTGGAATCCACCAGCACAGCCCGTAAAGTACGAGTATTTCGGACTTCACTTGGACAAACCTAAACAGGAAAACACATATCCGCATCAAAATTAACCAATTAAGAAACCAATTAATTCAACTCGGATCACTAACCAACAAGCAGTAAACCCTTTTCTATATAAACTCTCTACAACAATACATAAAACTATAATAAGGCCACTAATGCTCTCTATCCATGCACAGTATGTACACACGCAGAGCCCTACAAACATCAATAAACTCCGTATTATCCAAATAAGTATAGCATATTAATCACAACTACCCCCTGATACATAAGTAGCAAACAAACCCATTTCGAAGTAAACATCAACCAAATAACTCATATATCACACACATTCCATCAGAACCTGGCAGCCATACCAGCAGCATCACATTTCAAACTAGCAAAAAGCCCAACCAATTCTTGAATAAATAATAGATTCCCATTTGAAGTCTTTCTTAAAATTTTACCCAAGATGCATTACCCCTAGATTCTTCCCTGGATTATCCTCTTCAGAGTTTATATTACGTTAGCTTAGATTTTAACTAGTATAGGCCTAAAATACATCTGTAAAGTGCTTAATACTGAACGATGTATTTAATCTGAAAACGAACAAATATGTTAATCTCTAAAAAAGCACGTTTTAGCTGTTTTAACTGTCCAGAAAAATGAGATAATAGATTACAGCTAAATGCTGTTAAATGGAATTTTTTTAAATTGTAATTAAGAATTAGTAAGTAATTACTAAAATAGTTTTAGTTAGTAATTACTAAAATATTTTAGTAAGATATCAGACCGGTTAAATCACATGTTTGTTATTAAATACCTATTATTTTTAACTAGTGCCATTAGAACAACACGTATTTGATCTTTTCAATTTACGAATTATTACCTGTTACTGATTTACATATATCCTCGTTTTTGTCTGATTACTCTATCAAATCATTTGGCATATTGCCGTCATCATTGAAGTGTTTCTTTGGGGTTTCATATATGCACTGAAATTATAATTCTCATCTGGTTCCATTTTAGTTCTTAGCATGATTATGTGACTCTATTTCTTGTTCGAAAAGAATAATAAGAAAAGCTAAAACAGTCTCCCTTCAGTTCATCAGATGTACATTAATGTTTGATGTTCTACGTAAATGAAATTCCTTTCCTCGAACACCCCGTCTTTAGCAGTGTTTTCTCACAACTTCTTAACCCTCGCTTATCTTACAGCTTTACTTGGACGGGTTGTGAACGTTCTATAATATTGTATCCTTGAACTTTGATCATTAATTAGTCTCGTTGACGGAGACATTATGGAAGAACTTTCACAATAGTTTCGTCTTTGACTAGTTTCCTTAATTGAAATTTATAGAGAAAGATAACGCCTCAGCTCTTTTAAGTTGATTATTTATTTACATCACCTAAATGTAAGACTCTTCTGAGTTCAAGTGCCATGCAAACGTTTTCTTTTCAAGTAGTTAAAACAATGTTCTACCGATAAGTCAATATATTTTTATATTTGTTTCTTTTCCTTCTTCCTTCTTTTTATAATAATTCCTCAATAATTAATATTTTAACGATTCATATCATCCATGTATAAATCAATTTACGTTCCGTGATTTAATTTCACTTCAATATTTACTGCCTATTTCACATTCATCTAAATGTCGAAGTTTGAACCCTGTAGTAAATTATTTTTCACGAAAGTGTTGTGATGTACGATAACAAAAAATAAATTAACGACATAGACATTTCCGTAATTATAATAAGTTGTAATAATTATACTGGCCAGTTGCAGACCAACCAAGAAACACACTAAGGTAGTTTCCTTTACCACTTCACGCAGACGCGAAATATTTAGTATAACAGTTAATAATTTACTACAGTTAATACTGTAGTAAATTCTTCTTCACGAAAGTGTGATAATATAAAAGAACGAAAAATAAATTCCGGACATAGATATTTCCGCAATTATAAACTACGATGGTACAGTCCAGTCGCAGACCTACCAAGCAATGCACCAAAGTAGCTTCCTTTACCGCTTCACGCAGGCGCGAAATGTTTGCGCCGGGCCGGCGTAGCGTGTTCCGCTCACAAAACTCTCTGATTCGGCGGCGCGCCCGGCCGTTTATGAATGAATTGCGCGAACCGTTTGCCACCTAAGTCGAGAACGCACCCCCGCCGGAGGGGGCGGGCTCTCTCGGGGAATCGCACATTAGAGGGCGGCCGGAAAATTCAATGGGCTTTGCCTTTGGGCGCAGACTGCGAGCGCGCGCGAGGGCGAATCCCCGCGCCCGGAGGCGCACGCGGAACTACTCGCGGCAGAAGTTACACGGTTGAAAAAATTCACTCTCTCAGTCGTAGCTGTGCGGGCTGGAATTTAAGAAAGTTTTTAATATGAAGGGAGCGGTATCTGCGGCAAAAGTTGAATAAAAATAAAAAAGAGCAACGCCCTGGGGCGGGGACCGAGGCTCCGCTCTGCGCTCCGCCGCCCCACCCGTCCCTCCCGCCACGTCCGCCCCACCCGCCCCGCCCGCCCGCAACGTCGCCCCGCTCGCCTCGCCTCGCTTCTCACCCCGCCCTTTCATCCCACCTTCCCTCCACCTCCGTTCCCCTCCATGCGTCTCGCCCTCTCGCCCGCTCCAACCCATCCGCGTCCCGTTACATCCCCTGCCGCGCCGCCGAAGCAGCTGGAGGCGAATGGGAAGCGCCTTGGCGAGGCGTGGGTAGGCAATCCGCTCTACTGCACTGCATTGCGCTTTGCCGAGGTGGGGCGGCGTCAAGGGAAAACATATTCCGAAATCCGGGCACTCAGGGCTGAGGTTAGGGATGATATTTTGCGGAACGTACTGAAATAATTGAAACTTGACTTTGGTTTGTGAAATCTCTGCGTAGTAGATGGGGTAGAAAACTGTGACATTAATTGTGATTACTCTTGACATTTTGATATCTCGAATTCCTAAATTTTCTGGTATTTTTTAGGTTTTATGCAATTAAAAAACGAAAGAAAATTTGTTTTGAATGAGTGTAAGATTAAAATATCATTATCTTGCTACCTTTTAGTTCAGGTTTCCTTACTTTTTCGTAATACACCATACACACTTATAAGAAATCTAAGTACTGAAGAGTTGTAGTTATTTTCTGCAGTAGAATTTACGCCTTCTAGTTTCCTGTAAATAACATCCCTAGCAGCCTTAAATTTGCGTTACAAACTAGTTTGTGTGCGAGTAAAAATAGGAAGGGGATACTGAATAATATTCTTCATTTGCATTTCCAATTGCTTTCTAGAAATATTAATTTCCAAACAAACGATATTAATGCGTATTGAAATGCCTCGAATTCATCAAGTATATCAAATCTTTTGTTGCTTACAAAATCAATTATTACAATTATTTTTAGTTTCATCCCATGACCGAACGCATATTTTCAGACCATAGAAGATTCATCAGTTGACAACAATTACTTAAATCTTACCATTTGTACATTTTATATTAATGGTACATCGTCTTTTTTGGTATAGCCACAAACATCTTATTTCTCTTCTACTCTATTCTTGAATTACTTCTGTATACTTAATTTTTAAATCATTTTGTTGCTTTATTCTTCAGATGGCCTAATTGATTTTCTTCCTAATAACACGAAATGTTTCACAAATTTATTAAGTCAGAAGATCAAAACTATATTTCTTCCTTATTCTACCATCACCCCAAGCGTGTTAAAAGCCCAAATGATGAACACTTGATGAAAGCGTATTCAATTTGTGTTCTACCTTGTTCCACAACCGCACTAAGTTTAAACCTAAAGTTTATTTAAACGCCTGAAAAAAGGGAATAAATTGATTTTTTTTGAAAAATATATATCTAGAAGTCTGCTGAGCTCTATGTTAGGGACGCGGCGCAGCAATTCATATTTTCCACGTTTTTATTATGCCATCAAAACTCTAAATGTGACGATAAAACCGCAAAATTTGCAACACAGATTTCCAGGGGCCATCCCATCCGAGTCCAGCTGTTTCGCCGCGGATATTGCCGTGCGCGGCGCCAGCCGAGCGACTGGGCGGCCGGCCTCGCGGCGAATGGGCGAACGAGAGAGGAAGCACGGAAGTGTGGACGAGGCACGAGAAGATAAGAGGTGTAATGAGAGAACTGCTCCAGGGAATGAGCGAATTACCGAGAACTCTCTCGGGGGTGTTAGGAGGTAATGGGACGAGTTTGTGTGGGAAGTGAATAACTTAATCGACAACAAAAATTAGTTGACTAGTTTGGAAAGAATGGTAGAGAGAACTTGGTAGAGGGATAGTGAATTGCTTGGAAAATGGATCACTGAGAGAGTGAATCGCCTTGAGAATGGGAAATGGTTGCTATGAGGGGGTTTCTATGGGGAGGGGTTGTACATGTGATTTTCTAAGAGGTGATATTTCAGAAGGGGTTACTATACGGGGCTGCTAAAGGGGATTTGCAATGACAGGGTTGTTGTGCGAGGGTAGCTATGCGCGGGTAGCTATGCGAGGGTAGCTATGCGAGGGTAGCTATGCGAGGGTAGCTATGCGAGGGTAGCTATTCGAGGGTTGCTATGCGAGGTTTGCTATGCGAGGGTTGCTATGCGAGGGTTGCTATGCGAGGGTTGCTGTGTGATGTTTGCTATGAGGGGTCGCTATGAGGGGGATAGAGGGAGTTACTGAGACAATGTCGCTGATTATGTTGAAAAACGTTGGCGGAAACGTTGCGGTAGTGAACCGAGTGGATGGTTCGGAGAGAGAACCGTAGAAAAAAGGATAATACAACTCGTGGCTTTGCCACTTTATTGCTTATTCTTGTCTTCTTTATATTGGCTAATTATAAATTTTCTCTTCTGATTTAAAATAGCACTGTTTATTATATAGTGTATTATAACTTCATTGTATTTATAAACGTTTATGCGAAATTAAGCATTATCTAATAATTATGTAATTAGTTAATAAAATATGTTAATTTTTGTTTTGCAAACGAGCAACATTGAAAATGACTAATATTAAATTATTATATTAAAAGTAGAAAAACAATATTTTGGTTTTATTGTGAAAAGGTATTTTCGTCAAAATCTATTCGACTTTTAGGGGTACCTGTTACCAAAAAAGTTTAAAATCCTGTCAGCCTATCTGTCTTTTTGTCTGTCTCTCTGTTTGTCCATCTGACCTCTTTCCGTCTGTCATTGAACAACACTAGCGCCTAAATGGTACTTATGATTTATACTGCTGAAGGTTATTCCCTGATTTTTCCCCGACGTCGAGGCCCAAAAACCTATCTTTCCTAAGAAAGATCATCACTCATGGGCTTCGATGACCTTAGTAGAAGACCCCTTAAACGCCAATAAATAAATATAAAATAAATAATACTAAATAAATAATAATTAATAATTAATAAATGAATAATTTTAAATAAATAATAATTAGTAAATAAATCAATAATATTACATAAATAATAATAATAATAAATAATAATAATTAATAAATAAAAATGATTAATAAGTAATAAATTATCACTAATAATAAATCAGTGAATTGAGATAGTAATAGCGTGAAGCTAAAAAACGTACAATTTGACAATACTCTCCGTAACGATCCCTATACTCATTTCGCCTAGTAAGTATTTTCAACTTGTCTCCATCGCGCACATAAAACTGCGAGTAGAGAACGAGCGACTCGTGGAGTGAGGTTGAAAGAGACGCTTAATAAGCAGGGACCTGCATAGGTCGGAGGCTTCGATCCGAATATTTTGCGGTCGTACTGCAAGCAAGAGGCGCGCCCGGGGCCCGGGTGGAACGCCAGGATTTTAATAACAGCGCGAACCCCCTCTGTCGCTATCGCGGCGGTGGCAACGCGGTCGGCAGCCGAGGAAGGGAAGGGCTGGTGTGGCGGTATCGGCGGTTGCCGTTGCGATGGAGCAGCGACGGTGGTGACGGTGGTGACAATTGGGATGACGATGGCATCTACGAAGGCAGAGAGGTGCACATGGCGGTGATTATTCCACTCATGAAATTAAAAGCAGCAGCGCTTAGCAGTATATCGGGTACGTCCCAATCCCGGTAGACTAGTATCTGAAAAGTCTTTTAATTTTTTCTATCCGACTTTTGTTTCGTCTTCTTACTACTGTTCATTTACAAGTTGTGATATATCAATTTAAGCAGTAGGCGTGCTTAGGAATAGTCGACAGCCCATGTGCAATAAATGAGAATTAATAGAAGCTAAGTGAAACACATTAATTTAATTAATATTTGACCCATCTTGAAACTTTGTTGAATATGCGTAATTTCATTTGCGAAGTATTCTTATTAGATATTAATTGTGCATTGGAAATTTCCGAGGTATTTGTGAAATTACTTTTGATAATAAATATGATTCCCATCTCTAGAAATTATGAGTAGTAGACAGCTCTGCCGAGATTGGTGGTCGACGTCGCGATTATGCAGCGACGTTGGTGCTGATGGTGCCCGCGATGGTGATGATGATTGGGACGATGGTACTGACGATAACAGAGTTGCATAACACCATAATGCTAAATATGGTAGAGTGAATAGTCTTTGTAGTAGTAATTTTGGATTATGTTTGGAGTATTACTTTAATATGCTTATAGTTATTATTATTATTATTATTATTATTATTATTATTATTATTATTATTATTATTATTATTATTATACAAAATATACAAAATTTATCTATTGTTAAATATACAGTCACAATTTTTATTTTATAAAATAACATCAAAGTAGGAATATTAGACAGGTCAATTTTGTTTCATGTAGGAAAAGCAAACATTAGTAGATCGAATGCTATAGCATTTGTTTTTAGAAGTGAATGACCAACACAATCCTGCTCCATATAATTATCACTACTGCGGTAATGTTGATAATTTTGTTGGAATACTTCATGCGCATTCAATGAAATTCAATGAAACTATAGCCATTCACTCTGCGAATTCTCTGCACTAAAGTGATATGTCGTTGTACCTTTTGCCGAAAATCTTATTTTCATCACTCGTTATCTTTATGTTGGAAACATAGGAATAAAAAGTACTCTTGTGAAATGAGAGAAATCACGGACAACTTTATTTGACGTTAGATTAAATGCAGGTAGTATTCATAGAATATTATTTTCGCTGTGACAAGGCAAATTGCAATTTTAACCCTCATAACAAACACTTCCAATTTATTAATAATGCACTACATTCATATTCATAACAACAGAATGATACGTTATGCTATTTATGTGACGCTAATCACCTTACGTTGCGTCTCAACGTGCACCTATAGCTCCTGTACGATGTATTTACCAAAATAAACTTTTTTGATATTTTGATAAGGTTAGAGAGTTCTTTATAACAAAGATATACAGTTAAATCCAGCTTCCTTCCACCAAAAAGGGGCGAAAACATCCCTAACGCATATTGAACTACGTGTGTTCATGCGAATATTGTTGTTCCTCTTATACAATTTTCGCGAACAGAATGAGCCATTTTTGATATCAAACCCCTCATTAAGAATATATTTTTTCATGCCCCACTGATTTTTTTATTTCAACTCTTAACACCGTCCCTGATACAAGTTTTACTTCTCTTGATATATTTCGCCATATTAGGTTATCTTTCATGATAGAAATGACGAACGTTTCGTCATTTACGATTATTTTTATTAACCCGTCGCAGTTATGAGTTTTCACATTAATATGTTGTCCATGTAGACAGTAAAAGCCTGTAAAGAAACTTCACTATCCATTCATAGAAGGGCATCAGGCCGCACTATATGACTGATACTGCAGCTTGTGGGCCTGTATGTCGCACAGACACACTAGCTACATTTACCCTCACAGTGACATGTACAGAAGAAGATAAAGAATTTAGGAGGAGATCGGGGTTGGTGACACACGATATACTGGGCATCCTCCCCATGCCGCAAACTCTAGCATGAAATTGGAAGGGTCTCCGTACCGCCCGATCTACGAGAAAAAATCGGGTATATTAGGAAATGTTGCGTATGAAAGGTGGTAACATCAATCATCCCAGAACAGAAGAGTAAAAACGCACATATCTACGCATAATTCTAACATGCGATCTCATGTATCGCGGCCAGTTCTGTACTATTGCCTTAATAGAGAGGTGTTTAGGTAAGGGTGGGGGGCGAGGGAGGAAGCCAAAAATCGGGCTGTGTTTCCTCTTCGGCATCAAATCTTCCATATTTACTAAAAAATGTTATTAAAACATTTTGTACAAATTCAAATGAAAAATAACAATTATCTTATAGAATTGAGCATAATTATATTATTTATACAAGGGCATTTTATTATATTATTCGAATATTTTATTATAATTTTCCATAGCACGAGCTTCCACAAGGATGGGAGGCCTAGAATAACTGCTTATTATGTTTTTACAATTAAAACCCACTTTGTGCGGCCTTGGCGATAGCAGCCATTTGGTTCGGCTGAAACTTTCCAATGGTTTACCTCGAGAAACGTGCGTAGCGTATTCCCGTAACGTCCATAGACGCGGTCTCGTCCCGCCCTTTCAGAGGACGCTCGCCACGTGCGGGGAGCCCTCGCCACAGCTCGCAGGACGGGCGCATAGGTGAACCCGAAACCTAATTTATCTCCGCACAAGAACAAATTCCCTCTTCGCAGGTCGCTCCGCCTCTTATTCTCGAGCACAAAAACGGAGCGGCCGTGGATGGCGAGCCGCCCTTCTGCTTAGCCGCGTCCGTCGGCGCTTTCTTCCTGTGAAGGCTCTTTAATTGGAACACGGGCACGCCCTATCGCCGCCCTCGCCGCCCTCGCCGCCCTCGCCACCCTCACCGCTTCCTTCGCTTTCACTGACCCCGTCGTTCGGGAAGTGCTCATCGCCTTCGTTGGTCCCAGCACACTCCTCATGATCTTCAGAGTTGAATTCGTTCTCATTCTTTTCCTAGTCTTGTTGCAATAAGTCAACATTGCATGATTTCATCGTTTGCAAGCCGTGGGTTAAAGCACAGAGACAGTATCTTGGCTTAATATGTATTATTTATCGGTTAGTTAATTTTGCGACCAAGCCAGAATGGTCATGTCACACATATTGAGAGGCTCGTAAACTATTTTTCTCTGACATATCCAACTCATTGAGTAAGTTTGTCATTCTATATTTTTCCTGTAATTCCATCATCTCCAACTTTTCACCATTTATATACCCTTTCTGCACTTCGAATACTGTTATCCAGCTCTCATTTATAAAATGAAATCATTGGTTTACATTGAATTAGCCTTCGTTTTCAAAGAATTAATATAGTAGTAAAACCTGTATAAGACGGAATATAGCGATGCCTTTGAATCCTTTTCGTTTTAGCAGGTTTTTTTTTGTAAAGAAAGTTGAGGGAAAATAAAAGATAACTTAAATTCATTTACGAGAGTGTATCGCACATTCCCCGAACACTTAGTAAAGCTGGGAAGAAAAGAATCATCTGAACATCATGACGAACATTAAAGAACAAACATTTAATTCGCAATGTCCATTCAGCTCAAGACGTACGTTTCGTTACAATTTTCAGGAAGGCATTGCCGAATAGTCCCTGAGGACAGAAAGAGAAGATTAGATCCATTGTCGTAGGATTTGTAACTCCATGATAAGCCTTCCCGTAAGATAATGGCTCAAAACAGGAAAATCAGCTAGTTTCAAAGTAAGTTTTCTGTTCCAGGTTACAATAACTTTTTCTCAAAACAATATTCAGATTCCCGTTTTAACAAGTTTCTGGATTACGGAGGCATTTTTTACGAATACGATGTTTACGTTGTCAGATTCATTCATCTGGTACTGTTCATCTTTGTCTGATGTTCCATTACATGTTTTACTGTATGTACTGTTTTTTCAAATTTTCGAACAACTGTGCGAAAGAAGTAATAAATAAAATTTATGGATGATCAAAGAAAAAGTAGTACGTCGTAACTGTTATCGATGTATGAAGTCCCCCTTTGATTGCTTATTTACATGATACAGTCTATTCGTAGCTACTCCATTAGTCATTTAGACTTACAGGTAAATACGAATTAATAAATTAACTAAATTTTTAACGGTCTCTTCGTAGTTACTCTATTAGTCTCTTTGACGTCCGTCTTGATAAATAAGAATGAATAAATTAAATATAAATATATGACAGTGAAGAATGTGAATAATGGCCACCTACTCTGGAATTAGAAGTAAAGGAAAAGAAAATCCTTTTGAAAACCTATGGTAAACCTATTTTGTTCATCACAAGCTCCCCTTGAATTGACCTAGAACTCTACCCACTACATTTTGTACAATTTCTATTTACATTTCTCACCGTTTTACGCACCATTTCTGCCCTTCCATCACCCGCGTCGTTTCGCACCTCTCTCCCTCCCTTCCAGGTGCTAT
The DNA here is from genome assembly GCA_017312745.1 of Gryllus bimaculatus. Classification (NCBI taxonomy): domain Eukaryota; kingdom Metazoa; phylum Arthropoda; class Insecta; order Orthoptera; family Gryllidae; genus Gryllus; species Gryllus bimaculatus. Next base: position 3,860,719 of record BOPP01000034.1, read on the forward strand.
GCGGACATGTCGTCCCTCCTCTTGCTCCCTCTCGAACGTCAAAACATCGCCCCCGCACCTCGCAAAGCGCCGCGGCGCCGCTCTCACGTCTTTTCTGACGACCGCCTGCAAAGCCACTTCCATCGCTCTCCTTTGGACGAACACGAGCCTTCTGTCCCCCAAGGGCACTTACCTGCGCTGCCCCCTGCACGCCTCCTCCCCCGCAACTCTATCGCTCTGCGCCCCCGACCCCCGCCTCCCTTCGCAGGGGAGACAGTGCGGAATTTTCCTGATTTGGGGGCACAAATGCATTGTTCTGTTCTGCCGGGATGGGGGGTGATGGGGATAGTTGAAGAGTGAAATAGCTGAGAGTATTTGGGTGAACGATCAGATCTCCTGGTTGTATTCCCTCCACTAATAACTCTGGTACCTTTCCGTGTCATCTAAGAAAGAAGATTGTATAATCTTACAGAGAAGTAGTACTAGAAGTTTTACAGTCCTCCACAAGATATAGAGAAATAGAAAAATTATTATTATTATTATTATTATTATTATTATTATTATTATTATTATTATTATTATTATTATTATTATTATTATTATTATTATTATTATTATTATTATTATTATTATTATTATTATTATTATTAATTTAATAATAATAATAGTATTTCGAATAAAATAAACTATTTCAAAAGTCTTATCTGTAGGCCGTAAAGCAACATTAGTCTATTTAAAATTCCTAACTTACGAAAACATTTCCAGCTGCTGAAATAACATTCCGCAACTTTTTAATCTGCCAAATTTTTAATCAGTTCAATAATACGTATGTTAGCATTGCTGGAATGCAAATCACTTGCATTTTTAGCGTAGTTGTTGAATTTCAAACGTTACATAAGTCATAATAAGTAATCATACCTTATCATTATACATCGTCCAGTGAAATTTAAGCATTCCTTCCGTGTATACTCTTCGTGTCAGTGACAAGATCCGTTTTCAATACATATTTAGTTCAAACGATCTTTGTTCATAATGAGAACATTTCCCTGTTGATGGACAGCAAAATAGAAAATAAAACGAAACAAGAAAATGTGTCCGCCGACATCGCGAAACCTTTCCACTGTGCACCGCAAGCACCGCCGCGTCCTTGACGCCCGTTGTACTGCATCACTACGCCAGCTAAATGGCTTCGCTGCACACTATCGCCTTAATCAAGTTTATCGAGAGCCTTTATGGGCCCGGCTCGGGGTGGTGGAGGCGGCGCCGCTGGTGCGAGACGAGGTGCGGCGCGGCGCGTCGGGGCGGGGCGCGGCCCCGCGCGGGCCGGCGTGCTACGTGGCCAGTGGCGTGGAAGGCGTGGGGTGCGGCGCAGACCTTTTCAACTCCCATATAAACCGGCGGCGACGCTTACAGTGGCGCGCTTTCCCCTCGCACCTTCTCGCGTGAACTAAAAGACACACTGTTGGCTGCGGAATTGAGATGGCGCGTGGGCCGGGCGTAGGCTGGAAGAACATAATTTGGCGCGTAGTGTGAAGAAGACCGGACTGATGTTTGCATGTTTGTATTTTCGTTATATGTATTTGATTCCCGCTGATTTCGTATGTCTATAAAAGCGTCAAATATCTATCGAGAAAAAAAATAACGCACGTTGCACAAATCCGCACTGACCGCCACAACCGCCCCTAGTTTTGAAGTTTTGTCTACAGATCCATCCGAAACCCGCCTCCGGGTGACTGAATCGGATCTCACGATGACTGCGCCCCTCCGGTTATCTTCCGGCCAACCGACGGAGCAAAAACGGAATCGGAGGAAATAAAGGTCCAGTTGCACTGGTTTTCAGGCCGGACCCGCTCAGTTTACTAGTCCAATCAGAATGTGTGTGCGTAGCCGTTGTCTGAGAGTTGAGAGTGGCTCGATGTTTTACTCGTGGGAAATGGAATGCCAAGGAATATTAGGGGGCATCAAATTTGCGTGCTTCTCTTCATTCAGTCTACATATATTACTACAATATTAAAAATAGTCGGTCTGGATAGCCGAGGTCGCTAAGGCTGAAGTTCGGTTGCTGCCTCGGCTCAAAGGGCCACGGATTCACGCATGGATGCTTTTGTGTGCTAGTGTTGTCCTTATGTGTTGATTTACCCCTACAGTTACCGCAATGTACCCCGTAAACAATCACAGTAGTCGCTACATGAGCTAGTAGTTAAAAAACGACCTTAAAAATATTATATACAATTTAATATTAATAGTAATAATAATAATAATAATAATAATAATAATGATAATAATAATAATAATGATAATAATAAATAACAATGATAATGATAGTGATGATGATGACGACGACGACGATGACGATGGCGATGGCGATGACGACAACGACGATAATAATGATAATAATATTGATGATAATAATAATGATATTTTGTCGCGTCATTCAGATCATATAGTAAATTTATTTGTACGCTCTTACTTCATACGATTTAATATGTTATGCAACGTAATACAACGTAGCGTCCGTGATAGCAATCACATCCTTGGGAAGTTAGTTGACGGCTATGAACATGCGTAAGGGTCAATCGGGCGACGACGTTCGGCGGGTAACGAGAGCTACATCGTCTCAGGGGATTATTTTCCTCACACAACGAATGTGTTGATTAGAAGTGCCTGCCTATTTTATGAGTCTGTCACATTCCACCAATTTGCAATAAATTCAGGAGAAAGAAAGTGTGAGATATTTGAATTTCACGGTCAAGAACCAACACTGTGTCCCGGGAGGCTCCGATTGAAACCGCGGGAAATCTATCACTCAGTTGCCAGCAGTACCATTGGGAATTGATAGGACCAGGTGCGGTGCCCCGGCAGCCGGGGCGAGGGGAAGAGAGGGGGCTCTGCCGAAGCTAGAAAGCGAATGGGCAGACGTGCAGGAGCTATGAAGGTGTGAAGTTCGCGTAGGCGCCATCGGAGGACTCCGGCAGGTGGAGGGAACAAGTAGGTTAGAAGCCGGGTTGCCAGATGCAATGCCAAGCGTGAATTATGGATTGGGGGCATACAATTATGGTACTGTATGGTACGATGGAAATTTACAAAGTATGGGGTAATTTTAGTACATTTTGTATATATATAGTATATGCTTTTATGACTTAACGCTATAAAACATTACAATATATGATAAATGGTGTATTCGTAAAGTAGCGCTAAGATGACAGCCGGCTGTGATTTTGATGAAAAATTGGAAGCCGTGCTCGTATTCTTCTATACATATAGAGATATTACTTATTTAAGAACAATAACAATAAATGATGCCTGAATTTTCGTACACGCGTTCTTGTTTTCCACCAGCATCACAGACAGCTGTGATATTGGTCTTAGTTTCTAAATACACCACAAATATATTATTATATGAAAAATAGCCCTAATCCATGTATTATGTTCAAATCATAATCAGTTATTGCGCGTTCTTTAAAGTGATTTGATATACCGCGTGTGAACTCACCTTTAGGTTCGCCATATTACACTTGGTATAAAATAACTAATATTTCAAATTTTTAATTATTATTTTTTAAATGGTGCTATATTATGGTATTACAGTATATTTATTTTTTGGGGTGTAAATTATGGTACGATTCAATAATTATGGCATTATATTATATGACATATTAATTTATTTGTAATATTTATTTTCACCAATAAACGTAAAAATGTAGTTTTGGTAATGTGTGGATATGACTATGTACCTCAATTTATTATGTATAAATTAAAAACTGTAAAAACGCCGTCTATAAGACGAATTACGTCTACAATTTTCTTACAATATTTGTTACAGAGTTAGTTTATTACAAATAAAGATATGTACAATTTTTGTTACATAATAAAATGTATAGGAGTGTAATGTTTACAGATTTATAAACGTCTCTCTACAATATAATTTCAAATAATCGTAAAAAGGACTTTAATACGTCTAAACCTAAAATGCCTCCAAGCGTGAATCCGTTTTATCAGGTGCAATTGCGATGCAACCCGTCCAAACTCACCCACACCCACCCCAGCGGAAGGGAGCGGCAACGGCCAACCGCCACCGCCAACCGCCGCGTCAGAAGGCCCGCCGCGGAGCCTTTCGCGCAGTCTTTGCGCGCGCGATGCCAACTTTACGGACGCACCCGGGCGTCGAGGTCGACGGATCCCTGCGGTTTCATTTCCTCGGCGCTCTTGACGGCGCGGTGGCCGTTAATGCCGGATAATAACGCGCTTGCGGTGTTAATTCGTTTCTTTAGCGTTTTTCTCTGAAAAAGCGGGGCGGTTCTCGCCAGCGGTAATATCTCTCGAAAGACATTTTCAGTGGAAGCAATCTGCAGGTTTTTTGTGAATCGTTAAACTGTTCTTTTTACTGTCGATTATTGTTGGAAACTACACCTAAAATATTCGCCTTTTTGGTTTGAGGATTCTTAATTTAAGGGTAACAAAAGTTTTGCGAAGTGAATAACTGGTGCTGCGTAAGTTGTTAGAATATCAAATTAATTTTGGAGAATAAATTTGCGATCGTTTATATTGTGGGTAGCACACTAATTTGCGCTTAATGGTTTTATAGTATGTCGCGTAGAAACTTCTGATACATTTCAAGATTTCTTAATGCATTTTTTTGCAAATAGTTGATTTATATTACAAATACTATTTCGGTGCACAGTGTCCATATTTGTTCAGAGAAATTAGTATATTTTTTCAGCATCACGCGTGTCATTTTGCGTGCTTCTTAGTACATGAGCGATGAGCAGAAACAACAAACAAGGCGACGGGGTATTATCCGTGGGTTTATAATACGGGTCAGCTTTCACTGAAACGTACGTTGCATTAAAAAAAATTTAGACCGCAGTCAGTAGAAAATGCCGTCACCGCCGCCGTCACCGCCGCCGTCACCGCCGCC